>KK502661.1:441227-466011 GCA_000688735.1 Glossina austeni
TGGACAGATAAGCTTAGTTCGAATCAAAAACCGATTCTAAAGGTAAATCTATCTCAAGTCTTTCTGGATATTATATATACATATATATATCATATGAGATCTACGATGCACATTATAGGGCAAATGTTTATATGGTATTTATAACACTCAACCTCTATATTCCTTGGTTTTCGTAAGGGTTTATATCTTATAAGCGGATTAGAAAAATCGTATGACTGGCGATTATCAAAAGTTTTTTCAAAGTTTCGGTCTAAGCTTACGAATACAGATAATATTTGCATATTTTTACTTGAAGTTTGTCATAAACATATTTTCACATGATTAAGTTTCTACAATATTCTCATTTCGTTGTAATGCCACTTGACGTCTTCTGCTTTTTTCTTTTTTTTTTTCTTCTGCTTACATTTCCACTTGATATTCTAGAATAAGAGAAAAAAAAAAAACACAAATCTATGAAAAATATAAAAATAATTCAAATCAATTTTCATAGCTTTCATGTAAATGCCCAAAGCGGTAAAAGTTTAATGGATGGAAATAAAAGTGAGGTTATATTTGTGATGAAACGAATCATAAGATGCCCAACAACCGAAATAAAAAAAATAGATTACAAGCATTGCTGCATGCATAAAAGGCGTGGCAACTAACTCTGTTGATCCATGATTCTCTAAAGAACTGATGAGCGAACATCGAAGTTTCCATATTAACGCATAACTCAAAAAGGTCGTGGCATGACATGTAGACATCGCCACCATTGACAAATCCATATGATTATGAGACAGTTGGGTCCTTCAAGTAAAATTCACCAAAATTTCATGACATTCCGATCATTAGTTTACAAGCTATAGTTAGCTTAGTGGCACTACTTTTGTAATTTTCAAATCAATCGAAAAATCCGAACTTTGATGCCTTTCAATGGAAAAAAATACCTTTGCAGTCAGCATTGGTTTGAAAGATTTTATGAAAAGCCCCCGTCTTCGAAATTCGTTGCCTAAGAAATTTCAAAAAATTTATGGGTGGTTGGCTAATTGTAAACAAAGTTGAATACACACCCAGGCCATTAAACACTGTGGCCACCGAGAGTGCCAGCCGCATAAGACAACTAACACCTTAATGATATCAGAAGGCGGTGTACATACTATTTTGCATGAACGTTTGTCCATGAGGGAGCTCTGCCCAAAGTGCTTGGCGTATTTGCTAATGTATTGATAATGAAAAAACGCTGTTTAGAGTTGTTTAGCTGCAGTAAAAAAGGTTTCCTCCTGCGATATGGAACCAATTGATATCGACTCGCATACAAATGTGTGCCGGAAAGAGTTATGGCTCCAATGAAGACATGAACGCCGAAACTGAAGCGTATTTTGAAGGTTTGAAGAAATCAATCTAGAAGAAAAGCATAGAAATGTTAGAGCAGCGTCGGACTGAGATGGTACCATGGTTTAAAGTCCAATGTTCTCTTAAAAGGTGTTGTTTTATTAGTGATACTACGATGCTTATTGACTGAAGTGTTAAGTCAATCAATTTTTATGTAAAAACTAAACAATAAGACCGATAGACGGACGAGTAGATGAGCTAAGTTAAAAGGAACAGGAATGACTCACTAATTGAGCGTTCACTTATTGTAAGACGGTTCGTGTTATTTTAAATTTATTTGTTAGTGCTTTACAAACATATTATCTAAATTAATATGCCGACATTTTGTGTTGCTGTTGTTATAAACTGGGAAAAATAAATTGTTACAAATTATATCAAATGTATTGAAATTGCTCCAAATTACCATAAATAGATCAGGCATATAGACAACTGCATAAAAGTTTGTTTTTTTTCTTTTGCTAGCATATACTGGTGTGTATATGTAAATCAACGGAGAAGTATGCAAATTGTTTTATAAAAAGGATTTTTAGTTTATTATGATATTTTTGAAATTCTTTTGATCGGATTTTTGTATTTAATATTTATTACGAATAAATTACATAAAAAAAAAATATGCTTTAAATTATTTTATTGAATGAAGAAGTGAAAAATCAATTTTTCCTAGATTTACTCTTACATGACTGACTAGTTGTAGAACCTTAAGATATGTAAAAGTTTAGATTTTGTTAGGAAAGGAATGCGTCTTCTTTTTAAGCTCTGTTTATACCCTACACCAGGGGTTTCCAACCTGGGGGGCGCGATACTGTTGCAAGGGGGAGCATGTAGTTGTTTCCAAAATATCATTTTCAAATACAAACCAAAAAAGTCAAATAGGGGTCAAAATAATGAATCAGCAGTACACGTAACCCACAATCCTCGCCGCGGATTTTTGGTGTACAAATGCTAAAACATCCAATTCATACTCTTCTTCGAATCGAAATATGTCGCTTTCGCGTTTGAAGCCGAGCACCGGTGGGACGTGGAATCAAAAGATAAGCACTCGCAACATCCCGGTTATTCTCGTGCTTACTCACGCCAAACTTCAGTAAACAGAAGCATTTGATTGTTTCTGTTTTTTTTTTTTTTGTTTTTTAAAGGGGGGCGCATTAATTTTTTTTTTAAAAAGGGGGGCGCCGGTACAAAAAGGTTGGAAACCACTGCCCTACACCCTTTATGATACAAGGATATGCTAAGCTTTTGCGGATGATATACAACAGGCAGAAGGTCTTGACATATTCCTCACTTTTATTAACCCGATCGATTTGGAATCACTTTCTGAATCGAGCTAAGTTCACCTGCCCGCTTGTCCCGTTTGTATGTAAACTGTAGGTGAGAATTTTTGAGACACTTTGATGAGATTTGGTATACCGACCCGATATTCAGTTCGGTCCACTTTCTCTCCCATATAACGACTTTTCAAGGCGTTATGTGGATAACTCTATTAAGCGAGCTAACGTAAGGTATTTATTTATTTATTTTTTTAAATTATTTATTTATTATTAAATTTAACAAATATCGTCATAGATCAATATATATATATATAATTACGTTAGTAACGTGGGCATAGAAAGTATTACGCCCATCGCAAAGGTGTATTGACCTTTTCAAAGCGTTTGGAAACACCAGAAGAAAACATCAGAGATACTTGATCATAATCAAATTCATCAAATATTCATGGCTGTAAAGTGTTGCTATCTATATGATGGGATCAGCCATGTGTAGGGTATTACGAATTAAACCAACATCCAAATGAAAAAATTAAAGAAAGTCTTGTTGCAAAAATGTCCCACAATAGTGGTTAACAGAAAGAAAGTCATCCTCTTGCAAGACACCGATTGGCCACACGTTGCAAGAGTTGTGAAGGATATACTATCGCAGCTCGACCGTACTCAGCATATGTAGCGTCTTCTGATTACCACTTGTTCAGACCGATGCAGGATTGTTTGACTGCCACGCGGTTTAAAATTGCTGAGGTCTATTCGATATCGATTGCTGCCAAAGTAATATCGCCATGTTGCCAGTTGTAGAAAATGATGGAAAATATATTGGTTAATATATATTTTACAGGTTTCTTCAATCGCCTTTTTTAAGTAAAAAAAATGATCACAATACATGCAAGCCCCTAATATTAGGTTGGGGAAAAAGAAATCCATTATTTTTTCGGTAGATGGCTGCACTGGTAGATTTCTCGTAAAGTAACGATCAAACAATTTCAGATTTATGCTCGTTGGAAAGGTGACATTTCGCAGTAAAAAAAATTCTTTTGTTGTTTTTTGTTTGGTGCATTCAGTTGTGAGTTACAGCGTGTTAAAAATGGAAGTGAACAAAGAGAAAATTCGGTACATTTTACAGTTTTTCTTTGACAAAGGCGAAAATGCAAGCCAGGCGGGTGAAATTGTGAATGGTGCTTATGGTTCCGATACTGTAACAGCCAATTATGTGCAATTTTGATTTCGTAGATTCCGTTCAGGAATTTTTGATGTTAAAGATGTCGTCGAAAATGTCGATAAAATCGGAGAAATGATCGAAGTTGACCGATGTTAGCAGTCGTAACATCGCCCAGGAGCTAAAAATCGACCATAAAACAGTTTTGAACCATTTTACACAAAGCTGGATTCAAAAAGAAGCAAAAGAAGAAGAAGAAATAATGGATTTCTTTTTCCCCAACCTAATATATAAGAGAAGCTAACATTACGTAAAAAAAATCTAAGCTACACTAAAAATGTGTGGGGTGATGCAGTTTACGATTATGTGTGGGACCAAAAACGAACTTGTGACTTTGGCTGTCATAGTCCGCACAGTGCTACACAATTCTATTTGAAAAATTGCATTTTTTAGTTGTTTACAATTTTTGCACGCTCACATGGCTTTTTTTTTTTTTAACATCACTCTCGATGATTTATGAGATGACTTAAGGCAAGGAAAAGAAAAAAAAATTGATTTAGTGGAAATTTCACAGTGATTTCGTCCCTTAACGTAAGTTAATAAAATCGCTTAAGTTATTTCAGTAAAATATTTACATACACGTTAATAATATTTTAGATCGTACTGTCATGACTACGGCAGCAGTTAAGCAGTTAAGAAACAAGACTATTATGTCGGCAGACTTGGTTTAATTCAAGTCATTTCTATTTAAAATAAAATGAAACGAAGGAAACGGCACAAAGATTGTAATTCGTACCGTAGGACATACAGTAAAACTATGACTTATTCATTTCAGAGTATGATCTCTAAGTTACGTGCAATTGCAAAAACTATCAAATTTCTTCGAGCTTTGCGTAGATATAGTTTTACGCCAAAATCCTTGCAACTGATGAACACTCGTTGAGCTACACTATCCAAAGCTTAAATATTCATGATAAATAGTAAGGGGGCGAATAATATCCCATCCGAGGGGGCCAGCTGGACATGACGTGAGGTTTGCTTCAAAAAGAGGAAATTGAGTCAAAGAATGGGCGTAATATACCAAAAGCCGTGATATCTTGACTTCATAGTATGAAGGAATTGTGGTTCATATAGCCACTTCACGGGTTCTAATATCAACACGGTATGGTTCACTTTGGTCGTAGTTACAGTTAGTGGTCCGTCGGGAAAGGGATAATACCTACTAGGCTGCAGCCGCTTTCCTATCTGGCTGTCTTTCCTTACTTCTTTTTGATCGTGTCTGTGTTACACGAATAGGGGACAACCCATGAGTGATTGGTCACATTAAAAAAAAAAAGTCGTTCAGTGAATGTTGCGGAATGTCTTACCCTCTTCGCTGTAATCAGCAGATATTACTTCTTGCGGTGAATACTGGTTTCAAGAGATTACTTATTATTTAGTCGGACAGTGCTTCGATTCTTATAACGATGCCCAAATATATCGGATCTTTTAGGGATAGCCTTGAAAACGGGGACCTTTCCCGGAGTAGACTTTGAAAATTGCCTGAATGGTAACTAATGATGGACTATAGTTTGAATAATCGGCATATTTGGTTTATTTCAAGTCATTTCTATTTAAAATAAAATTTGCAAAATTATAATTTTCTTAGAGGAACGAAATAAATTCTTAGATTAAATGAAAAAAAAATTAAAAATATATACATAAATAATTTGAAAAATCGAAGAAAATCCAAAATTAGAAATCATTCCGACCAAGGATCACATGCAATGAGCATGGAGAAAATTTACGATATTTACGAATGTTTTAAACCCGAGTCAAATCTATTTGTAGACAAAGCGTATTCCTCTCGGACACAATTTGAAGCTTTTTGTTACGCGTCGCAATCTAATAGATAGACTAAATCTACTCTTTATAAATATCAGATTTTCCTGCTCCATCGAAATTCTTGTGAATCGTATTAGTATACCGTCACACACATATGTATATACAAATTTATATATAATTATATGTAAATATATAAATATATGCAGATATAATATCAGATGGCTCAGCATCTAATGCTGGCATAAAAGCAAGTTATTCGAACACCAGCAGAATCTACTATTCGCGGTCACAAGAATTGCGGTGGAACAGGAAACATGAAAGCAATCGAATCGTTTTTCCCATTAACATACGTGCCGTAGGTAAAAGCTTACAATTTAGTCCCATAAGAACATGACTGAGGCTAACAAAATCTATCCTATGGTCTAAGCAACATAAATTTGACATCTTGCATTCTTGCGTTATACTGCAAAAATTATTTCAACAACAATGGCGAGGTTGGGTATCTAGGATAGAGATTTTTCGTTATGTAACCTACTTAATCCCACTACATTTTCTCCATGCTTTTTCGTCAGCATCTCGCCTCTCTTTCCTCTTTCTTGCTCTTTCGGCTTTAGCAGCCGCCCTCCCTTGCTCTTGCGCAGCTTTTATCCGTGCTTTATTTTCAAGTGCTTCTGCCAGGCTAATCGGCAACGGTGCACACTTGAAACCAAGAGGATCAGCTTTTTCTAAACGTATAAATCGATTACCTGTACAGTAATAGATAGGCAAACAAGCTTCAGTACGTATGCGAGTCTTTGGCCAGTTTTCATATCCGTCATCCATTTGTTTTGGCTTTTTCTTTTCCTTCTTTCTCCTGTCCTCTCTCGGGGGAGAGCGATAAAAAATATCTGTTTTCTCTTTCATTTGCCCTTTCTTGTTTTCTTTCATCTTTTTCTTTCTCTCTTCCTCGATTTCTTTGTCTCGTCTCTTCCTCGCGTCCTCCATTTTTTTCTTTTCTTTATCCTTCTTAATAATATCTAATTCCCTCCAATAAGATATATAATGCGGCCGCTCGTACTTTACTTGTTTCCATTTTCTATCCGGTTGACAGCAATAGTAAGACCACAAAGGAGGGATCTCTGTGTAAAAGTCCACGTCAGGTATAGGAAAGAAACGCATTATTTTTGAAATTTATTCAGTAAAGTTTAGAATCTCAATAAAAATTTGGATATGTCAGGAAAGAGATAATTTAATAAATAAAATTTTTAATAATTTTTATAACGTGTAGTGTAAAGCGTGTAAAATTCAATACAGAGTTGTATTCAAGCAATTAATTTTCAATTGCGCTAAGAGCATATCAGATATAACGTGAAAGGTGTATACAAAATATATTTTTCCCTCATACCTGGATTCAATTCATAATGCGATAGACCGGTACTTTAATTACGATTGGCGCAGCTGTTGTCAGTGTTTACGTCCGTTAAGGCCTGACACTTACTCATCGGACACGCACCTTCCAAACAGCGATCATTTCTTCCTGACCATTACCGATAGGTAATCGTAATGAAAAAAAAAAAGTCACGAATCGCGGAATGCGCAGGCCACGAATTGGTAGCAAAGGCGTATGCTTGATCGTCATAGCAGACTTTGGTAAAGTGACCCACGATCGAGGGAAAAAGATCTGGAAAAACTTCAGCAAACATATTTTAAGCCTTTTGCATTTCTTACAGCTTACCTCCGCCTACTCCTTCTTTTCTTAAGGGTCTTCTCTCGCCAAGTCCAAATAATCTCAAACGAGCTATCATAGCAACCTCATGCTTATGTAATTTAGTAAATGTTACTTGAACGACAGCAAAAGGATCCTCTTAAACCTAACCTTAATACCGCTTTATTAACTTCAATGTTCGTTCGCAGAATGTTAGTTTTCGAAGTCAAATGATAAAATTATTGCATTACCACGCTCTGATGGTTGGCAATAGAGTTTCGAGTGTGCATTCATCTGTTGCTTAAATATTGAAGACATTAGGGTGCTTCAAATATATACACATAACGAAGATGATATATGAAAAATATCGAAGACTTCTTGTTTAGAACCCTTAGACGAAATTCATTAAATTTCAAAAGCATTTGAAACCTGTTAAAATCAGCTTGATTAGCATAAAAAACGGAACCGATATCTCTATGTCTGTCTGTCTATTGACTTGTCATTGTCTCTGCTGAAATTTCGATAACAATTTCATCAAATTTTTTGCATATATTTTGACATTTGATGGGGTATTTAAAAGTTTTGTCTAATCGTGGCTTCATACCAGCCCTCATGATGAAAATCATTTACTTTTAGGAGAGTGCTATTGCCTTTTAATAACACTCACTAGTGAAACTCGTATGACATAAGATCTTTTGCTTATTATCATGAGCATGGAATCCATTAAGAAATTGAAAAGAATTGAAAAAAAATTTAACAATCCTTCTAACACTTTCAACCGGCTAACCTTGGCATAGTCTTATAAAAATGCGCGACATAAGTCTTTTTAGATAAGTGAGAAACAATGCTTTGCTATTAATATAAATATTAAAAGCGTAGGCATCAAGGAAAACTTTCGTATAAATAATTTTATTCAAAATCGTATTTCATAAGCACATTTTAGCAACATGTCAATCAATTCAATTAAATTCAACCTTAGAATATTTATAATCTGGCCTTTAACGAAACTTTTCACATTGACTGCGGATTAATTAAAAAGATTTTGCTAAAAATGTTAGAATTGTAGTTGGACAGGAAACTCTGAGGGTCTTTACTTAAAATTTTATTACAAAACAGTTTTATAGATAACGTACAAGAACAAGATATTAACAATATGCTCTAGTTGAAGACGAAAAGGAATTTTTTTGAGTCGTTCTTATATCCTCCTAACACTCTTAATAACAATCATGTACGCCTTTGTTCTCTCATATGTTCATATGTCAGGACTGAAAGCTAACGAAATTAATTGGCGTGATGTTTGTAAGTCAATAACATCGACAATGACAACAATATGTATATACATATATTTATACTACTATTTTCTATATATAATATATACATATTTCATATATGTATGTGTATATGTTACTACTATTTTTTATGAATTATTGTTATCCTTTAGGTAACCAAAACAAAAATTTAAAAAAAAAAAATTTTATATATAAAAAACTAAAGGCCGTAAATTTGATCGAATAAAAGTTTAAAACAATAATGCCGCGGTACTGTGTAAAATTGACTTAAGTACTCGAAATAAAGGAAACCACTAACAGATGACGGGGTTAAAGCATCTATAAGTAGAGAATCACTGAGCTATAATCGGCCTAAGCTTTTAAATATCTCTACATAATGCACCAGATCGAGATCCGCTACAGATTTTTAAAGTTTATTAACTATCGTAGAAGAATCCCCTATTTCATCTTCTTCTTCTTCTTCTTCTTCTTCTGCTTAGGTATAACTAAAATTGATCTGTAAAATATATGATAAAAGCAGACTTATGCCAATCTGGAGCATAGAGAAATGATCACAAGAATCAATGGGCAAAAGGATGGATGGAGCGATGAGTAAATGAAGAAACGCTTGATGATCACTGAGCGACTAAAGAGACTAAAGATTAGACGGCTGAAAGATCTATGCACTAATGAAAGGAAGACCGAAGTTACGCGCGCAACAATAATTAGGCAGACAGAGAAACAGACGAACGGAGAGCTGGACGAGCAAATGAGTGAATCAACAAAAACAGAAGCAGATCTCCGAATGATCGGTCAGAAGAATAGAAAGATAAAAGAAAAGAATATTTGACGAACAAAAAATGATCGAACGAATGACTGCCTGACTGCATTTAAAAAGAAAATGGATTTACGGTATATAAAAAGACAGACTGACGAAAGATACCAATATATTAGCAAGTAAGAAAGCCTTAGAGCTTCTTTAAGATATGCACAGATATGCTGTACATGATATGTACAGTCATAGGAGCACAGACACACAGTCACATTGGTAAGTGGAACAAACGTTTGCACCGAGTAGCTGTGTAGATAAGAGCCGCGATTACCAGGTCAGTGTGCATAGCTTCCAATTTTCAAACTTCGCCGTAACTACAGTGTTTTCTCAATTAGACATCCCCTGGATGATTGACCATCTTTCAGCTGGATCAATATCTCCCATAAATTGTGGGTTGCATTTTTTTGTCTTTTGTAAGCTATTAATAGGGGAATCGCTCTCGTGAAAGTTCCCCAATGTGCTTACGTCGGCTTTTAAGCAAATATATGCTATGAGTGGCAAGTTACAGTTTCTTTTTACCATATGTCTGGACGCCGATTTTCATTGCGCGACCATTAACTAAAAGCGCGGGGCTAATGATAAATGCTTGTGCAAAATCCACAGTGGAAAACAATTTGAACTAAATAACAGCCTTGTGGACTAACTACTGCTTTTTTGCGGGAACTTGCGCGGGAATGCGAGTGTCAGAGAAAGGGAAGAGGCAAATTGATGCTTCTGTTCCCATTTCACGTTCAATTTTGGATGAGATCGGTGTCGAATGGTACGATATATTGGACGATCTGCTACCTATCGGCTCTATTACGAACGACCACAAGCCCGAAATATCAGCTTAGGAGTTGACTGCCACCGAAACTCAGACTTACTAGAACAACATTGTAAAAAAATTATCGGTACTGCTACTTCGTTCTGGAATAAAAATTGAATCACCTAAATTGGCACAGCTGGTCAACTAATGTAGTTTTGAACCAGGGGAAACTATTATTGATTTTAATGGATTTGAAAATTCAAGATATAATTCGATTCTTGTATCTCCTGAATCTCTCTTCCAAACCATACAAGTGACAAAATACTGCCGTCTGCCTCAGCTTTCACGAGCATGGGCTCTCAAAGAGAGCTAACGCGTAGGTTAACGAATGACCGAACAATGTATCAACTTCTGCTAGTATCTTAAACTACTTAAAGATGTCGTTATGGATCGAATGGGTCATAAATAAATATTAAATATAATTTAGTAACGGAAGGCAAACGTAGTTTGTACCCATATTTCGATGTTAGATGCACAAGTTTCTTCAATAAAATTTATTGCCTACTTTCACTTGTAAAAACATTGTTTTTCATTGCCTACTTTTATGAACGAAATTAATTAAGTTTTGATCTATAAATGACAAAATGTTTGGTTTAAGTAATAATCACATATTTTAGCCTCATCATAGAAATAAGTAATAATCTACAACAAAAGAAGTTTATCCCATTTATATATACATATATATTTAAAATAAATCAAGACTTAAAGGACTCTTTCATCATAAAGCTTTAACTTCTTGTCTATAATTAAATTATTTTACCTCTGGCTTTTTAGTGTAAATTAATCTGTGAAAATGGTAGACTCTCCTGTTTTTGTATGCGTTTCTCATTTTTACTCCTTAACTTTCTAATTAGCCTTAAATTAATCTTTGTTTTTGTTGTCGACTTTGTGAAGCATTTAATGTCGCCGAGAATACAATGGCGGACGACACTGTATACAAAGAAAGTTCAAAAATGACTTTTAAAAAAAATGCAATCTTTTCATCTTACATTTTGAATGAATGAAGAAAAACGGTGAGCCATTGACGCAACCTAAGAAAGAAGTACTAATTGTTTCAAATTAGGACATAATTGCCGGAAGAGCAGCAAGAGCAGCAAACTATATAATAAATAATAAAATTTAAGGAAGAAATTTAAGGAGGAAAACTTTTTAATGGTGTTAATGGAAAAAGTTCAAGCATTTCCAAGAGATAAACAGACTTTTTTTTTATTTCTTTCTTTTTTCGTCCTTTTAAAACGTCAGTTATTGAACCAATTACTAAACGATAATCTGAAAAATAGCGATACAAATTCGAGCGAAGGGGTATAAAATTAAAAACGAATAAATTTTATAAGTTAATACTACAAATATTACTAGCATACGTTATGACTACTACTGCAAGTTAACATTAAGACGCGAGTCACTTGTTAATTTCACACTTAAAATAAATGCTCTCCAACACTAAAAAAAAGATCACGAAACCATTGAATTTGCATTCAAACTTTGCTTTCAATACTACTTGTGTTATAGTAACTCTGAATGCTCGCGCCTTTATACAATTCCACATTCGTGTATTTTTTATCCTCTCAAAGCTGCTCGAGCTGCCGCTTTCTTTTTTGCTTCCTTTGCGGCCTTCTTCTTCAATTTCGCAAGTCGTCGCTTTTCTCTAGCCACCGCCCGCCAATAGGCTTTGACCTCACGTGCTTCGACGAGACTTAACGGCATTTCACTACATTTAAAGCCAAGCAAAGTCTTCTCCAATCGTATAAAGCGCGCCCCTACGCTATAATAGACGGGTAGGCAGGCTTCCAAACGTATACGAGTGTCAGGCCAATTTTCAAATTCTAAATGTTTCTTCATTATCCATTCAATTTTCGCGCCCTCCAAATCACGCCAATACAAGACCGTATGTTTAGGTTCGAGAGAACGTCTTTTCCAGGATTTATTTGGTGTACGACAAAATAGTGACCAGCTCGGGGGAATTTCCCAATAAATTTGGGGATCTGGATGCGGATAGAAACGCATAATCCTTAGCGATGATCAAACTAATTTAATTTAATTAGAATCAACGTTTTAAAATTTAGAACAATAAATAATTTTTCTTTTTTTTTTCAATTACTTTTAATTTATGAAAAAAATTTTTTTAAATATACGAGATTCGAATCAAATTTGAAATTCATTTGTCAAACTGACAACATATAAAATGGTAAAGCGGAGCAAGGCACAAGTGTTCAAAGGGAATTAAAATATATTCCGTCTCGGGAAAGAACCAAACATATCATGATCATCTCACGTTTGGTACAACTTGCAATATCTCCGTTAATACACATTTTGAGTTAAATTAGAGCGCAGCACAGTTCGATTGAGTAATCGTTGCTTTTAGTTTGTGGTGAAATATTCAAGCTGACCAATTCAATCAGTGTCTCAGAAAACGTTCCAAGTGATCCATATTTATTTGTTATTTGCCACTTTCAAAAACTGGTCACATTTGCCACCAACTCATGTGATACCTTAGGGCAACACAAGCACAATTTTCGGAAATTTGTGTCTTAACCAACAAAAATCTAAGTCTTGTTAAAAAAAATACCAATAAAAACATTATAATGATCCCTGGCCCACCCTTGAATATCATACACTACCTCCTCCAAAGCAATTATTTATATAACGACTTTTCACAATAAATCGTTCTATGGCAAGTGGTTGAAAGAATATTTCGATCCCAACTTTGGAATGACACACGTCGGTGTAACAGATTTCATCAAAATGGTTGATAAACTGCGACCTATAGGCTAAAGTCAAAGATACAAAATGGACAGATGGACAGAAAAGCTAAGATCGTTCCATAAAGTGATCCTGAGTCTTTGTAGGAGTTGAATGCATTGTCGCAAACTTAACGCGAAAATACCCATATCTGTGGCAGCATATTTCTGGGGTGTTTAAACCATAATAAACACGGTTGCAATGAGCGCAGATAGGCAAAAAGGCTGCATGGTGGCAACAACTACTATCAGGGACACTAAAAGCTTATTACCTGGAGGTCAATCCCAAAAAGCGAATAAATGAAAAACGATATGCCTAAACTTAAAAGGGAGATCTTTGGTATATATAAAAAGCAGAAGGATACGACCATAAATAGGGAAAAACCTTTTAGTTCTAACTTACTTGCTTAGATAAATTCCCAATGAACTCTTAACGCTATTTGAAGGTTAGGTTTTTCCATTTGTTGTAAACTCGGCTTGTTAACCGAACTTGTACGCTTCACTCGCTCGTTTTTTAAGTGTAGTCTTCCATCCTTTGAACACAACAAGTATTTCCTTTATCCGGCTGCGCCAATAGCCATAGCGTAGCAGGTTTCCACGAAACCCTTACAACTACTTTGAGCATGAACACTTTGACAGATCGAAAAACGGACATCATCAAGTTGTTTGTTTTTTGCTGTTGATGTGCTTGTAAACCTTGCATAAATGGCAAGGTATCCGCTCGAAAACCGTTTGTACGGCAACTTTCGCTAATGAGATCGCTTAGAATATATCGTAAATTAGTTTTATTTAAAATAACATTAAAAAGTTGACAACATAAACAAACATTTTGAAAATTCAAAGATAACTCAAGCCAACCAAAATTAGTAAAACATTCCGACAAAGGACCACATGTGGCGAGTGTTGAGAAGACTTAATGTTACGTATTTTGGATGTTCTACAAACGTGAGTCAAATCTACTTAAAGACGAAACGTATTCCTTTAGTCCCTTTTTTACGTATTGCAATCGTGTTTCCTTCTCTCTCGGCTTTAGCTGTCGCCCTTCTTTGCGCTCTTGCAGCTCTTCTCTGTTTTCTAACTTCATGTGCTTCTCACAGATTAACCGGTAATGGTGAACCTTTGAAACCAACAGGATCAGCTTAATCCAAACATATAAACCTTTTAGCTGTAATGTAATACGCAGGCAAACAAGCTTCGGCACGTATGCCAATTTTTGGCCAATTTTCATATTCTTTGTCTATTTCCTTTCCTCTTTCTTATCCTCCCAAGAACCATAATATATTCCTGTCCTCTCTATCATTTGATCTCTCCTCTCCTCTTTCATCTTCCTCTCTTTCTTTTTTTCATCTTCCTCTCTTTCTTTTTTCATCTTCCTCTCTTTCTTTTTTTCATCTTCCGCTTCCTTCCCTCGTTCCTTGTTCGCGTCCGCCGCATTTTTCTTTTCTTTATCCGTCCTAATTATTTCTAATTCCCTCCAACAAGACATATGATGCGGAGCCTCATGTTTCCACATTTTCTGGTTCTTGGCAATAATGGGACCATAGACGAGGGCCTCTGTGCAAAAATCGAATCGTATGGGAGAAAAACCCATTACTTTTGAAATTTATTTGTCTGAGTTCTCAGTCTCAACTAAAATTTGGATATCTCAAGGAATAGATATATTAATAAAATTAATTTTTAATAATTTTTCTAATGCCGTCTTCTTCTTCTTCTTCTTCTTCTGCCATTCAACATGTCAAATACAAATGCTGCGCTGTGTTTGAACCTCAGTGTCGCAGAAGGTAGCACATAAGCTCCACAATTTATAACATAGTGTAAAGCGTTTAAAATAATGTAAAGAGTGGTTTCCAAGCAGATATGTTTGAGCAAAATATATTCTGCCATCGTGCTTTATAACAGACGACTATGTACTGTTTGAAAAAATTGTGTACTACCACACAATCAAGTAGCTAACAAACGCGACTATCGAGTTGGCATGCCTGGCACAATGCGGTAGACCATACTTGGCGCGTGGTCCTAGCTATTGTGAGTGTCTAGGTCGGCAAGGTCATAAAGGTTACCTTAAAGAAGAACTGGTGCAATTATTATTAAAAGCAGAATAGACGCAATATGCGAAAAGACAATGCTCAGGAAATATTGTGATACCTATTCCAAACTTGATTGGGATTTGCTATCCTCTACGCTCTATGCTCTATGATAAAAAAAGGGTGCGAAGATAAATTCGAATTTTATTAGCAAAGACATTTACCAATTCCCTTAACAGAGCTCCGTTAAATAGTTGGGATTAAGATATTGTTACACTTGGTAGCCTACTGTATCCAAATTGGAACAAGTAAAATATTGCTATGCACACCTCTTCAAACAAACTAAACGCGTTTAAATTCTACTTTTAGCAACTGTTTTCAACCATATCTCGAAATTTGCTACGTTAGTAAAAAACGTCCACGAGAAGAAAAACAAACTTACGACTCTAGCGCGGCGAGAGTAGACAATGTCACCCACATTCACCCATGTCGCAAAAATATACTACGTTTTCTAATAAGAAGTACGAGTAGACTTCCAAATCGAACTATGTCTTAATAGTGACCGGTCCCTCCTTATGATAGAAGGGACGCCTAGATAAATCAAATGAAGCAAATTATTTTCTGGAATCAAAATCAATTCGTAGAATATCGATTAAGAAAATAAGGTTAAATTTTGTTCTTTTAAAAAGGAAACACGAAGAATGGAGGTATGAACATTTATTTCGCTATTAGATAATTTTGCAAGTCAAAAACATTATACGGGGAAAAATAGAGTGAGAAACAAAACATAAATCCAAATAATTCGAACAATTTTTTTTGATGTTGATTTCTGAGGCCGTTTTCTGCAGGCAGTTGAAGTATATAATGTTTAATTTTTACTTCTTCTTCTTCTTCTTCTTTTCCTCTTCTCCCTCTTCTTGTTTGGGTGCATTCTCTGCCGCCGCTTTGTCTAAAATTTCTTTCACTTGGCGTGCTTCGGCCAAAGAAAGTGGTACTGGCGCACATTTGAAACCGGCAGGAGGCGCTTTTTCTAAGCGTATAAATCGGTTGCCCACACCATAGTATAGGGGCAAGCAAGCAGGTTTACGTAAACGATTTTTGGGCCAATCTTTAAATAACAAATCTTTGTCTTCGATATATTTCTTCTTACCACCTTGCAAGTCTCTCCAATAACGTATTTCATGTGGAGGTTGCGATTTCGGCGGCTTCCATGTGATGTTGGGTTGGCGACAATAACGTCCCCAAAGAGGTGTTGTCTCAGCATAGAAATCAACATCAGGTATAGGCCAGAAACGCATTATTTTTGAATTTTAAAATTTTGAGAAATGTAAAAATTTCGAAACCAAAAACTCTTAGCTTTAATAATAGATTATTTGTCGTATTGTGTTTTCATAATGTCAAAAATTCAAATCATTTTAAGTTAAGCACACGGTTGCATTACAGAGTATCTTCTACACAGCATTGCTCTCTCGCCAGATATAGGACGAAAGAGACTTTAAAATGGCCTGCTTTCTTATTAGATTCAATAAATCTTCTTCTAGGCCACGTGAAGTCAAAATTTGAAAGTGAAGTTGTGGCTCGAAGAAATTATTTTCTACGAAAGTAAGGTCCGAGTGGAGTGAAATTCAGAGCAATTTGTCGTTTAGTTATAACTTTGCGAACTCAAATCCAAACGTTGGTCCACGCAAAAAGAAGAAAGAGTATTTGGCATATATTTTCTTCACTACAATCATTTTACGAATCGTTGAATGACTAGTTAATGCTAATCTTGACACAGTGACAGCGTGTGAGAATATCCATCAATCTACAAATCTCTTCTTAATTGCAGCCAACGAAAATGCTTTGCTGTGTCTATACAATCAAATACTTCGTTGTTTCTTAAAGTGAAATGGCTTTTTATCCTTCTACTCAAGATTGGTTGATGTCTCCTAATATATAAGAAATTATATGAGAGCAAACTTAATATCACTTAAAAATAGAAAATGATGCTCTTGACTTTATCTCTAATAGACTGAAGCATAATAACAAATTAAAGTAATTTGCGTTCAATGTTTTTGTAATGCTTTTAATGTTTATATAACTGTATTGTGGACACCTAGATATTAAAGAAAAAAAAAAAAAAAAAAAAAAAAAAAAAAAAAAAACTCTCACTTTGCTATTTATCTTCTTTTTTTTTTTCTTCTTATCTCTAGTTGTGCATTATATTTTTATTTATTTCTTGTTCACAAAATCACTTAAGCTTTAACAGCATAAAATGCTAAACAAATTCACAACAACAACAACAACAACAACAACAACAACAAGAACAACTAAAACAACAACATGTGACAATAAATAAAACACAAAAATCTATCAGAAAACTAAAAAAAAAAAATCTGCAATAATTTAAAAGCAAATCGTTTTGAATAACTAGAAGCTAATAGCTAATGATACGAGTGTGAGCTGTTCTATATATGTATAAGTGTACTTTGTATCACGCACATTGTGCTATAACACCAATACCACCCTGTTCTCACTTTTAAGTACCACCACACCAAGCACCAACTTAGAGCGCACAAAATTAGCTGTAAAAAGCTATAAAAAAAAAAAAAATTACCCACCACCACAAAAAACCACCTTCATCACCACCACTTTTTTTTATAAACGTTGTTCACATTACGGCCGCACAATTGCACACTACTACCATAGATATCCGCACCGCTATTACTACCGTATGGAGCGTGGCGCCGGCGGTGGTCAGCAGCCGTACCATCACGCTCATACGTACATGACCGCATCTGACGAATACACCGGTCAATCGTCGTTCGATAATCCGGCTACGAAAAAGAAGCCTCCTAAACTAAAAGCAATTAATCGCTCTATCTCCATGGCCATTGATAATTATGAAGGGGCGGCTGGTGGGGGGATTGAGGATTCGTCTTTGATTATCGAACAGCCGTTAATACATAGGGCAGCCTCGCCGGTTGCCATACGCTCAGCCCCACCGCCACAAACGCTTGCACTACCCACAGCTCTGCACCACGGTGGCGGTGGCGGAGGCGGTAGTGGAGCTGTTTCACCTGCACTCTCTGCACGCCAGCAGCAACAACGCATGCATTCGTTTCAACACTTGGCATCATCAGCCCGCCAGTACAGCCAGCAACAGCAACACCACTCCAGCTCCGCCAGTTCGCCTACCTCCCATGCTGTTAGTCCGGTGCTCGGTGGTGGGGCTCGTCAAACACAGCACCAACAACAACATCCAGACATTTACTTAGTCAGTAGTGGAAGCCTCGGCGAAGATATGGCTGTCGGTACGACAGGCGTGGGTGGCAGTTCATCGCCCATACAATTTATTGATGATTATATGCTGCCGCCAACGCACGGTCGTCATGCAGCCACTCACCCACTTAAGAAAAGCATGTTTCGACGTTCCGATACTATTGATATACATCCGGCTTCTACTTTTCAGATGAAGAAAACCCATTCCTTTCATGCGCCCACCGACAGCGGCCCCTTAGTCGATCCCTTATTATTAAGTGCAATTGGTGCACAAACTCCCTCGGCCTCATCATCTCGACGTACGAGTTCGGTAAGGGGCAATTTTCTAATGCCTGGACATGCTTCTACAAAAGATTTAAGTCGTTCTCCATCACCAAGTCGTCGGGGTTGTCGTTCACATCGTTCTCTACATGAGCCAAGTCGACGGCCTAGCGGTAAGCCAGATACGGTAACCGAATCACAATTACGGCACCCTTCTCTGAATGATGATCTCATAGATCCGAACGATGCCCGTTCCCTGCTTATGCCGCAAGCAACACTGTCATTAGAAAATGAACTCTTCGCAGAATCACGTTCGCGCAGTAACAGTCACACGAAAATGGACGATGTGGGGACAACGGACGTAACACTACATCCAAGGAGTGCAGGTATACGCAAAACCTCAGGTTCCTTTGAAGAAGCGATAGTAAGTTCCACCAGTCATCCGGTAGCCGCTACGAGTAGTTTAAAAAAACGTGATCATCCACACACATCAAGACAGCATAGCACACACAGCTTAGAATTAGATGGACGACCATCCACCTCTGCAGCGGCAGCGGCAGCAGCCGCATCTACTCATTCTTCGTTGCATTTGCATGGCGCTGCCGCGGCGGCCACTGCGGCATACCATTTTAAGCGTGGCGCTCAACACGGCCGTTCACTTTACCTATCACCTAACGCGCTCGACGAGCTACAGGTACATCATCGTCCCACAGTTTTGGCAGCCGCCGCTGCTTTTCAAGGTACCAATGCCAGTGCGAGCAGTCTTAAACAGGCTAAAGCTTTACACAGTGCCAGTATGCGTTTGAAAACTTATCGCGAAACTTTAAGCGCTAGTAAAAAATCGAAAAGTTTTATAGCGGACGGTACGTACCCACCACCCATTAATGTAGCTACTAATGAATTTGTCGAGCTTACTTCACCCCACCGACGTAACAGTGGACGACCGCTGACTTCTGCGACCGGTGCGACCGGAGCCACCACTATTGAGGATATTAAACGAAGTCCCCGACCGGTATCTTTATCGTCTGCCGCGTCATCAGCGGCGGCCACGAGCGCCTTTATCGAAGAGAAACGTCCATCATTTGAACGCAAACCCTCATTAACTTATGAACTGAGTGACGCCGCCTTCGAACAAGTTTTAAGACCATTTCACCATAAAGCTACAGGCGGTATGGCACGTAAACCATCGCTGGCTGGTTCCCATAAGCCTCCATTAAAAAAGAAATCTCTTAGCGATGAAACGGACGAGGATGAAGAGTCAGATCGCAAACGTAAACGTATTGTTTGCATCGTGATGACAGTGTTTTTATGCTTAGTATGTGCCAGTGTATTTGTTGTAATTATGACCTTAACCCATTCTTCGGGGCAAACGCATCATCATCATTTAACAACAAAGAAAACGTATTCATACAATCGCGAGGTTCCTGTACACTATAACGGTAATGTGTTTATGTTTACGTATAGTTTACAAATATTTATGGTGATGTAGGGTTTCAAACAGTCATTCTAAAAATAGAAAAATTATATACTAACCCCTTGACTTTTTTTTTTGTTGTCCCTTCGCTAATATTGTGAGAAAAACGTACTGTTATGTACATGTTGACCTGCATTGATATTTATATATCTGCATCACATTGATGGATGAGAAAAATAATTGAAAATGAAAATATTTTATCTATAGTCCACCAAGATAAAACAAAGAGCGCATACAGAGAAAGAGAGAGAGAGAGAGAGCAGCCAATGTGTTATTAAATTAATTTTATTTTTGAATAAAAATTTCGAATAAACGGAATAGACGGAATTACGTGAAATTTCGAGAGAAACGACATGATGACATTATCAATGTCACAAGTCCATGAGTGAGCAGTGTCAACTTCATACATATGTAATTCCATACGCTATGTTTTTCTCACAATGTACGCGTTTTTATATATTGACAATCATGTTTGTATTCGTGTAACCGAAAGTGTGATTATTTTATTCATTTTTTTTTTTTGTCTTTCACGTACATGAAGATAAGCGGATGTGTATACTATTTATTGTTTACATCATACATATTGTATATATAGTACGTACGTGTGTATGCGTATGTGTATTCCCATTTTTTTTATTAAAATGTATTTATAAGTAATATAAAAGAGTATTTCGTGCTGGTGACATGGTCTGCTCAGATGGCTTTTATTCTTTTCCGTTTTTCGTTTTTTTTCCCCCTTCTTCTTTTACGATTAACACCAAAACAAAACAAAAAAAAGAAGAAGAAAAAAAGGAACTGCTGACGTTAAAGATGAAGATGAGCATGCTTACGACAATGAAAAGTCACTTGGCAGCGCTATGTACCCACGACAATACCAACTATCGTCTACCAGTGTATGTGTATATGTGTTAAGTACTACCACTTCAAATACATTAATTTTTTTTTTTTTTTGCATTTTTGTTTTAAGATGAAAAGAAAAATTATTTTTTAAAAGTGGCCTCGCCCCAAACACAATAGATTTGTTTGCAGCAACGTATGCATATATTAAGTAGCGTTGTCGTCAACATCGTCACAGTCACAGTCCACTGAAAAGAAAAATGACAGTAAAAATTTGTTTGTCATTTTTATTTATTTTTTTTCTTTTCATTTTTTATGCTTCCTTTCAATTTTTGCTTCGCACAAACCTTGAGTAACATACGTATATTGTCCTAAAGTGATCCTTGTTTTGTTAAATATTTCCGCTGCTCTCATATTTTTTTTTCTTTAATCTCTTTACTATTTCATTCATCCTGTATCCCTTAAAAACTTAGCTTGCTCGCCCATATATTGTCGGATTACGAAATCCAATGTATATATAAAACATACAATTTTTGTTTGCATTCGACATGAGATATTTTCAAAATGCGTACATAATCTATTAACAGCTGTTGATGGTGGTTACATTATGTCAATTTAATGCTGTGCGGTAAATAGTTTCTTTTCACTTAATTCTTATTAGATTAGAGAATTAAATGCTGCAGATGCTTTTTATGATAATTGTTAGTTCAACTGAACCTTTTACCTAAACAACTTTCTGCTTTGTGCAATGGTCGGTTAAATTTTAAAGTTAAATTTTTAAAGCACAAAAGTGCTACACATTTGCAAGGTTAATTGAGTTGTTGCATTCGAGGAAATTTTTTACTTTACTTGTCCAAGGATAATCAAGAATATTTCATTTTCAACGAAATCTCACTTATATCCAATTATCATTAATTCACTCATTCATAGCGCATACATTTAATGTGCTTTACACTGTAGAAAATGTACTCTTTCCTTAAGGTTTAATAGACAGCCTGCTTTGTTTTTTTTTTTTGGTTTGATTTAGTTGTAAAGATTTTCAATAATCAATTTTTCTATGTTATGACAAATATAAAAGAAAATGTTTTCCCATAAAACAATTACTTTCTTTTGTTCTCGTCTGAACAGCTGAGTACATTTCAAAAGATATTAAATATAACAACAGCAGCTAAATGTATGCTTTGAAAATGTTTTCAAAAATTTGAAGCACAAAAGTATGTTATACTTTCGCTTGCTTTACACATATTTAAAGATGTTTTTTTTTTTTATACCCATTACCGAAGGATAAAGTGTATATTAATTTTGTCAAGCTGTTTGCAACACCCAGGAGAGTGTTGATCAGCATCGAATTATGATCCAATTTAAGCAAGTCTCTTTGTCCGTCCATCCGTCCATCCGTCCACCTTCCCACCTTCGTCCTGTAATGTCTGTGGTAAACATTTTCCTGACCCCATAAGGTATTTGTATTCTGGATCAGCAATGAATCCTATACCGATTTAAGCATGTCCGTCGGTCTGTGTAAAATTTATTGTATTGTGACTGCAAAAACAAAGCTGTCTACTTGAAATTTAACAAAAACATTAGAAATTGGTATTAAAAATGGGGCGAAGCGATGGAAAGACACATCTACAGTACGACGTAAGGCCTCAGTTTTTCAGAAGAAATAAAAAATTACGCTTTTTGCTCGTTACTCACAAACTACAGGAGCTAAATCTACAACAACTTCAACGTACATCCTACGGGCAACAGTATAGTACTTGCACAGAATTAGGAAAAATTTACCACGCCCACCCACTATAGTAATGTATTAAAATTTCATTTCCATTTGATGAAAACTCGCTACAGAACGTACTTGTGAATGTCCTTCGTCTCTTCATCTGTCCTTCTGCCCAACTGTGCAATATGAGCGGGAAACTTTCTCCCGTTCGCAAAGGTGAAGATATCGCCTAAAAATTTGCAAATGAATTTGAAAATGACCCAAATTGAAACGCCTAGACGCCTATGCAAATTCTTTTACTTTTTATACGCATATATATAGGATAGGAAGGTATATTCATTTCTTATTTTTTCATAATATATGTAACGCCCAAAAATAAGCTTCAGAGACCCTATAAAGTGTACATATTTTTGATCAACATGAAATTATGATTTATTAATCCATGTCTGTCCATCTATGTGGTGTTTGTTGTTGACACTCTTGTGGTCGTCAAAATGAAGATATCGCCTTCAAATTTTGTACGGTCATTGGAAATCTTTGCACGCAGGTTGGTATTGAAAATGGACCCAATCGATTAGATCACAACGTCCGCAATGGATCATAAACTGAACAGAACTCAGTTTTTTCTAACGAAAATTCTTGGATTTAGAAGGCTGAAACGTTCCACGTTTACTTTGCGACACACTTTGCTGTCTAGGTCCAAAAACGGAACCAATCGGCGTTGCCTACACAGAGGCAACTTTTTGGAGGTTTTATGCTAATTTACCATAAGGCAAAGAAGACAAAACGTTTAGAACTATTTTGTACATTCCTCAAATGAAGATATATTATCTGCCTAAAAATAGGTTAATTCTATAATGAATACGATAGACGCCGCGATAAATTTATTATTATTAATAATAGCAGCGATATGGGTATCAAATGAAAGAACTTGAAGAGTAGAATGCAAGTGGAGTGGTGGGTATGCGAGATTCGGCCCCCGCCGAATATAACTTTCTTACTTATTTTAATCTATTTTACGAGAACGGTGATGGGTATGAACGATTCGATCACGACCGAATATAATTTTCTTGTTTTTCTTTTTTTGCTTTTCTTATTATAAAACCTTCACACGAGTTATTAAATTTACAACCACCTAGACCTATTAACATGGCAAAAGAAAATAGAGAGAGGTTGATATAATTATTTTTTTTCCTTTTTTTTCCATTTTACAATGTTTAACAACTTGTTTAAAGCAGAAAGCGACTTATGCTGTACATCATCATGCACATTATCATCATCATCATCATCGTCGTCACCGTCAGAAGCGCAACAGTAGCATAGTAACCAATACCAAAATTGAAAAAATAAAACGCAATATCTCTTGGGGAAAGAATTAACTGAATAAACAATAAAGGCTAACAAGTACTGCATTTTATGAAATGGAAAAAGGTTGGGGAAGGCAGAGTATTGAAAACTTTCAAAATTCATTATGTGCGAGTGTAAAGCCTACGAAAATCCAAAAAGGAAAAAAAAACAAATAAGTAAACTATATATGGCCGTGACCGAATCTTTTATACCGATCAACGTTATCCTAAAGAAAACTTAAAAATTTCCATACTCTATAATTTTGCGTGGGCATAGCTGATTCTTTCTATATCTGTAGAATAAAAGTAGAAATTTTTATTTGTTTATAGGCAAATTCCCAGACAATCGGGATATGATTAGTCGGTGAAATGGCTCGTTCTTATATGGTAATGTAGGCAAGTCTTTTTTTGTCCACTTTCAATATCAGCCTACGTGCAATGACTTTCCCCCAAATTGGGGATCACGAGTACATTTGACAGACAGATAGACAGGCGGACTGACAAGCATATTTTTATAATAAAGCTTGTGTTTGGGTCTTGCAAACGTTTTGAGAAAATTATAAATTTTCAATATTTTATAATTTTGAGTAGGCGTTAGTGGCCTTTGACGGATATGCCTCAATTTCAATACCAAACTATGTGCAAGCATATCTAATTGTCGAGTTGAATTTGAAGCGGAAGCGGAAAATCTTTGTCAAATTCATTACATATCCAGACAGATAGACGGACGTGCTGAAATCGCTAAAGGATTCGATGCTGATCAAAAATATATATAAACTTTACGGAGTCAGCGAAATCTTTACTACAGTATATTACACAGACAGACAAGAAGGTCGACGGACGGACGGACGAACGAACAGTATATATATACTTTATGAAGGTTCCGAGGTTTCCGTCTGAGTTTTTGCGAACGTTTTG
>KK502662.1:2359-185248 GCA_000688735.1 Glossina austeni
ACACTCATTGTTTATGAAATTATAGTTTGTTTATTTTACCCGTAAAGAATTTGAGCAGTCATTGGAATGGTCCTTAACTTGTATACCGCATTAACAAGAAACATTGGCTAAGTTAAAAATTTTCAAGCACAATAACGATAAGCTTTGGCGTGAGAAATCTAGAAATTTCTTAGAATATCGTAAGAGGGTTTAATATTGCAATATTGTTGAAGGAATATATAGAAACTACTACTAAGTAGTACTAACTATGAGCTGATGCAAAACGCAAAAGAATTCTATATCAGAGTTATAGTTAAGTGGATCAACATACGAGGCGATTGAGGTATGCATTGTTACAAGCACAAGAGAGGTGAGGTCTAAAAACCCAACCGCACCACGTTGTTGTTTAACCCAGTTTAGCAACAATACCAACAGGGAAATGGAGAATAGCAGGAGCCAATAATTATAATAATTATAAATAAAAAAACGTTGCAATTGGTTGTCATAACGACAATCCAAAGGTCATCAAGTACTCGAATTAGTTCAACATTGCTTTATATTTGTTAAATTTTAACTCCAGAGCAATCGGCTGCTTAACTAATTCTGTAAAGTCCATTTTAGCGTCGGTAAAAAGACGGTAGAAGTCGATCACAAAACCAACAGTCCGAAGTAGTTCAAGACTCAGCTGCGCAATTTTTATAGACATTCCATGTCCAATGACTTGGACATCCAATCCATGACTTGGAAGTTGTAGTCATAATTCTCATTATTACCAAAATTGATTATTACTGATTGTAAATTATAAGCCCCAATAAATAATTAAAAAAAATATTAACAAAATAAATTTTACTGAATAAATCGGTCGGCAAGTATCAGCGTAACGTTCCTTTTCCACTTTATTTCACTAATTGTTGGTACGTAGTGTGGAAATTGTTACTTATTTTACAAAATATAAGTTAAGGACCATCCTAAAAAAAATACAAATTCACGAACCATCCTTATAAATAAAATAAACAAACATAAAGCTTCATAAACAATGAGCGTCATACGAACTCATTATACACACTTCCCCGCAATCTCCAATTGCCCCCTACTATAAACATAAGTGCTGACTGTCAATAAATTGGATAACCCAGAGGTTTCCTATAAGCTATAATCGGTTAAGCAAAAGTTAGTTCATTACTCGACATCAATAAGTGTAAGAACTTAAGTTCCTAAAAATGAAATTTTGTTAAATAATATAAAATAAATATGATTCAATAAAATAAGATCATAAACCACATTTAAAAACGGTGGTAAAAGAGGCTTCACAACAAATAAAAAAAAATATAATAATCAAAAAATAATCATATTATATGAAATCATAAAACTCCTTTAAATAAAAAAAGGTGGAGAGTTCTAATTTATAAAAAAAAATCCATTAAAATTAAAAAATTTTTTAAACCAAAAATTTAAATAGAAGTTCTAATAAATAAAAAGAACTTTATTAAAGTTAAACAAAGAACTAATAAAGTTATAAACCAAAATTTAAATATTAAACAAAAGTTTTAATGATTAAAAGAACTCTACTAAAGTCAAACAAATATTTAATAAATTTATAAAAGAAAATATAAAAATTTAAAAGTAAAAGGAACTCAAAAGAGAAAAATCAAGCGATAAAGAAAAAAGAAAAGCTCTAATAAACTTTGTTGACAAAGAAATCCATCGTAAGTTCCGGTCGATTTCAAGCAGCACAGGAAGCGGCAAGCCCCCAAGTCGAAGGAGCAAAAGAAGCAGTGAAGCAACTGGAAATAAAAGGAACAACGCAGATCGACGGTAATGGACTCACCAAATATGGTAAAAACCATGGTACTAATGTAAGTAAACTTTATATTTTACTACATAAAGAAAAAAAAACAATAAAAGTATAAAAAAAAAAAAATAATAATAATAAAAGTTTAAAAAGTTGCAAGGCATTTAAATAAAAATATATTGAGAAAAATTAAAAGTAAATAAGAAGAAAAGAAAAAAAAACAAGAATAAGCGAAAATTAAAAAATCAAGTTGAAATTAAAAAAGAAATTTTTTTAAAAAAGGAAACATAAATGAGCAAAAATTGAAGATAAATAAGGAATTAGAAAAGAAAAACAAATTTTTAAGAAAAAAAAACAAAACAAAATTAATTTGGAAATTTTTTTTTTTCAAAAGAATAAGGAAAAATTAAATAAAGCCAAAGAAGGCAAAAACAACAAATTTAAGAGATAATAAATTAAAAAAAAATAAAAAAGAAAATAATAGAAATCAAAGAAAAATTTATTACAAACATTCGAAACGAAAAATTGCAAAGGATTTGCAAATTTCAAAATTTCTTAAAATCTAGCCAGTAAGCCTAAGGTAATTAAATTTAAGACGCTTTTTCTTTCGCATCGGAATACCGAAATTTAAATATCACAAATTCAAATTAAGAATTTTTCGACAAGTATCAGAATAGCAAAATGTAAAATTTTTTTTTTTGATTCTTTCGCGATAAACTACGGGTTATTGGAATACTAAAATCAATATCAAATAAATATTTTTTCATCTTAAGTGCAAATCAAATTACAGGTGCAAAACCGTCCGTTATAAGTTTGTCCGATATGCAAGAACAGATAAAAGAATTAGTATTAGAAAGAATGAGAAGCGAAGGAAGGCGGGTACTTCAGGAAATAATTAACCCAGACTTAGAAGACGACAACGCTGACCAAACAATTGATACCTCAACGGAAGTTAATCTAAACGAACTCAATTTTTGCGAAAATCAGAAGAATTTAGCTGATGGAAAAAAAGTGCAGACAGGATATTAGGGATTTATGAACAACTGAAAGGCAGCCCTAAATACTGTGGTATACTTAACGTAGTAAGGAACAAAATAGTAGGACGCCCGAATCAATACCAAACATACGTACCAAAACGCGCACCTTCGCAACAATTTCAAGGTATGCCTCCCAAACAGCAAAGGCCCTACAATATAACGTGTGAAGAGGACTATGATGGAGGAGGCACAATAGAGCAAAATCCAGAGGAAACATACACCGAAAATATGGAACCAATTCAAATCCCGGAGTACGAAGAAATAGAACAACTGAAAGACATTCATTTTTTAGATTAAGGCAATCTTCACTGCCTTACCTTGAACATAGAAATGGCGGTGGAGATATTTTAAAATTGTTAATAGACACAGGGCCGAACAAAAATTATGTTCAACCTAAACATATAAGAAAACCTCTTATAAATGAAAAACCTTTTCTAGCCAGTTCTGTTTGCGGCAAAATAAAAATAACACATCATGCCAACGTGCAACTATTTCCAATCAAAGGTAAAATCAAATTTTTCATTTTACCAACCCTCAAATCTTTCGATGGCATTATCGGTAACGATACATTGGGAGAACTCAATGCAGTCATCCATACCAATCTTAATTTCATGACAATAGACTCAAATGTCAAAATTCCCCTAAAACAGTGCATGTCAAGCTACATAATAGTATCAAATTACGCACCTCACATTTGTCCGAAAAACAGAACAATCGACTACGAGCATTACTTCAAAACTGCCCACACCTTTTTGCAGACCCCAACAAAAAACTGACTTTCGCAACAAACGTTTTAGCCGAAATCCGAACAACGTCCGATCAACCAGTCTACTCTAGAAGCTATCCATATCCGATGGCTTTGAAGGAAGAAGTAGATAACCAAATAAAAGAACTATTACAAGATAATATAATTAGGCCTTCAAAGTCTCCATACAATTCACCCGTGTGGATTGTACCGAAAAAAATGAACTCCTCTGGTCCGAAAAAGTACAGAATAGTAGTGGACTACCGCAAATTAAATGAAATCACTATACCCGATAAATACCCAATTCCGGAAATAAATGAAGTACTAGCTAATCTTGGCAAAAACAAATTTTTCTCTTTAATTGACGTTAAAAGTGTTATTGACCAAATACCGCTCAAAGAATCTGACATTCAAAAAACCGGATAAGAGACCAATAACATTCCTATCTCGTACTCTGAGTGAGACAGAAGCGGCCTACGCCACAAACGAGAAGGAAATGCTAGCCATAATATGGTCATTGAAAACACTACGAAATTACCTATACGGATCAGGAAAAGTCGACATTTATACAGACCATCAGCCACTCACTTATGCTCTGAGTAATAGAAACACAAACCAAAAACTCAAAAGATGGAAAGCAATCCTCGAAGAATGTAACTACCAGTTGGAATACAAACCGGGCAGGGAAAACATCGTAGCCGACTGTCTGTCCAGACCGCCAACGAACAAGGAAATAAACTCCTTAACTGGTATCGTCCATAGCGACGAAAGTTCACTTCCCATCAGTGGAAGTTCCTGTAAACGTGTTCCGGAATCAGTTAATTATTAAACACGGTAATCAAGACAGCTACAAGTCAGAAACCACTTTTAAAAATTTCTCAAGACACACAATAATCCAGAAGGAACTCACCAAAGAGGCTTTGATAGAGACATTTAAAGGTATCTCAATCCCAATGTCATTAACGGTCTGTACACCACAGAACCAATTATGGGGATAATACAAAGTTTCCACCCACAGCATTTTAAAAATTATCACACACGATTCTCACAAACTATAATAAAAGACATAGAAGTCGAAGAACAGCAGACAGAAATAATTTGTCAGCAACATCGTAGAGCCCATAGAAATGCTAAAGAAAATCGCCTACAGATCCTACAGCAATATTTCTTCCCAAACATGTCAGCCAAAATCAGGGAAATAGTTAACAACTGCAAAACATGTAAGGAAAATAAATGCGACCGTCATCCCAACAATATAGAGATACAATCTACCCCCTTCCGACTCATACGGGCCACACCCTGCACATCGATATCTTCTCTACAGAAAGACACCTGGTACTAACCGCCATAGACAAATGTACTAAATTCGCAATAACGAAACTGATCCAATCCCGTGCTGTTGAACATATCAAGAGACCTTTGCGAGATATCTTGTTCTATTTTGGCATTCCCAAAATGATCGTAATTGATAACGAAAAGGCGCTGCAATCTGCCTCCATTATGGCTATGCTCGAAGACTATCTCAAAATTAAGCCATATCGCACACCGCCATACAGGAGCGAGGTGAATGGACAAATCAAAAGATTTCATTCTACCTTATGCGAAATAATGAGATGCCTCAAATCAGATGGACAAGAACATTCAAAGAAGTGCTAGAACGAGCTACAAATGAATACAACTTCACTATCCATTCTGTCACAAAAAGAAAACCAATAGAACCCTCAATATCAACCCCGAAGAAATCGAAAAATTAAGATACAAAATATCGAAAGACTGAAGAAAAAACAGATATAGGACTTGAGATACCACAACAAAACAAAAACGAAAATGAAACACTACCTACCAGCGGACGAAATTTACGTAAAACATAACAAACAACTAGGCTGGAAGTTGACTTTCCGGTATTACAAAGAAATAGTTAATCAAGATAAAGGAACAACTACCATAACTAACTCAGGGAAAACCGTCCACAAAAATAACATAAGAAATTAAACTTTCAATTTTAGGTTCTCGATTGGAATAATTAGTGGTGACATACAAATTCTGGGCTTCTCTAAATCACAAATAGTACCCATCCATACGCGACAAACACGGATACAAACTGGAAACTTCAAATTAATTCACCTAATTGATCTAGACAAATATGAAGCAAAAATCGCTGAATTCGGGGAGATAATCAACAACAACAGTGAACATTCCCTGTTCCCTTATCTCAAGCATGAAACGGGTCAAATCGAAAATTTACTACGACACCTACAGCCTGGGAAAATAATGAGGAAAAGATCATTGGACTTCATAGGACCCGCCTAGAAATGGATCGGTGGTAACCCCGACCATGAAAATCTTGTGACAATTCAGGACAAAATAAATAATTTACTACAGAACAACAACCGACAAACCGTAATCAATAAACTCTACGAGGATAAGTACAACAATATAACCAAGATCACTAACACCCTGATAGAAGAATTTAAATCTGGGAAAATTAATAATAAAGAAAAATTAATTTCCGATATTCAATATCAAATAAAAATTCTTAAAGAGGAATTGGAAAATATAAACCACGCAATACATTGGGCCAAGGCCGGAATAATAAACTCACCTATTCTATCCGAAGAAGAAATACAGTTATCAATAAAAGCAACGAATAGAGAATAAATACGATTCGAAACAATAGAAGAGGCATTAAATTTATCCTAAATAAAAAAATTGACTAATTCCATCTTAATCCTCTATATTATCAATATTCCAATAACCAGTGAACATGTGTACGAAACGATTCTTCTAAAAGTCGTGAAGAGAAATGATAACATGGCAACTGATCTTCAATCAAAAATTTTCATAAAGTTAAATATGATATTCCTATTACTAAATAAATGTAAATCATATCAAAATCTATTTGTCTGTAAAAGGCAAGACCTTATTAACACAAGAAACACTACTTGTACTCCAAACTTATTAAATAGTAAAAAAACCCATTTGTAGTATTGTAAACAGCCAGCACTTTCCAATTATAGATGAAATATCTCTCGGTGTAATTTTATTAAATGGATTTTCCGGTACCCTCGAGGTAGAAACACAACAACAATTCCTAAACGGAACTTTCCTAATAAGATTCCATAACGTTACAATTCGTGTTAACGAAAAGACCTACACGTCTAAAGAAATCCCCACGTACAAGGCATTACCTTTCATACTTCAGTTAAAACCTCAACAAAAGGAGCGCAGACGTCTCGTCTCTCTGCAAATGCTAGACGAGCTTCAAATCAACAATACCAGACTAATATCAAACTTACAGGCAGAGTCCACTATCCACCAAAACTCAACTTGGGGATTCGTAATCGGTATTGTTTAGTCTAAGTATGTATATTTCATTTAATTCAAACATATTGTTTACTCTAAGTATATATATTTTATTTCTTTTATATTCAATTCACTTCTGCTTTGCACATTCATTTTTGTTTGAATGTGCACTTATTAACGTTTACTTGTTCATGCACTTGCATTTGCACATTCATGTTTGTGTGTTGGTCTGTTTGGCATAACTGACCATAGACATTGAAGTGTGTCGTCGTTGTTTACAGTAATTTGCCTATGTTGCATTTTAGTGACACACTTCAAGCTCCTCGTCTCTCTGGAGTAAATAAACGCAAAAATGCAAGTGCATCATTTTTATGCAAAAATTTAGCGCACTATAATTGTAAGTTAGGTTATAAGAATTTCAGTTTATATATCTGCATTTTTGGTAATAAAATTTTTCTTTTGCTTTCAATTGACCGTTGTTGTTTTTTTTATCAGGGCTTTTCCAGTTACAAGTGCTGGAAGAGCCACCTCAATAAGTTGACACGACCAGACGCATCGTTTGGTCAAGACAAACAAAAGTGGTGAAGACAAACAAAACAAAATACAAATACACGAACCACCCTAATAAATAAAATAAACAAAGAAAGTTTCATAAGCAATGAGCGTTATACGAACTCATTATAAACACTTCCCAGCAATCTCCGATTGCACCCTACTATAAACATAAGTGCTGACTGTCGATAAATTGGTTAACCCAGAGGTTTCCTATGAGGTAATCGGTTAAGCAAAAGTTAGTTCATTACTCGACATTAATAAGTGTAACAACTTAAGTTCCTAAAAATAAAATATTCTTAAATAATATAAAATAAACATGATTCAATAAAATAAAATCATAAAAAACCGAAACCACTTGAAACCAGCTGACTGACAATAAGACTGCAGAAAAGCACAAACTTTTACTTCTCAAGTTTTGCCAAAAATAAGAATACGGGCCACCAACGATTGGCAAACGCCTATCAATATATTTTCGAAATAAGATATTTTAAACAGCTTTGCGTCTAATGCGCACGCAAGTAATTAGCAGCCCGAAAAATGTATATCTTTTTGTTGTTTGCACATGAAATTTTTCTACTGGTTTAGTGAATCATCGCGCAAGTTATACGTTAGTATGTTTCCTTTATTCAAAATCTATAACACCACAGCCAAAATGAGGAACTTTTTATTAACAATCGCTCAAAAAAACTTTCGAGAAATTTAACAACAATTTTTGAAAGGCACAAAAACCACACCTATCTCAAATACAGTGTTGCCACTCCACAATTGATACGACTTGTGCGGCACACAAAGAACCGTGTCTTATCTCTTAGGGCCCAACTACAATTTTTTGGTACTAGGAAACTTCAACTTGTGCATTTACACTCCGTTTTCTCCGCTTGTATCGATTAAAGCCCAGACAAAACAGGACATTGGCTAAATACCTTTTAGTTAAATAGCTCTCATTTAGAAGGCGTACTTTAAGAACCATTTGGTTGAGACTTGAGAGTTATGAAAGGCCGATAATGACTACTCCGGAAATGTAGCGTAGAGTACGTTTTCAGTTGTTGTATTAGGAATGATAGAAAAAACGGACTGGATCGATGAATAGACGAAACTCACGTTTAGTTTCAAAAGCCCGGAAAAGAGAAACGGCTTTTCACCAACAGAAAACGGAAATATGACTTAAATGGAATTAAACTAACCTACATGTTCGCGTTAGCTTTTTTATATATTCATATAAGTGATTTATTCGTAAGGCTTGCTGTATCCAACCACAATTCAATATAAATAAATCACTTATCCCAAAAAAAAATGTCATTCAACCTACATCAAAAAATAATTGAATTGAACCCTACACGAAGCAATAATTCAAGCCTACACCTACAAGAAACAAAAAGAAAAAATAACATTCAACCTACACCAAAAAAATCAACCCTTTACACCAAGGAAATAAACCACTTACACCAAGAAATAATTTCATTCAACCTTCATCAAAAAATAATTTCAATGAACCTACATCAAGAAATAATTGAATTGAAGCCTACACCAAGCAATAATTCAAGCCTGCACCTACAAGAAACAAAAAGAAATAATAACATTCACCCCACATCAAGAAAATCTACCCCTTACACCAAGAAAATATACCACTTACACCATGAAATAATTTCATTCAACCTACGTCAAAAAATAATTTCAATTAACCTACATCAAGAAATAATTCAAGCCTACACCAACAAACAAAAAGAAATAATAACGTTCAACCTACATCAACCAAAATCGACTTCTTAGGTAAATTTATAAATATATACACATAGTATATAATATATAAATATACTATTTAATACAATAAGATTGTGAGATTTAATAAATTTTCGAGTTATATATCTATAAATTAGAATGGAATTTTGGTGAAGAGTGTTTGAAATTCGGTCTGGGTGAGACGTAAGTTTTCCTCCACTACTTTTTAATTCCGATTTATTTTTATGGCAAGAGTGCAAATCGATCTGGAATATGCGCGCTTAATCACTCCGACTAAAGCTGTATCAAATTTTGTCCTCCGCATATTATCCGGGTGTGTGGCTTTCAAATTCCGGGAATATACCGCAGTTATCTACGACGGTGGCATAGCCTTTTAGCTAGATGTGTGGTTATAAAGCATTATAAAAACTCAAAAAGGTAAATTCTGGAGATTAATGAAAAATTATAAATTGATTATATCTTTCAATTCACGTCAGCTTGAAAATCTATGGAAGCTGTCCTAAATATGAATGCAACTTTTCAGAGCAGGCATTCTTGCTGCCGTCATTTAAGACAAATACCCGGCGGAGACAACACATGCAAATTTGTAATTTAAGTTTTCAATCAGTCAAAGGGCAAGACCGGGTTTTATTCACATATCCGACTCTCACTTTATTACTTTTGTTTATTAGATACATTTTTCATATGCAATCATCAGAAATATCATTTGCCCGAAACGGAAGTCCATGCCTACGCTTGTATTGAGTGCGAATTAGTCGGCATTGAAGACGATACGGCACAGGATGAGCGATTCTGTTTTTCTGTTTTTCATACACTGTTACATAACCTTATACACACAATGGAGTAAGCAAAGCAACTCATAATAAGCCAAACGAATAAAGTACCGTATGTTCCTGGAAATATCAACAAAATAAGAATAAACTTCAAAGTGAAAGTCAAATGTAAACAAGAAAATTAATTTTCCAAAAGCGTCTGTGCAATTTTTTAAAAAAATTAATAAACGAACAGTTTTAAATTAAATTGAGACCGAATAAAAATGAGATACGAGATTGTAAACCGATAGTTGTCGTGTCTGCTTAACGAAAAACAAACAACTGCGCTCTCTTTACAAGCCCTCGAATGAAGATGAGGAGGCACCGAATGAAATGTTAGAAAAAATTATAGGCATTCGCTTAGAACAGGTAATTCTCTGGCCTTCCGCAACATTGCTTTCCATATATAAAAAATTTTCTGTGCAGATAGATGAAAACCCCATATTACCAAAGAATATTTGTTTTGTGAATTATCCTTAACGATGGCATTTCGATTTCGTGTCAAAGCTTTAAAAACTCGAAGAACTATAGAATTACATCAGACAGTAAAGAATGCAGCGTTAAAGAAGACGAACACAATATGTTATTGATTAAGGAGGAATTTAACGATTTTATCGAAATGCAACAACTACAAGTGGATATTTTAAATGACAGTTTAGTTGATATACAAATACTAGACAGTGATGATGGCAATGAATTAATTGACGAAGTAAAATCAAAAAAGAGCAGACATACAGAAGATGAAGTAGATACTGAAGAGGATGACGATGAAGACATCTATGAAGAGGAAACGATTTATGACGGCAAAGGCGATAGCCAGGATGATGAAGAATTTTTAAAGTGTGAAAATTTCGAAATGGAAAACGCATCTTCAAACGATAGAACATTACGGAGTTCTAGTAGTAATAACGACAGTGATGAAATCATCTCTCCGGAAAATGCATTCATATCCAACACAAAAACAGATATTTATACCATAAAAGTATTAGGCGAAAGAGATAATCAATCAAACTAAAAAACCCAAGGAAGACTGAAGAAAGGGAATGCCGGCCACATTTGTAATGACAAAATAAATCTCGAGTTTGTGAAATTAATACGTTTGGTTATTTTTAGAAGAATACTTTTATTTTATTAATTTTAATAAATAATTAGACAAAATTGTTTATTTAAAGAGTAATCAGGAGGAGAAGCTACCTTCAAATAGACTACACCAATAGATATCGAAAATTTCACAGTATCTTTACGTTACTTAAAAGTGAACTTAATAGAACTAAAAGGAAATATTAAATACAAAAAATAATCTGTCCTCTGCGAGATATGTATTAAAAAAATTTGTTCTTTTTGATCAGACTAGAGAAACATATAAATTAAAGGAGGAATGCAGGCAAAAGAAGGGGTTTACTTAAAAGGCAATTGGGATGCGATCAAAGTAATGCTTAGATCCTTGGTAAGCAGTGAAGTAATTTAAAGCACGACGTATTCTCATCTGTGTTGCTTTATGGCGGGGAAAACGCAATGATGGTGATTAATGAGTTTGGAATCATTTGAAAAGAACAGGCTACAAAAAGAATGTCGAAACCGCGGAAAATTCGAGGAGACTTTTCAATATGAGCTGATATTTCGCTTACCACCCAGCAATGTTGTGTAGCATGGTAGTAGATTAAAAATTGACGAAAAATAATTTCAATAAACGCGTGACACAAAACATTCAAAGCGAAAAATAATTTTTGCCATTTTTGTAGTTTATTTGATATTTCGGGGAAGAGTAAAAATTAAAAACTTTATTCTTTTCTTTTTTGAAATATTTATAGTTGTTGCGGTTAACCAAAAATTTAAGCAAGTAAACAAAATTTTTCACGCAACAAGTGGACAAAATTACATAGTATCACTTATTCTAAGATAACTCAAAATTTTTGACGCAACAAGTGGTTCAAAATCCCATACTCTCACATAAGGCAAATTTTTGGTGTTTATTCCCACATAATGCTAAACTTTTAATGCTTATTCTCACATAAGGCCAATTTTTGGCGCTTATTCTCACATAAGGCTAAATCTATAGTGGCAATAAATGGTTCAAAATTTAATATGGAAGGCCAAAATTTTAGAAAACGTATAAAGCAATCTTATATATCTTTGAAATGTATGCAATATATTGTTTTAGAAAAAATTAGAAATCGTTCATCTAGGCGAAGGACTATGTTACGTAACTACGTAACTATGCTTTTGGTACCAATTTAGAAGATTGTCAATGCGGGTATTAAATGCAAAGTATTGCGGTTAATAAGAGAGGCAAAAAAAATGGAATGTAAAAAGTGGGGGAGAATGATCAGGACAATCGTGTATCGCTCAGATCTTGTAAATGCTCTGCTTTAGTATAAATTAATTATAATTTCGTTTAAAAAATTTCCGGCTTAGCTAGTTGCTGTTACTTTCAACACTCCTCCTCACATCTGCTTTTAGTCGTTCAAATTCTCACCACTTGATTACCTTTTTCTATATCGTTAGCTATGGCATATTTGACATTTTGCTTGATTCCAGCTATTGATGTGGCTCCACTTCCACTCCCCAACAAAAAAAATTTTCCTTTGATAAGGTCGGGATTTTCCAAAATAAATCTATCGCAAATTAGAATCAATCCTTAATAGAGTCCTTAATAGAATGTTGAAAATAAGGTTTAATATGAATACGTGCTTACTATTATATTTTATAAAAGTTTGACGAATATTTTTAACATAAAATCTGAAAATTATGAAAAAAAACATTTGTAACTTTTTCAAATCTTAAACATCAAGCCTTGAAAAACATACATTTCTTAAAAAATTTTACACATTTTTCATTTCAAATTAAAAGAAAATTTCCAAAAATATATATGCGCACTTTTACGAGTTTTCTAAGGATTTCCTAGAGAAAATGTTTTAAAAATTTTTAATACAAAATTTATAACAAAAATTTTTTATTTTTAAAAACATGTGAAAACACTATAATGGAACACGGCATTCGGCTACATGGCTACGCCACATCGTATAATACAGTTGGTCACATGACTTCTCAAGATAAGGCTTTATACTGGAAGTGATCGAAAAGCAGACCCGATTAGAAGTATTTTCCACAGTGTTCGTCCTTGGTCCAAAATTTGTCCACGCAATGAAAAATTGCGACGTGTAGGTTGACCACAAGAAAGCAAGACGGATCGACGGACAGATAAGCTTAAATCGATTCACACAGTGATCGAAATGGCCCATCTCAAGTTCTTTAACATGTTTGCATGCATCCACGCAAGCTTAATATACACTTGTATCACAAAGCACGGAGCAAGGTGTAATAATAATTACTCTTTATTAAACTGTTTAAGAAGCTTTTATAAATTTTTTTGTTATAATTTTTTAGATAGAGTGTTTCAAAATGTATTTATTTATAAAAAAAATTTCACTTAAGCTTGCAGTCTTAAGTAAGAATTTTAGAAGCATTTTAAATAATCATTGAATAAGGAATTTCAATAAGGAATAAGGAATTTTAATAAAAGAAAATTTTTTGAAAAAATATTATTATTATTATTATTTATATTATTTTAGTACTTAAGTATTTAGATTATTTCTTTTCGCAAAATTTTTAAGTAAATATAAGCATAAATTCTCGACATCTGGGCAAAACTTAGTTGTCTTTTTCATTAAGGTAGGCTTACTTCTTTATACATCTGAGTCTATGTAGTTTCGGAAATGTCAAAAATATAACTACGAACATTAATTTAATGCCTAAACGGGGAAAGACAACAAACGCTTAAGAGAAAGGTTACACCAAAAATAAAAACAAAAAAAAACCAACAATGGATTCAGCTCCAAAATAAATTTGGCATGTCCCCTATGGAGCGGTAAACACAATGTGTAAAGATTACACAGTTTTATAGAAAATTCTTTTCGCAAATAATGGCGTGAATTAATTAAGTTCTCTAAAAAGCGGCAATAAAATTGAATCTCTTCAAGTAAAGTTTAGCACTTAATTGCATGTAGAGCATGTAGAGCACTAAATGTAGAAAGAGAGTTTAAGAAATAGTAATAGATGTTTTATTCAAAGTATTTTATCCACACACACATTTTTTGCTTCTCTCTTATATAATATGCTATGCCGGAAGGACAACAAATCTTTGGAAGCGATCGATACGATTATTAACAAATACGAAGGGAACAAATATAGCCGAAGAGATAGCACATTTCACTTCAGCGGTGTTTGTGCGAGTTGTACCAGTTGGCACTCAAATCATGCCGACATGGCTTAAAATGTGTAATGAGGAGATTATAAGTTATACCGAAATCTTAAATTTTTAAATTAATTCTTTTCAATTTTTAATGCGAAATTATGCTTCTTTTCGAAAAGTCTAATCAGGTTTAATCAAGTTTATAAAACCAAGTGAAGACGATTTATATCAAATTTAAAAGTTTTTTGCTGAGTTTTATTTAAAACCTTAAAATCAACTTGGCTTGCGTGGACATTATATCTCACTAAAATATATTGAAACTTTACGTAAAATGACAAAATATTAGCTCTGTGATATCTGTGTTATGGTGTAAATTGACAACAATTCTAGATGGGGCTCAGTTGAAATTGTCTTCGACAGAAAATTAAACAACGAAGGTAATAAAATTTCAAAACAAAGTTATGAGCGCTTTCATTAACTGTCCAAAAAAATTGAAAATATTAAATATTTATTCATCCGTATTACGATGTCTACAGTTAGACCTTCTGCAATTAACTATATTAATTTACCGGGATTCCCAGCCACATGAACACCTTCGGAAATATGTAATTTAATTTTCAAATTTGTTCGCTTGCTTTGGTTCGTGATAAACAGGAAAAATTTGAAAAATCTTTATTTGCGCGTGAAGTTAACAATTCTTAATAAGGAATGGTTGGAATTAAGATTGTGGACGAATTTTCAGCATCAAATATTAAAAATGTTTACTTTTCATGCGAAATTAGAAAAAGTAGAAAACAGATAAAGCAATGATTATATGCTTCTATTATGTAATATTATTTGTCTTTACTAAACAATGACAATGGCACCAACAAATATGTAATGCTTTGATGTTTTGTCGATTATTTCTTGCATAATTACCGAAAATAAAAAAAAGCAACTCAAGCAAAGCTTAACAATTCTTCTTATTGAAGTGGAGCATTAACACATTGAAGCCACAGGAAGTTAGAATAAAACATTACCAACAATCTCGCATTTAAAGTCTTTTCTTTCTATTAGATTAAATTCTCGTTTTATTTATTTATTTGTTTATTGATTTGGTTATTCCACTTATACATGAAACTCGACAGTCGAGTTCAATTGACTCCTAAAGTAAATCTTAAATTAATTAATATTAAAAGTATAATAAAACAAATAAAAAGGAAAAAAGAAGAAAAGAAAAAAAAGCATGTGCACAACCAGCACAGAGTCGGTGTAGGACCAAATTGCAAATGAACCTCTAAGCCATTGCAAACATGCTCAAGCTTGGCATCCGATAATAGTTAACAACAGTTCATTTTCGAATCATAATGACTTTTTAGGGTTAAAAGCTAGTTTAAGTACGACATTGTAAAATCACGTTTATTAAGCAATGTTGCTTTAATGGACTTTAAAGAGTCCGATAATGAGAATAACTGATAGACGTCATTTAGGTTCTTGCAAACAACTCTGAGCGGATTAAACAGCTCATAATTATATTTACATTGACTAAGCTTAATCAAGATAAAGTGCCTAAGGGCAAACAGCAAGAATTGCTTTTGAACAGATTCAATTGAATCTACATAGCACCTACATGAAGGAGACAACACAACAGAGGCATACTCGAGTATACACAAGCACATCTACAGCCTTTTGGTAATGTAAGGATCATCGAGGTCTTTAAACCACCTCTTTATAAAACCAAACGCGGACCTAGCTTTGCTTAACGGGAGCTCAATATACAAGTTAAAACGCCACCTATTGTCAAAGAGAACGCCCAAGTCTGCGAACGAATCGATGTCCTCCAATTTGTGTGAATCTATGAAATACTGGCTAATGAATGACTTCCTTCTTGAGAAAGAAAGCTTCTGACATTTATTTAGGTTCAGTGTCATATGATTCAACGAGCACCACACAACCAAGTTATTCAGGTCAATTTGAAGCTGATGTGGTTGCGATTCTATGGAAAAGAAAGAAAACAGTTTTACATCATCAGCATACATTAAGATCTGGATGGATTTAATCACCGAAGGCAAATCATTAATGAATAGATTAAATAAAATGGGTCCTAAGTGGCTACCTTGAGGTACGCCTGACGTAACCGGGAATTCATATGAGGTGGCGAAGTTAAACAAAACCCTGAATGACCTATTATGCAGATAAGAGCTTATCCATTTCACTACATGGGAAGGGAAGCCAGAGGCTTGAAGTTTAAACATAAGTAATTTATGGTTAAACAAATCAAACGCTTTGCTAAACTCAGTATATATGGGATCAGTGCGAGAGCCACTAGAAAAAGCCTCGAAAAAATCACAAGTAAACTCTAACAGATTGGTGACCATGAAAGCGATGTTAGAGTGGAAAAATATACGATTTGATGGCAAAGGACAGATGCTGAGTCATAATTCTCTCGATTAGTTAAGCAAGACACTCAACTTGGCGATGCCTCTGTTCTCAACAAGTTGTCTACTCCCGCTTTTGTGAATAGGAATAAGAAAACTACTCTTCCAACACAAAGGGAAAACACCTAAGTTCAACGACTGATTAAAAATCTTTAAGATAACACCACATAGCTCGACAGCGCAAGATTTAAGTACACATGATGGAATTCCATCAGGTCCAGGCGCATAACTATATTTTAGAGAACTCAACCCTTCAAACACCTGATTTTTAAAATTACCAAATTGGATAATGAAACCAAATTAGCTTTCGAATGTGGATAGTTTGCTGATAAATCAGAATTAGCAGTCGAAAAGTTTTGTCGAAAGTAATCAGCGAAGAGATTTGAGGTTTCAATGTCATCCGAGGACTCAGAACCATTAAAAGAAACATGCGAGGGATTTAGGGAAATTTTTCTTTTGGAGTTAAAAAACTTAAAAAAGTATTTAGGGTTAGCAAACAGAGAGGATTTAATGAACTGAAGGTACCTGCAATTACATTGGTAGTTGAGAAAATTAAATCTGTGCCTTGCAATTGAATAAGCGAAATAGTCGAAAGCAGAGCCACTTTTCGAAAATTTGTTGAAGAGTTTGTTTTTCCTCCTCTTATAATATCTAATTGTTTTATTAAACCACGGGGGACATCTGCTTCGAGAACGGAAATGCTTGATCGGAACGAGTGCAAAAATAGCTAGATTTAATATATTGTAGCACGATGACAGTAAGCTTTCAATACTTCCAGCTGAGAAATCAAGCATAATATGTGAAATATGTGATTTTAGCATTGAAATATTGATTTTGTGGAAACCATAATATATATTTGAAAAAGTTGGATTTAGAATATTAAGGCAGTTCAATGACCCATCATATTTGTGATGAAAGGAAATGCACATTGTTGGATGATAAGGATCCTCAGGTAAACTAAAAGGAGGACAAAGATTTACACTAATCTCAGGAAAATTGGCAAAGCAGAGATCAAGCAGTGTACCATTACAATTAGGGGTATGGCTATATTGAACTAAATTATGATCAAATAATTCGTTAAAGGACACTCTCTATCTAAAGATCCCGCTCTATCAGATGTTGAAGTAGGAATCAAACAGCCAGAATTATCGCTGTTACACCAAGCGACTTGAGGCAAGTTGAAGTTTTCCAACGCAGTGACCAAATCGGTGGGTCTAGACTGCTTGGTCACTTCACAAATGAGGGCGGCCTGTTTCTTATATATGGAGGAATGTAGGAGGAGGTTATAAATAGCTGTTTATTAAGCATTTTTGCTCGAATCGCGATAAATTCAATGTCATGAGAACTAGAAAGTTCTATTGAATTGGACGGCACTGACGCTGACAGAAGGATAGACAAGCGTAGACAGGACAGGATTCAGAAAATTATTCAAGATCGACCTGTCTAACAAAAGATTGGCCAATTTTCAAAACTAACCCGCGCGCCAGGTTCCAATGCTTCTACCAATTTTGAAGTTGATATCTATATTTTTGGGACACGGGCGCACACACTTATAGACACAAAGACCTACAGACCATAATATACCAAATTTCAAAAACTCGTTAAAAATAGTTCCGTGTAGAAAAGTGTAATTTTTTTTGTTTATTCGATAGGTGCTTTTATATAGATTCGCACGATATAGGTGAATATGGGTGACATTTTCTAGTTTGGCCGCACTAGAGTCTCAAATTTGGGTGTTCTGCCATATCCATTTTATGCTACCATACAAATTCCAAAATCCAACTGGATTTTAATTGGAATTATATAATATTGGTAGGTGTTTTTGCTAGTTAAATTCGAATTTATCCTCACACCCTTAAAAAATGGCAACGTCAGATAAAAAATTCTGGCTAATCTGTTAAAAAAGATAAAAAATACCTGGCTAATCTGTAAAAAACTGGCTTCTCTGTTAAAAAAGTATTTTGTGAACTTGGCTGGATTTTGACTTGCACTTCAGTGAGTTTTCATTTGTTTAGAGGCATGCTTTTTCAGCCATTGCATTCTTTTAAGGATGGAATTTGGATATCTATCATCTACATCCATACAGATTGTTTGCTCACTAATTGAAATCTTTTAAATACATGTCTCAAATTTTATTGGTACCTTATTATAACTTACTTTTACCCACCTCCAAACATAAAATCAAGAAAAAAGCTGTTTCTCAAAAAAGAATTTTACCCTATCTTAGGGTTAAATAAGAAATTGTCGGTTTTTTAATTACCTTTTGTACTATTCATGGCGTAGTAAACTTATACATATAAACTGTTTTTTTTTTTTTTTTTTTTGTTGATGAACTTAAAAACAAAATAATTGTTATTTATGACAAAAATTGCAATAAACTGAATTTTTTTTTCAATTTATTTCATTCACAAACACGCAGACGATATTTATTTACAGGCGTACACAGTTTTACTTCTTTGTTTTTAGTTTGATTTTTTTATTTAATTTTAATTTTTATTCGCTTTCTCTTAATGAACATTTCAAACCGTTTGTTTTACTGATGCTTCTCTCCATGACTATTTCTACTTCGTCGAGAGCCTTTGTTTCCAGCTAACTCAATTGATCTCGTTTGTCTTTTGCTGTCTATTTTTCTGTTTGGCGATATCTTAACCAATGTGTGTAGCAACGTACGAGTACACTATTTGCTTTCGCAAAAAAATCCACTCTCCACTTTTAATGTTGGTGGTAATTCTTTTAAGATGTATTTATTTAAGATGTGTATAAATTAGTAAGACTATTAGATATCCTACAACACTTCACCTAATAAAGTTATTTACTCGTTTTAGTAATGATACACCAAAATACATTTTTTTATGCAAACCCGCATATTCGATGAATTCGTCGTACCCAAAAAATAGACTTATGTGGTCCAAATTCGGTAAGCTAGATATCTATGTCAATTTACTATTATGACCTACTTTTGACCGTGGAATATTAAAAGCTATATATTTTTCCTATATAAAGATTTATTTTTCTTAGGAACGGTTATATGAGAGAGGGTTAAAAAATTTACCACAGGTGAAAACATATTCCAAATTTCATACTAATTTGGAATCTGTTGACGACTTTTAAAAATAAGACGTTATATAGGGCACAGTCGAAAAAGTGGACCAACTCGAAGCATTTTCAACAGCGTTCATCAAAGTACCAAATCTTACCAAAATATGTCAAAAATTGCGACCTGTATCTTGAACACAAAGTTACATGGACAAATATCGGACGGACCGACAGACAGACGCTTTAGTTGAATGATTAGACTTTCGCCGCCAGATAGCTTCTTATGTTATCCACCGATGTTTCAAGTGCCAGTCTTGACACAAATATTGCTTTCTTGGGAAGAACTGCCGTCAAGCAAATGTCATTACTACTAGGAAAGGTGGGGTTCACGCTGGGCCGTTATGAGATGGAGAGAATATTGCACACTTACACGAGCAGTTTGCCCAGTTTGGTGACCAGCGTTCACACACAAACAGCCAAGGGGAGAAGATGATTTATTTTGCTCATTATTTCTAGGCGATGACGCCTGATTAGAATGAGCAACGGCACTGAGAGGAGATACCTTTGCCACTTCAACATAACTTAAAACAGAAGGACTTGCCGGCTTCTTTGTAACTATTTTGCTACCGACCGATTCAGCAGTATTGGAAACGATGACTTTCGTTGCAGAGTTAGAGGGAGTGCTAACTTGTACCAGCGAATCAAATTTAGAAGGTTTCAGAGGTGACGTCCCATATACTACGCTACAAGTTGCTATTTTGCTAGCCTGGGAAGATGAGTGCTCAATAAAATGAACCTCATCAAACCTAGACTTAATTAGCTCAAACTTCTTCCACAAGGAGCCGAAATTTCTACTCAATTCCGAAAAACCATTTCTCGTTTCCTGAAAGAGTTTGTAAAAGTCAATATCCCGCTTCCTATAGTCAGGACATGACCAACAAGAGCCTTTCGGGTGATCAGCAACTGCGTCAGCAGCTTGGGCGATAATACCGGCACACTTTGCATGGCAAAAACGATCGCAAAGCTAACAAGAAATTAATCGTTCAGACTCTGGGCCCGTTTTCGCACGACATGGCATATATAAACAATCCATGTCCAGTCAAACACGATAGAAATGGATTACGAAAAATATAAAGAGCAAATTGCAAAAAAAAAAATAAATAAATAAATCCACAAACTGGCAACAAATTTCAGTAAACTTTTCCTTTACGGTGACACTGTACTAAAAGAGGGGAAGCAAAACAAAACTGCAAACACCAAAAAAAAAGAGAGAATAAAACAAAAGAAACAACATAAAAAAAGAGAGACTTATAGAGAGCTCAATTTTTGATTGCAAAAAACCAAATGAATCAAAGCAAGAAGACAATTTATTCCTTTTACTTTAAATTCACTCGCTTTATTCCTATAGTTCATTATGATTTCGCACACAATAAAGCTAACCAGCCACAAAAATTAAAAAGAAATAAAAATACCAATTGTCGAAGAAATAAAAACGACTACACCGCGTGCGCAGAGTTGCCAAACTCGCGTAGTCATCATTAGATTCAACAATTTCAGTCAGTATATGTATATATATCGTCAGTATAAATATATATACACATATATGTATATATCCATGCTTTTTGTTTACGCACCTTAAAATTAGACGGCTCAAAACAAATCATCATTTAATTTGCCTTTCTAATGCTTAAAGGGCCATTGAACAAATGTTAGAATTTTAAAATTTATTTCTTCATATCATTTCTGGATGTTGCACTTCTAATGATATCATTTATAATATTTACAATAACGAATAACATTTAATTTAAAGTAATATGGTTGATGTAAACAAAAAAAAGAAAATTAAAAGATGACTTATATACGCTTAGTAACATTGAAAAGATATCATGATGATTGACTTTGTTGAGTCGTTTCTGGATCCCCTTGCCGTTGTTGCTTTTATGAACGAGTTTTTGTAGATGGTGGAATATTTGCTTCTTTAATTTTATTAACTCATAGGCCAACATGCATGGTCGCATACTTTATTTTCCTCAGAGTTTATTTAATTTAACATAGAGTCACGCTTTATTTTTAATAACTTATCAATTTGAAAATAGCGTGTATAAACTCGTATGTATATCTGTTTCACGATACTTCAGAATACATTAGCGACTTTCATAGTGTATTTAGTATTAATATAATAATGCTTACGTGCATGTACAGATCATACAGTTTCTTTGTATATTTTTAAACAAAGAGTGAGTCGTATATACTTTTATATGTACGAGCTTTTGTACAGAATATACGGCTACAAATTAAAATCCCAAACTATGATTTACGCACAGTTATTACAGGTCACAAGAATATCAAGTAATTTTTAAGTTCAGCAATAGCATCAGTCACATAAGTTTGAAAAAACACATGTCAATTATCGCTTACAACGAATTAGGTTGTGAAGCTCCAATTGTACATGATATACATAATTTATTCAAGGAAGCATTAAAATGTATTCTGAATATTGAGCTCGTGCTTAAACTTAGCAAAACCTTTATTCGTAATCATTTGCACTTTCATTTATTTAAGTTTGTATGCTTTTAAATCAATTTTAATTTCTTATTCTTCCGTGCACGCCAATAATAGAAGAAAGAGTTTATATTTCGTATATATTCTTATTTAATACAATGTCACTTAAAAATAGATGAAGGAATTTTTGACAAGTTAACTAGAATGTATATTTTTATTTCCATTAATTGTTATTTCTAAACTTTTTCTTCACGGTCACATGATAGCAGTCGCACCAATCATTTATCCAATTAATTTTTTACTTTTTGTCACCAAGAACACATCTAATCTACACGCTCGTTGCTTCCCTTTTTTTCTCCGTTCTACCACTTTTTCATGTTACGTATCTATTTCTTAAGCTGTTTTCACCGTCATCATTATCCGCCTATGAAATTATCAACCCTATATTCTACAGGGTTGTGTTAGAAAAATAAAGGGAACGAAAAATCAAATGTTGCAATGTCTCTTGCACTTTCAAATTGCTAATTGAAATAAAAGACGTAAGGAAGGAAACCGATTTAAGAGGTTTTACGTAAATTAAAATGTAGGCTTTCATATACATATACAATACAATGAAGAGGTTTTGTGTAAATTAAAGGGTGGGCTTTTATATATATATATATACAATACAAAACTATCATTGGGTTGGAATTCATTTTGAACCATCATACCTTCTTTATAGGTAAATCCATGTGTTAATATATTATATAAAAGAAAAATAAAATGATTTGCATTAAAATTCAAAGTTTCCCTAAGATATGAAAATATGAAATTATATGAGTTGTATGAAATTATTTTGCTTCATTTCATTTTATCGAATATTTTACATCATTTTGTTTTCATTTACGTTTATATGATTTGGTCGATTTTCTTCATTAAGAACTAGTTTTGCTCTATCAGTAATTTTTGGATGGCCTCTTTCATTATCGATTTGTTTCTGGAGCAAATCGCCTGCGTCAAATGATGTATCTTCATTTTGCCAGCCATTTTTTGATATTAATAAATTTGTTATTTTTAATGTAAATTTATTATGCATGTTTACTATTCGATATTTGACACTTTAAAGTTTGCCAATTAAATTTTGTTTGTTAATCATTTCTAACTTTGTTAGGTATACTATATCCTCGCCGTTTTAGAAAAAGAATACTGTTTATATGTACCAAACAGAAAAAATTTATATGCGTATATAATAATGCGTATATAATGATAGTTATAAATTTGCACAGTTTTCTAATGTTTATATATAACATATATAGTATTTAATTTTTATGAAATTATAAGTATGTTTATTAAGTATGATTATATATATACATGTACATATATCTCATCTAATATAATCTTCATATTTATATTCTTCTATATTCTTCGAATTCTATATTCTTTATTACAACATTCATTATTTTAAAATTCCCATATTTACATACTCTTCTTATACTTATATTCTTCATATATTATTCGTGTTCTATGTTCTTCATTTTAGTAGTCTCATAGTTGTTATTCTTTATATATTTCTCTCATATTCTCTCTCATATTCTCTCTCACGGGGTTTCCCCCGTGGTTTAATACGACAATTAGGTATTATAAGAATAGGAAAAATAAGCTGTTCAAGAAATTTTTAAAAAGTGGCTCTTCTCTAGACTATTTCGCGTACTCAGCCGCAAGGCATAGATTTAACTCCCTCAACCACCATTATTATTGCAGATACCTTCAGTTCATTAAATCCTCTCTGTTTGCTAATCCTAAATACTTCTTTACATTTGTTAATTCAAAAAGAAAAATTTCTGCACATCCCTCGTTTGTCTCTTTTAATGGCTCTGACTGCTCGGATGATTTTGAAATCTCAAATCGGTTTGCGGATTACTTCCGACGAAACTTTTCGTCTGCTAGTTTTGATTCATCAGCAAATTACCCTTATCCTATAACTAACTCGGTTTCAACACCCAATTTGGTTATTTCTGATGACGACGTTTTTAATGGGTTGACTTCTCTGAAATACAGTTGTGCGCCTGGACCTGATGGAATTCCATCATGTGTACTTAAGCCTTTCGCTATTGAGCTTTGTGGTGTTATCTCAAAGATTTTTAATTTGTCCCTCAATTTGGGTGTTTTCCCTTTGTGTTGGAAGAGTTGTTTTATCATTCCTATTCACAAAAGGGGGAGTAGACAACTCGTGGAGAACTATAGAGGCATTGCCAAGCTAAGTGTTTTACCGAAACTATTTGAGAGAATTCTGACTCAGCATTTGGCCTTTGCCATCAAATCGTATATGTCTCCACTCCAACATGGCTTCCGAAAAGGACGATCTACGGTCACTAAGCTGTTAGAGTTTACTTGTCAGGTTTTCAAGGCATTTTCCAATGGCTCTTGCACTGACGTCATATACACCGATTTTAGCAAAGCGTTTGATTTGGTTAACCACAAATTACTTATCTTTAAACTTAAAGCCGCTGGCTTCCCTTCCCATTTATGAAATGGATAAGCTCTTATCTGCATAATAGGTCATTCAGGGTTTTGTTTAACTTCACCACTTCATATGAATTCCACGTTACGTCAGGCGTACCTCAAGGTAGCCACTTAGGACCCATTTTATTTAATCTTTACATTAATGACTTGCCTTCGGCGATTAAATCTAGCCAGGTCTTAATGTACGCTGATGATGTGAAACTGTTTTCTTCTTTTTCCTTAGAATCGCAATCACATCAGCTTCAAACTGACCTAAATAAATTGGTGGCTTGGTGCTCTTCAAATTATATGACACTAAACCTAAATAAATGTAAGAAGCTTTCTTTCTCTAGAAGGAAGTCATTCATAACCCATTATTTTATAGATTCGCACAAGTTGGAGGACGTTGAGTCGTTCACAGACCTAGGCGTCCTCTTTGATCGTAGGCTACGTTTCAATTTGAATGTTGAGTTCTCGATAAGCAAAGCTAGGTCCGCTCTTGGTCTCATCAAGAGGTGGTCCAAAGAGCTAAATGATCCGTATATTACCAAAAGGCTGTATACGTGTTTGGTTAGGCCTATACTTGAGTATGCTTCTATTGTGTGATCTCCTTCATATAGGTGCTATGTAGACTCAATTGAATCTATTCAAAAGCAATTCCTGTTGTTTGCTCTTAGGAATTTGGGTTGGGATCCGTCTGCTTCTCTTCCCCCCTATGAAAATAGGCTGCTTCTTTTGTCCTTACCGTCTCTTGAAAAACGTAGATTTGTTCTTGGCGTTTGCTTCGCAATCAAATTAATAAACGGCGCTATTGACTCGCCGTTCCTAACCGCTTCTCTAGGCACTTCGCCTTGGTTAAGGTTAGTCATTGTAAATATAATTATGAGCTGTTTAACCCGCTCAGAGTTGTTTGAAAGAACCTAAATAACGTCTATCACCTTTTTTCATTATCGGACACTTTAAAGTCCATTAAAGCAACATCGCTTAATACACGAGATTTGCCAATGTCGTACTTAAATTAGCTCTTAATCCTAAAAAGTCACTATGATTCGAAAATTAATTGTTGTTAACTATTATCGGTTGCCAACTAGGTTCTGTACCGGCTGTGGGTGTGGCTCAGTGCTAATTGTGTACATGCTTTTTTTCTTTTTCTTTTTTTTTCTTTTTTTCCTTTTATTTGTTTTATTGTACTTATACTAAGTTTTTTTAATAATAATTAATTTAAGATTTATTTTAAGAGTCATTTGAAATCGAGTGTTGTTTGTTTTAGTTGAGTTTCTGTATAAGTGGAGTAAATAAATAAATAAATAAATAAATAAATAAATAAATAAATATTTATTTCTTCATACATTCTTCATATTCTATATATATTCTTGATATTCATTGTTTTTTTAGTCTCCTTTGAATTTATTTAAACGTTTATGTTCGGGGATATTTGTGGTCGGGGATATTTATGTTTATAATAAGATATATATAATATATAAGTTAAGGACCATTCCAATAAAAGCTCAAATTTACGAAGCACCCTTACGGGTAAAATAAACAAAAAGTTTCATAAACAATGAGTGTCATATGAACTCATTGTAAACATTCTCACCCATATCCTATAGCACCCTACCAGAAACATTTTCCACCAATATCCCATAGCACCCTACTGTAAACACAAGTGTTGGCTGTCAATAAACCGAGGTTTCTTTAAAACATAATCTGTAAAGAATAGTCAGTCTTTTTATCGATTGTAACCGCTTAGTCCAAAAGTAAAAATCTTGTTAAATAAAAATAAAAAACCTAAATTAAAAAAGTTTGTGTTTTATTCAAAAAGAAGAACCCAAAAAATTAAAACTTATTTAACTTGTATATCATATATACGGACCATTTATGTTTATTATAAGAAGAATGTGAGCATGAATATTGGTAAATTTTGTTTGCTGGGTATAGGATGTCAGCGCTCAATGTTAGCCATCTTCCGGGGCTTGTGTAGCAGAGACTTCACCGCGCTGGAACTCGTAATTTGAGGAATTGGATAGCTGTTGGTCATAGCATAATTATGGATGGATTTCAATTGGACGGAATGGTTTTCTATTGTTTTTGGGTGCGTTCAGCGTTTCTTGTCTAATTGGCATGGTCTCCGTAGTCTTTTTTTGATTACATCTTGATAATCGGTGGTTTCGATCTCGTTACCATAAAACAGTGGTTGAGCGGATGCGCTGTCTGATGGAGTGAATGATGATTTTGCTATTTCGGATTATGGTTTGTTGTTCGAGGGGTAGCATTTTGGAAATGCTGCATTCAACTTGGAAGTATTATCTAGTTAGCGTTCTAACTTTTGGGGTTATACTTTGGGGGTGTACTTTAAGGAAACGAAATCAATCAAAGCAGTGGGAGGTTCGATCTCAGGATCACCATGCAATATTAATGAATAATATTGGCAGGATCATTATGATATTTTTGGATTTGGTGGAATTGCCGTGCAAGAATTGCCTTTGCAAAGAGTACTGTCTTCCTCTCTTCAAACTTAGATTGCAACACATATATCGTTCAACGTCTTAGCACTAAGACTACCAATGCCAAAGCTATAATCGATGACAATAGCCACTATCTGAATAAAATGCGCTTTCTGCGCATGAAATTTCTTTTCGAGACCAAAGTCAGAATCAATTTCCTCTTTATAGAAAATTTTATTTTGTTTTATACTAAAATTATTTTCTTTCTTATTTCTATCGTTTATGTTTCAGCTATTTACAATCCTGCTAGCGGAAACTATAATTAATTTTGTACGCTGAGTTGGTATACTATAAATGGCTCATTTGGAAAGTCGTCTACAAAAGAAACGTACACCTAAATTCTCTTTACCTAATTATCTTTTTAGCTATATGAAGAAAGTTATTTTAACGCGGCAAAAACTTTCCGGACTATGTCATATTGCAGAATAAACCAATAGTAATGCCTAAAGTGAGTTTTTTGGCTTTAGCGTAATTTGGCAAGTATAAGAGAGTGTATTTAACAACTTTTGTGCTTACGTGATCCCAAAAAACTGATGTCATCGACCGATGCTGAATGCTATGACATACGTGATACCAAACCACCCGAAAAACGAAAACGTAAACTGACGCTCAGATACGTGATGAAAAACCAAAGTGGAGCTAAATTTTTCAACGTATTTACGCACCACGCTTCAAATTTCAAAACATTGCGTTAAATACCATTACAACAAGATGTTGTCGAACATTTTATTAGAATAATTATATTCAAACAAAAAAAAAAAAAATGTTTAAGCTACGTTTCGAGGAAAATTTATGGAGTGAACTGAAAGATTGGCTGAAGAAATGCTACGATTATTTGGTATTGTGCAAATAATATAGAAGATTTTACTTAAATTTAAATACAAAGTTTTGATAAAGCTGAATTAGTTCACTTCACTTCTTTAGATTCGAGAAATTCAAACTTCAAAAAGTATTATTCAAACAAACCAAGAAAACCGTGGGAAATTTAATCAGACCGCTTATGAAAGATCAGATTGCTCTGAAAATTTTCCCGATTTTTCCGAGTCCACATCCCAGAAGGAGCAACAGTATAATTCCGCCGAAACGTACAATAAATTTGTTGAAGAGAATGTCAACAATATCAAGCAAATAAACAATAATGCTATAAATAATCTTGAACAGGGAACTAATGGTTTCAAACAACAAATTGGAAAACTATTAAGTAAGCATGACATAGGTTTACAGGTGGGACGATTTTTAAAGTGAAGTTTCAAATATTAATATTTTTGCCTAATGCAGCCTTATCATAAATTGGAAATGATCAATACGGCTGTAAAGCTAGAAGAAGGAGATATTTCAAAGAGGCAAGAAGTGTACTTTAATGAAATGAAAGAAAGAATGAAGGAACACAGTCAAGGATTGCTGGAACTAAAAATAGTTATATCAGTTCTCGAACCAATCAAAAAGAAATTAAGGTATTTAAAGCAGGTTTTATATCCACTTCAAAGGACGTAGAATAGATTATTAAATAGCTGAATTCGTGACTTCGTGTGAAAATCCAAAGCAAACCATTTGAAAAGCTCGGTTAGACTTTAATATGAATTTTTTTTCGTTTTCTAGAAATGGTATTTATTGTTATAAACCTACTGTAGACGAATTACTAAAATCTTTTGCTTTAAATTCAACAAAAGAAGCGCACCCAGAAGCCATCTGTATTAAGCAGCTTATGAGTGAAATTAAAAAGATGGAAAATAAAGTTTCAAATGCCAAAATTAGTTGTTAAGTCATTCTCAACTTCGCATTTTAGGTAGGTGCTTATAATTATAAAGGAAATAAAAATTTTAGGTTAATCCATAAACTAAGTTAATATTCTATTCCGTCCTGTACGTAGTTGTATAATAACTTTTCGGTGCTTGCAGTCATTGGAAACAGCTGTTTAATATTTCCGGATAACCTTGATGAACAGATTGTCGATGTCAATAAAATAAAAATATACAACTCTACCTCAAAAACTCTATCTCAAGCAAAATTATGAATGCATAAATAATTTTGTTCTGCTTCTTCTTCACTTCTTGAATCTTCCAGCAACTTAAAGACAGGAAGCGTAAATCTTTCATTGTAAAGGAGTGGCTACGCTCAGAAGCAACCACATTCTTTTTCGCAATCACACGGTTTGAATGCAATTGAAAACATGACATGAATTAGATGAGCGAGTTGGAAAAAATAACATTTATAACATGGATGACCATAACAAAGCTTTACTTAGGGAACGGAATAAAATTTGTGTAGATACAACAAAAAATTGGTGTCTTTTCAACCAAGCACCACTAGGTGCCTAAGGCGGTCGAAGAAAATATTAGTTTTTTAATTTTATCCACAAATAATATATTAAACTACCTGTGAAATAAACGGTACGTACACTTTCTTGGGATTGAAGTATATTTTATATCTTAAGTCAAAAAAAATGTTGAATTGTTATTTAATATAAGCTTTTGTTTTTCATTTATTTAAAACAATAATTCATATATAAATAAACAAAAAAAGAACATGTACACAACTAGCACAGAGGCCCACTCAAAAACGGTACAGAATCAAATTCAATCACGGCAAAAAGCTCCGTTTTCATTGGTTAATTCAGGCAAGCCTGATGGCTTTGATCAGATTTTAGCCCTGTTTTCATTTAATGATGTTAATATTATTTTTATGGAAGGACACTCTAGTTATTTATCGCGTATAAATTTTTTTTGGATATTTAATAACAATTGTACTAAAATAATGGACTTTGGGAAATTTAAAAATTTTAAACAGAAAATGCATTTGGTTCAACCAGGTCGAGGACCACTTCAAATTTATGTTCACAAATGAATGGGAGGAGCCAACATCATGGGGGCGGGGGGTCATTATGAAATAATTACAGCATGCATAACTTTAATTATATTTACAATTATATTTACAAGTATTATTGTAGAAATTTGAATGTTAATAAATTTGCTTCAATACATTGAGCTGTTAAAAGCGGATACAAAAGTACGCAGTTAAACTAGAAATTTTCTGATTAGACAGGCTTAAAAGACGAACTATCGACTTGAATTTGTTGTTAAAAGAAAGTAACTTCGTAGTGATATCCACACAACAGAATTAATTTAAGAATTAAGTTAATTAATTCATTTATTATCTTTCCTGATTTTATTTTAAAAAAGGTTGCCTTTTATTACAACAAAGGCCACGCGTATAAAATAACTTTAATTTTGCATAGGTTACGAATAGTAGAACTAAACTGAAGAGGAACATAGTGCAATACATTTGCAAAAAATACTTACCTTATTAGTTATATACTTTTACATACGTACATACATCACAATAATCAAATATATTAACATTTTAGACATAAATGTTATGTACAAATAATACGACAGAAGTAAATTAATTCTCTTTATTGTCATTTTTATTTCTTTGAACTAGTACGAGTACGTCTTTAGCCCGATAGCCGCCAGTTCTTTTTGATTGCAGATGCTTCCCCGTATATGCTTAAATAGTCCATATGTTCTTTAGGCGTTAATTTATTTATTGAATTAGTTCTTACGTTACAGGTACTATCAGAGAGTGTGGTGATACTAATCGGACTGTTATTTTTTAAAGAATTGCTCCTGTTTATCCAAGAAGTTGTATCGGGATCTTTTTCCATTTCTTGGAAAGATTTCTAAGAAACTCCCCTAATTCGGGTGTCATAGCGTCGGCTTGTAATAAATTTCTATTGGGTGTTTCACAGAGTTCATTGGGTGACCTTAAATTATTAAGAATATATACAGATTCTTGTCTTTGAAATGTCGAATGATCTCGCGACGTTGGGTTAATTTCTTTGCTAGGCTTCTTGGATAACGATAAAAAACATTTTCAAGTCATTTTTGGAGCATGTAGTCCTTCTGGGTGATTGCTCGGTGTTTGTTCTTTTTTTTTTGACTTAATGACAACAAGCAATTTTCACGAATCATCAACTTGCCGCTACATCTGGAGTAATATTTTTCTTCTTTCCTACTTGTTAAAGATGTGTTAAAAGTTTTTTTTTCAGAAAGCACGCTTTGCTTTTTATAAATAATTTTATTTTTTATACAAAGCAAATTATTCTCAATGTCACCGTCACTTTCACTTTGATGAAATTCGTTTAGCAGGCCTTCCAGAAGTTTTTTCCCTTTCTCAGATATTAGCACATTCTTGCTACTAGCCGTTCGAAAACCTGTGGGTTTGTCTACTTTGTCTACTTGTGCACTGGATTCCATCCGATCTTTTATATCTTTCAGTCCAGTTTCGTAGTCTTTTTCCTGTAAACAGCCTTGAAATTCTTTTATAACATTTTGTACGGATTTCTGCCCTTCCTCCAATAGGCGCTTTTTTTCATTCGCTGTTTGAAAAACTGCAGAAACAAGCGAACTTACCGGATTATTGACCTTGCCCACCTCATTTTGATGCATTTTAAAGTTAACTTTATTTTCCATTCTTTCTATTGCATTCTCAATAAACACTCCATTTGCTTGTATAGAATGCTTAACCGTTTGTTTGTCTTTTTCCAACATCAGTCTTTTTCTGATTGCGGCTTGAAGGCCTGTTTTATTGGCTATTTGCGCACTGCTGTTTGCGGTTTTTCTAAATTTGTCTTCCATACTTTTATTCGATATCCGAGCTTTTATATCTTTTAATTCAGTTTCATAATCCGTCAAATTGTCTTGAAACTCTCTTAGAATATTTTGTACGTATATTTGGCTTTCTTCCGATATGGAGATTTTTTTACCATTCGCTGTTTGAAAACCGGCAGAAACAAGCGAACTTACCGGATTATTGAACTTGCCCACCTCGTTTTGATGCATTTTATTTTTCACTTCTCCCAATTCCTTTTCAATAAAAATTTCACTCACGCCAACTGCGTTTTTGCCTTCTCCCAACTCCGGCCGTTCTCCGCTTACTTTTTGAAGTCCTAATGCAACATTAGTTTCTCTCAACACCAAGTTCTTAGAGTACTCACTAATATTGTGTCTTTGGTTACCTTTAAAGCCAATCAAGCAAGTAAGCATAAAAAAATATGAGCAATATCAAAGCCATACCTTGGGTTATCTACTTATTTACTGGTAACTTGGATATACTGGGAAAGTTATTATTGACCTGCACCTTTTGATCTAAGATTTCTTGAGTGCTTATGGATGCAAAAAAGTCATTGTCATCTTCATCCCAATGATAATTCGTACTTATCTCAGATTTACATTGATTAGATGACACTAAAGCTAAAAAATTTTGGATTAACTTAAATGTTGTCTCTTCACAGATTTTAAAAACAACTTACTTTCATTTACATTGTCCGTGTTCTCTTTCCCGATATCGTCGTAATCAATATCTGAAGCTTTTCAAAAGAAGAATGTACAAAGATAGACTTGTTAAAAAAAAGCCTATAAAGAGCAACTTACTTTCTGAGATGGAATCATATGTCTTTTTGAAATTCAAATTTACGATATGTTCGTCAATTAAAGTGTCATCGAATTGATTACAAACATTGAGAAGATGCTTATCGTTTTTCCACTGCAACCTCTAAGGAAATCTAAAAAAGGAAATCCCCGCCACAAATATCCAGCACTTATTCGAGGTACTCGATGTTTTCAGATTTTAAAGCAAGAATTTCTTCAATCACAGGTACTTGTTAGACGATATTTCACACGTGTCGTCGATTTTTCTTTTGGATGTCAAAATTTCTTTTCTTAAATAAAGTTCGCTATTCGTACTTTGTGTAAAATAATTACTTATTTGCAAAAGATTTTCACATAAATGGCGAGAAGTATAACGTTGTGTAAGAATGCCTGATTTTTTCCATTTTTGCATGAAAACTGCAAAGTCTTCCATAAAGTAAATGTAGAAAATTTCGGCCTTCTATCTTTCATAATAATAAAGTTTTCGTGCGAACGTTTGCTCTGAACAATTGGGACTATATTTAATACCAACATGCGTGCAGAAAAGTCCAAGGACTCTGCCCAACGTTGAACTCGATATCTTCACTTTTGCGTTATTGCAATAGAATATCGCCACACCGCCGGACAGACGTGGCTTAATCGATTCAGAATTTCACACTGGTCAAGAATATATATACCTTATAGGGTCACCCCCATCAGTGTGGCTATAATTATATATTGATAATAGAAGATATTGCATAAAAATCCTTAATTTTCCAATAATTCGCCAAGTTCGCAATTTTCTAGACAAAATTATGAACGAATGATGTCTCACCCGGAACTAAGAACTTATATTATAATATACCGCAATTTCAACAATGGCAAAAACCTGTTGTAGTCATTGTTAAACAAGTGGAATGTTTTATATAAAAAATTTTATATAAAAAATTTATGTGAAATAATATAAAATTGTGATAAAGCCTTTGTTCACAATTGCATTTAATTTTTGTACATATGTCGTTTCAGCAGATTTCCGCATCAATTTGATTGCATTGTAACGACACGAGATAACAAATTCATCAATCGCTTCTTTTGGAATGAAATGAATTTCGTAATTGACTTAAAATTGCGAATATGCTGTAAATGAATGTAAAACAATAGCAAAGTAATTTTGACATCATCTCCTTCGAGATGTAATCTTTTATTGTATTCGCACATTCAATGGATTTAATATACGTCCAGATATCACTGCTACGTCCAAATCACGATCGACAATGAAGAACATAAACGGATGATTAACTGAGATTTGTATCGGCTGCGTTTGAGCGCCATTCGTACCTTCATGTGTGAAGTTAACCAAAAATAGAAACAACAACAAGAAAAAAAAAAAGAAGAAAACATTGAATGCAAAAATAGTGTATACTGCCATCAATCTATCCCTCACCTCGCGACCGTTTATTATTATACAATAATTGTTATTGTGGTGTTAACTAAATGGTCTGTACAAACAACTCGGTGAGAGATATTTCGCGATACGCTTATATACTTACGTCTCAATGGATTGATGGGATGTGTGCGTATATCAATGTCAATCGATTGCTCAATATGCCTAACATAGGTTGATTTCTCATCGGTCATTGGTCTAAAATCTGCCCGATTCGGCTCAAATATATCTCCGATGCCCATCTGTAAGTGAAATTTAATGAATAAAATTTTCTTTTTTTTATTCAGTTTAACTGACATTTTGTAAATCGTTTGTTAAAAACATTACGCCATTTAATTGAAAATCGGGTATTGTCGCTTGAACCCGCTTAGGTTTTAATTGTTTACGAAGTAATCGCAATTTCGGTGCGAAACGCAAAGATGCCGCTGCCGTTACCAAATCTGTATGAAAATCTGGTAGCAGTATTAATAAATTATATTCCGGTGTATTTGACTCCAATTCAATTGCACTCATGCCCAAATTATTAAAATATTTATAATATAAAACGGCATTGTAGACCTTAAATGTGGTATAATTTGTCTGCTGATTATCCAAATAGAATACATGACATTTCATCAGGTACTTTAGTTTCACCCGAAATTGAAGTTTCTACACCATCGCCGCGGACTAGTGCAAGTTCCGAAACAAGCGAAACTAATGACTTTAATATGTACACTTCCTTAGGAAGCTCATCCAGTGATTCTGCAGTTTCCTGATAGACACGAAGTCTGTCATATGCTGTAACATGCTGTATAACGTACATGGCGGGTGTTTTATTATTGCTTAAGTAAATGCTCACACCTAAATTCCTAAAACACGCCTCTCGGCCTAATTCTTGCAACAGTTTTAGAGATATGAACTGATTGGACGATCTATGCCCAAGGCATATCATAGTGTTCCTCTCAAAAGCTGTGATTGCTGCCACAAGCAAAATCAACAATTTGTACATTATCCACTGGATTCATGTGCCCATCTTTGTTTTTTTCAATGTATAAAAACACCTTTTTCGGCGATGTCTCAAAATGGAATGACAACTTATTGACATTTACAAAATATTTGGCATCTGTGTTGTGGCCCAACTGCTCTCAGGTAAACCAAAGGTATGCAAATTACCTTTAATATCCAAAATAACAGAGAATTCAGCTCCACAACCTATGCGTACGATTGGAGGACCGCGATAATTGATAAGTGTTGGTACGGTGATGACAGGTGTAGTGTTGCCAACGCCGCATTGTCCCGATTTATTGTCGCCGCAAGCAAATACTGTGCCGGTATCTGTAAGAAAAAGGGAGTGATGGCGTCCGACCGCAGCTTGAACAATGTTTAACTTTTCCAATGTTGGTACAATGTAGGTTTTTCACACAATTTTGTATCCGATAACCCTAACTGGCCAGAAGGGTTGCGACCAAAAGCCAAGGCGATCCATATTAATCAGGATGGTAGGGGCAGCTGCACAACCGCTGGCAGCAAAATGGTACTACAAAATTTATAATGTTTGGAAAAAGTTTAATGCTCACCTTTTCATCAGTGAAACGATGAAAGCTATACAAATCGGGACGAACTTTAACTACATTTTTCCGATCACGTTTGCCAGCCAGGCCCCAAGTAACCATGCCGGAAATTAGCATGTGTCCGGGTGTTTTATCCATTGTTGCTAACAGATCATCGGGCAGTTTACTAGGTGGATAAAACACTCCTATCATTTTCATCGATAATTGTAAAATCGCCTTGAACAGATAATGAAGACAATGAAGATGAACATGTACTCATATTGTCATTATTGTCATCAATAGCGGTCTTGAATTTTTTCTCCAAATTTGATTTCGCCTTTTCTTTAAGTTTACGGCTATAGTAACGTTTCGGTTTTTCCAGTAATATAAGTAAAGGTGTCCTCTCTTGTTAATTGAATTTTGTGTGATATATCGAAAACATTTCCAAATATTCTCAAAATAATTGTCTCCTTTTCTATTGTGAGATAAAGTAGCTTTCAATGTGACAACAATGCTGTCAACGTGGCAAAAAATTCTGATCTTGGGAACACTAATCTTGACTTTCCAATGCCCGGTCTACAGTGTTTGGCGGGCTTACATGTCAAAGAAAATTCACCTAAATAATGACCGAAATCCTTGCCATTGTAAACACCAATTGTAGAGCCAGCCATCTCGGGCATTATAATCACATTTCTTAAATGTGTTTTAACGATTTCGGGTGTCTCATTTGGTGGAGCTTCCTTAATGGCTTTACGAAGTTTCTTTATTAACGCCATAGGTTTGCGTTTTACGAGAGAAACGACGGAGTTCAACTAGTTGATTGCTGAAAACGAAGATGGTATAAATTTAAAGCAATTTACTCACATATAATTACAACTTGGGCATATCTAATAATTGATCCAAGTCAACACCACGATAGGTGAAGTTCTTCAAGGCGCGCTTCTTCTTAACTTCTCCGTTTTGCTAAACAGAAACAAAAGCATTTTTCATGTTATGTATTTGATAATTATTTAAAAGCAAATTAGCTAAATGATTTTACTGACGATTACAAAATCGTTCATATTTTAAGTTTTTATTATAAAACAGCTGAAGAATGTTTACAAATCAATGCGAGTTATGCAGGAATTTGAGAGAAAAACAGCTGCAGAATGTTTACAAATCAACTTTGTATGACATTTCTGTTTTGTTGGCTTGCTTACTGAATTGAAAATACTGCATGCGAAACCCGACTGTTGGAAGTAAGCTGCATATTGCTTTGCGACGTTTCTGCACCCTCTATAGTGAACAAGCACCATTTGTATATTTTTATGCTTGGCTAAAACCGATGGTATTAATGTTGGGTGTAAAAAATATGCAAGAAGCTGTGTCTTCGTTTTTAACAACATTTTTTAAATTCCTTGCTTGATTCAAATATATTTCATGTAATTTTTCCGCCTCTAAGAGGAAAACGTAAATATTTTTTAATAAATTTGCACACTTGATACACAACCTTTGTGGCATAAGAGTTTCTTCTTCTAAAGAAGGCTTTATAGAAAACATCGCATTAATCCGGATGCATAGGATTCATATAAAAAAATACATACGTTACTTCTCAGCAAATGACTTAAAAGCTCTCCATAGGTCTTTGAAAGTCCTGTCTCCAGAGATATACGCTGATACAAAGAATATCTACTGATTTTTGCTTTAATGCATGTTCTGCATTTATGATGAATTTGTTTAGATTGCGTGGAAGGTAAAGATAATTCCATCTTCTTCCCTTATTGCTAGAGAGAGCACAGAGCTGCGTTCAATGAATAATAACAAATCATTTTTTGAATTTGTTTTTTTTCTCTCATGGCACCAAATTCATTTTGTTTGTTGTAGTTTGATACAAACGATTTAATTCTTTTTTAATAACTATACTTTCGCAATTGTTATATTTTTTAAACAATAATTTATTTTTCATTCATTCAAGCATTAGCTAAATGATTCCTGGACGTATGGTTAGCAGCATCGAAGTTAATCTCTTCTAATAAGGTTAATCAAACCTCCGTCATGTCCATTGTGATGGATTGTTGCTATCAAGCATTTTCTTTTCTTCGCTTGCCCTACATGTTGTTGGTTCTTAAGCTCAATAGGTTTTAAGTTGTAAGGTAACACCTACTTTCCGAGATGGGATGCAAAAAGTTATTGGCTATAATTTATATATGAGTACATTTAATAAAATGTAAGATAAGTAAACTTTAATTAACGTTAAAAGGATAATTCCCGCTGATATTGATATTTAATTGGATTATTTTTTTCGTCTTCTTAGTAGTGGTTATTAATTACAATTGGTATTAAAACAAGAAAGAACGCTATAGTCGGAGAAGGTCGTTCATTACATGCCCGAAGTATGCATTATTCTTACGATTCTATGCTGACTATTTTCGACGGCGTTTAGTCTTGGATTAAAATGCGTCAGGGCACAAAATTTTATGAAAATATTTTAAAAGTTGCGATCTGATTCAGACGGGCAGACAAGCTTAGATCGTTTGAGAATATAATTCGGAATAATAAAAGGTGCGTCTATCTCAAGTCCTCCTGCGTATTCCAACCGTCCGAGAATAAAGTCGACAGACAGGCATGGAAAATTGGCTCACTGTCGTACGCTTATATACACTTTTCAATTTCTCTAACGTCTAGCCCAACTTTTTGCACTTCTTTTGACCAATTTTAGCATAGATTTCACGCTTTTAACATGGTGGTGCCGTTTTTAACACACCTAGCTGTCAGCATCAATTGAATTCAACATATCATTTCAAAGAAGTGTTTTCTTCTTCAGGTGTGTAGACACGAGGTTTATCGTATTTTGTTTTTGGAAGCGAAAAACTAGACTGACTGAAAGCTTTGCTTAAAAAGCTTTTCATTTTATAAAAATTTATTCGCTAAGAAAACTTTTTTAATAAGATAATTACTTGTAAAATTTCGACAATTAACAAATGCATACGAATAGACATGACGACAAAAAATAAAACGCAGCATCTCTAATAAATGTATGATCGACGAACGCAATAAGACGATTGAAAGTCAGACATCTCCTCCCAAAGAGTGTAAATCGTAAAGCACCTGAAACGAAGAAGAAAAAAAAGCGTTCGTGAGGAGTTCTACAACATGCTTGGAAAAACTGTATCTCCATTATACACGCTATACGCATAATTTTGTCGACAAACACAGTTCGCCTATGCTTTTTCTTCTCCGGCATTCTTAGCCGGAATTTCGACTGTACAGTACCTTACGGAAGCCTATGGGAATAACTGCGCAGCAGAACATCTTCCGTTTAACAAGCATAAGCATCACCAAAAAAAAAGCGCTTATCTTACGTTACGTAAAATCATAATTATGTCATCAATGTGTTTTTGTTTACGTTACTGGATTATGGGTCTAAATTGATTTAAACAGGCCTAATCCATATATTTCGCTTATTAAACATATTTATTATTTATTTATTTATTTATTCTACTTACACATGAAACTCAACTAAAACTAAAAAATGACAGTCGAGTTCAATTGACTCTTAAAGTAAATTTTAAATTAATTAAGATTAAAACTTAGTATAAGTATAATAAAACAAATAAGAAGGAAAAAAGAAAAAAGCATGTACACAACTAGCAGAGCCACACCCACAACCGGTGCAGGACCAAATTGCAAATGAACCCCTAAGCCATCGCAAACATGCATAAGCTTGGCATCCGATAATAATTAACAACATTTAATTTTCGAATCATAGTGAGTTTTTAGGATTAAGAGCTAGTTTAAGTACGACATTGGCAAATCTCGTGTATTAAGCGATGTTGCTTTAATGCACTTTAAAGTGTCCGATAATGAAGAAAGGTGATAGACGTTATTTAGGTTCTTGCAAACAACTCTGAGCGGGTTATACAGCTGATACAGCTATTTACATGGACTAAAACTAATGAAGATATAGTGCCTAGAGAAGCGGTAGTGCCATTTATTACTTTGATTACAAAGGAAACGCTAAGAACAAATCTATGTTTCTCAAGTGATAGTGAGGATAACAGAAGCAACCTGTTTTCATAAAGAGGAAAAGAGACAAGTGGGTACCAACCTAAATTCCTGGGGGCAAACAGTAAGAATTGCTTTTGACTGGATTCAAATGAATCTACATAACATCTGCAGGAAGGAGTACTGGTCTAACTAAGCAATTGTACTTTACTTTAAGAGATATATTCTTAAACCCTCAACCCATAAGTGTGGTTGTTAATAAGGAAAACCCTAATTTGACGTGCAGTATGTAAACTTTGTTGGTATACTGTATATTTAACTAATTGCTTTTGTTAGAAAATATTATACAAATATGAGCTAAAAAACAACAAATTTTTAAAAATGTGATGAGTTTACCAAAAAACGTTTCGTAATGCGCAACTACTTCAAAGTGGTAGGAATTTTCGCAGCACTTCTGTTAAACGAGAAATTTTCACAGTAAATCTGTTAAATGAGAGACTCTCCCAGCACTGTTAAAGTGGCAGAAATTTTCACAACCATTCTGTTAAATGAGAATTTGAGGATTATTCAATTGGAACATTTGCATTATCAGCTGGTTGCTATTGACATTACGTTGAATTACTTTAAACAAACCTAGTTGCGCAAAATTAAGCAAATTCCAAAATGCAATTTAACACAATGACGAAGCATTATTTAAACAAGGCAAAAATATGCATAGTGGGCGCAGGTCCTGCCGGTTTCTACGCTGCTCAATATTTGCTTAAACATTTAAAAGACTGCCAGGTAGACATTATTGAAAAATTACCAGTACCGTTTGGCTTAGTACGGTAAGCTTGAAAAAAAAACAGAAAACAAAATCCGATTTTATTTTGTCTCTTTTCAAACGCAGTTTTGGCGTAGCGCCTGACCATCCTGAGGTGAAAAGAGTTATTCATACTTTTAATAAAACAGCCATGAGCCCGCGCTTTCAATTCTTCGGCAATGTTTCTTTAGGAAGGGATGTGACTCTCCAGCAATTAAGGAGTTGGTACCACGCAGTTTTATTAACATACGGGGCTGATAAAGATCGTCAATTAGACATTCCAAATGAAAGTGAAATGAAAGTTTTGTCTGCACGTGAATTTGTAGGTTGGTACAATGGTTTGCCTGGAGCTGAAAACTTGCAACCAGATTTAAGTGGCGATGTTGTAACTATTATCGGACAGGGCAATGTGGCCATTGATGTTGCTCGAATATTATTGAGGCCTGTAGATGACTTAAAAGTAAATATCTTAGATTTGAAGCGCTGACACTTAAAATACCTTTATTTTAGAAAAGCGATATAACTTCTTATGCGTTAGATGTTCTTGCGTCAAGTAAAGTAAAAAAGGTGTATTTGGTGGGTCGTCGTGGTCCTTTGCAGGTTGCTTTTACCATCAAGGAATTAAGGGAAATGCTTAAATTACCCCGTGTTTCTACCATTTGGAAATGTGAAGATTTCGAAGGCGTAAAAGAGGTAGTAGACACATTGCCGAGATCTCGTAAGCGTCTAGTAGAGTTAATGCTAAAAAGTCTAAATGAGCAACAACAAATACAAGTTGAAAATGATAAAAAATTCCTTCCGATATTCTTGCGTTCTCCAAAATTTCTCAATCGACGTGAGGTGGCATTTACCATCAATAAACTAGAGCAAGACCGGGCGTTGCCAACAAACGCTATTGAAATGCTCAAAACTGATTTGATATTGCGCAGCATAGGCTACGAATCATCATGTGCTGATGCCGGTATACATTTTAATGTAAAAACTGGATGCGTATCCAATGAGCATGGACGCGTTGTAAGTTGTAAACATGAGCACACCGTGGATGCGGGTTTATACGTAGCGGGCTGGTTAGCTACTGGCCCGACTGGCGTTATTTTAACGACTATGAATAATGCTTTTATGGTGGCCAAAACAATATGTGATGATATTACGATTGGGAATTTAAAAGTAGACGAGGCGAAGCCTGGTGTAGCCGAGTGGTTAAACACCAAACCAGTGGTAACGTGGAAAGGTTGGAATAAAATTGACGTTGAGGAAGTGAAACGTGGCCAATTACTAGGGAAGCCTAGAGAAAAAATAGTAAAAATTGAGGAATTGTTAACAGTAGCAAGCCTGTAATAATAATTTCTGTGCCAAATTTCTGGGCTACGGATGCTATGCTCCTTTCATTTTTTATGGTTGCAGGCACTCGATCAAATAGTGTGAATTTTACACAGATACTTTTCGATGGTGTGCAGAAACGTTGTAGACTTAAGTTAGCAGTAACGTCTTATACACCAATGCAAAATAGAAAAAAGAAACAGACGATTTAGAATACAATTTTACAATTTTACAATTTTTTTTAAAATACAATTTTAGAATCAAGCATTGTATGGTGTTGCCATGTGATAAAAACAAAAAAAAAAAACTGAAAAAATGTTTCCTTCATAACTGGAATGATGGTATAAGGGCTAGATGAAGGTAGATTGATAACAGGGCTTAGGATAATACATTACATTACAATATCCGTTCGCTCAATAAAGGCAGCCAGCGCGTTGAGTATTTCTTCATTCCTTGCTAAGAAAATTTTAGGTCCAGGCACGATGACAAAAAACTGACACAATTTCCGATGTTACATACTTTTTGCATTGGAAGGTTAAATGTCTATAAACTATAATTTTATAAATTAATTTTAGTTAACGAAAAGCTATCGAAGTTATTGAGTGCAGGCTCTGTAGATACGGCAGAACCAAGAAAGCGCGAGCATCTTTTGGAGTATACGCCAAAAAGAGAAGACTTAGTTCCACGTTCCGTGAAAGATTCGTATGTTATGGCATCGATACCATTGCGAACCGACAAACTTATGCAGCAAAGATATGTCAGCAATGTTGGAACGTTATGGTCGCTTAATAGAAGGTACTGATCTTTTTGCTGTATGGGTTTGCCAACAGTACGTTAAGTTAACAAAGTTACCACCTGACGACGAATTACCTTGTAGCTTTGTCACCGTTGTGAGTACGAATATTCGCCATAACGTACAATTCCTACGTAGGCTCGCAAAAAATTGGGACATTTTCCGAGGTGCACGGTGTGATTGTGTTCTCTTACATTGCTTTCTATATGTTCAACTTTTGTTCCCAGACCGAAAAATAAGACGAAGCTTCATTTTATTTCCATTTCGAGACAAGACTTCGACTTGAGTGCCGTTTACGAGACTTTGGAGAATGGCAAATTACATGGTTCGACGTGAGAACACATAAATAGACTAAAACGAAAAACGCACAAGAAGAAATAGAGACAATTTATTTTAAATTTAGAAGTGGTTTATTTAATTTATGTTATTATAATTATTTAAATCTTTTTTATGTTACACGATTATTTTAAAGCAGCGAAGGCAATTTATTATGAATTTCAAATATATTTCCTATATCAAAACAAAAAACAACTGATTCCAACTTTTAAAATTCTTTGCAATAGTTAATATAACAACAATATAAAAACAAATTCTATTAAACCAAAATGGAGCGCTACTTCTATTAAATCAAGACGGAGCCCTAATTCTATTAAAACAAAAATTTCATATTGCATATACACACAAACAAATTGTGATTTTCATCAAAAAATTATAAAAATTAAATTTTTTTCTGAAGAGCTTACTTTTCAAGAGGACCCTTATATGGGATGTGGTCCAAGAAATGCACCCATCTGGTTCAAATTTGATCTATTTAATTGTTATGTAAAATTATTATTGCGGACAAATTTTTATTTTATTTAATATGAAAAAGTAGCCATTTTTTCCATTCAAAGGCCCGATTTTCATGAGAAGCCCAATATACGACAGGAAATGTCTTTGTTGCCAAGCGTTCAGTCTAATATAACATATAAAAAAGGGCACTTTCTTAAAAGACTTTTGTGTTCATATTTGTAAAGAGGAAAATATTTACCATAGATACTACACATTCCCGGAAAACAAAAATATGTACAATACGCTCTTTGGCGGTTTTTTGATGAGAATAGCTTATGAATTCACATTTTTAACATCATTTAAACATTGCAAAAATCGACCAAAACTAGAGCACGTCTCCGAGTTTGATTTTCAGAAACCCATAACTGTTTAATCGCTTCTCAGAATATTTGCACATATCATTTATGTTGAAAGAAATTACATGACAATAATGACGACTAACGATGTTCTTGATCCGACTAATTCTCAAAAAATTATTTCAACTGTATCGTATTTTGTGTCTTCTTCAACGAAAGATGTCCAGCCGATTGTTCCCCTTTCGTATCAGGCAACTTTACTGTATATACGTGGTCGTCGGAAATTTCAAAACCTCCATAATAAAAAATAATGAAAAACACGAATAATAAACTTTACAAATAGAAAAAATAATTGTTTTTCGTTAATATTTTTTTAATTAAAGGACAACTTTCTTTATCGACTTTATGTTTATTTATTTATTAACACATGCTTTTTTCAATATTTTCTCAACTGTAATCAAATTTATATTCGCTCTTCGTACTTATTCTTAAGTATTGCAAACTTATATTGCTCTTCGATATTTATATTTGCTCTTTCTATTTTTGCTTAAAAGTCTGCAAGATTGCTTAAATATCCGCTTAAGTCTACAAGATTGTTCTTATTTATTTTTGCTCTTCGTTCTTATTTATATTTACTCTTCCTATTTTTAGCCAAACACTCAACCAACTCATGTTAAATAAAAAATGTAAGCAGATTTAATTTATTTGAGAGAGTTAGATTTAAAAGCGAATTTTCATCAAAGTGTACATTTTGAAGTTTGGTTTTTGCATCTACAAGACGTAGAATACACCGTAGAATTAAGTTCTTTTGTAGATTATAGGTTATTGTAGATTGGAAAAAAAGCGACATTTATAAAAACTTTCCTCTGCTTGAGGCGTTATTTCTATTTCACGTTAGGACTTCAACTTTGTTGACTTTTCATAAGCATTATGGAATTGTGTATTGTATATCGTATGATTTTTCTTGGTAATGCCTCCGCAAAGTGACTTAAATAGAAAAAAACATAGTTTCTAAGAGAATTTTGCAAGCTTTTTTACTCAACTCAGCGTTTTTCATCGATTCTTCTTCTTCTTCTATTCATTCTATTCTAAATCAACAACCTGAAATTCCCTGAGATGTGTAAAAAAGGCCCCATGTGAACACAAAGTTTATTGTTTGATTTATTTACTTTGTTATTTCTTTGGATTTCGCAGTTAAACTATACGTAGTTAGTGGATCGTTAGTTTTGTGTGTTATACGTCCGCCATGTTATTTTTTTAAATTTTTATTAAATTTTGCATACTACTCGTCCGCCGAATAGAATAGAACAGCGTGGAATAAACTTTACCTCTACATGCAGTGGTCATGTCTCAAAAAATGCTGTGGATAGCATGGAAGCCACATGCAAGATGACATTTGTAAAGCTGTCTAGAAGGCCGGGTAAGCGGGTTTTATCGCGTTACTTTTTAAAAGACCACCGTATGGGAACGGAATTCAGAAATAGTGTTTTGTGCTTTAAAGCAACTTTTTTTACCAAATGGCTATTTTGTATCAATTTCCGTCATAAAATAGTAAACTGATCCCATACAAGCCATTTTCAATAGCTTTCATCCTTGCATCAAAATACGCTGGTCGACGAATTTGTCCTTTTCAAATAATCTAGCAACATTTGCTTGCCAATTTGGAGCTTCTGCCAAAATTTGACGACATTGATCTTCCGTAAAGCAATTGAGACCAGCACCCCTGAAAAATTGAGCAAGTGAGTCTACGCATATCTTTTATTAGACTTCTCATTCTGTGGGCAAAAGAAATCTCTACATAATCCACTCTAACCTATATAAAAAATTAGTAGAGTCTCTAATGTTGCATAAGTGCACATCATGTAATCATGTAATCATGTGTGCCATAAAGAATGCATGGGATCATACGGGAGTGATAATCAAGAATTCTCTATGTGGTCATAATTATATTTACATTGACTTAGCTTAATGAACATAAAAGGCCTAAAGAAGCCGTTAATAACATTTAAGCTTATCTCATCAAATAATATGGACGAATCGATAGTACCATTAATTAACTTAATTAAGAAGGTGACAACAAGAATAAACCTACGTTTCTCAAGTGATGGTAAGGACAACAGAAGCAGCCTATAGCCTTCTTAAGTAGGCAAAGGGGCAAGTGGCTCCCAACCCAAACTCTTAAGGGCAAACAGCAAGAATTGTTTTTAGATGGATTCAATTTGATCTACATAACAGAACAGATCTACATAGAAAGGAGATCACACAACAGAGGCATACTCAAGTATTCGTCTAACTAAGAATATGTATAGCTGTTTTGTAATGTAAGGATCCTTCAGTTCTTCTGCGCGGACCGAGCTTTGCTTAAAGAGAGCTTAATATGCAAATTATACGTAATCTTTGATCGAATAGAAACCAATAAATTAATGAACGAATCAATGATTTCCAACTTGTGTGAGTTAAGGAAATACCCAGTACTGAATGACTTCCCTCTTGAGAAATAAACTTTTTGTATTTTTTAGTTCTAATTTCATAAAATTTAATGAGCACCATGTAACTAAATTAATTAAGCCAATTTGAAACTGATACGACCGCAATTCCAAGAAGGAAGAAGAAAACAGCTTAACGTCGTTAGCGTGCATTAAGATCTGTGTGACTTTAATCATAGAGGGGAAATAATCAACAAATTAAATAAAAGGAACCCCAATGGCTGCCTTGAGAGACGTCAGAAGTTACGGGAAATTTATCCAAACGATTCACTAAAATCAGTATATGCGAAATCCGTGCGAGAGCCACTAGAAAAAGGTATGAAAACACTGTAGGTAAACTCTGAGAGCTTCTTCCTTTCGGGAAGCCACGCTGAAACGGTGAAATATAAGATTACATTACATCATTCATTCATAGCTTGTTTTTTCGTAGGCGATTCACTGACAGCTTCTGGGGCTTAGATATCCCTTTGAGTACGTTTCCTTACATTTTTAGCATTAATTTTAGCTATGTTTCTTTTTAATTGTGATTCGTCTAGATTTTCACCTTCTTTCCGCAACACTTCATAACCCTCGAGTGTTTTTATTAATGAGCAAACAGCACTGTTAGATTCGATTACATTATCTGCATTGCTGTCGTTGTTTCTATTAGATTTTATGTCATTTTCTAATATTCTCCCTTATTATTATTTGTTTCTTGCTTTTCTTCGCCTTGTTTATTTTCATTTTCTTGATTTTCCAAAAGTTTGCATCCTTTCTTCATTTGTTCTAATAGAGTTTCTTCGTCTTCTACTTCATTTCCACTGTTATCGTCTCACATCTCAGCATCTTCTATCTAACTGCTGCGTGACAAAGTGCAATCTATGACTGCTTTTAAATCAGAAGTTTTCAAGCGATAATTTCCAGCGGTACCAGCGGTATTTTTCGTGCAATTTTGCTTCGTGTTTGGGACAGCATTCTTTTTTTTTTTTTTTTTTTTTGTTTGTAGAAAAGAAATGGATTAGGCCTGTGTGTTTCACTTTAGACCCATAATCCAGTAACGTAATTAAAAGTTTCTTAGATTTTTTGATTTTTTTTCTTTTTTATTTCTAGGTTAGGTTTGAATGAACAATGCATTCTTCGTTTTACAAATTTTTTTTTTTTTATTCTGCTGGGGTATTTTTGTTCTTTTTGTTTAGTTGAGTAACATGCTTAGGTTGATTGTGAACACACCAACGACAGCATGAAGACTGAGGGACAGCATTCAACGTTCGATGATTCGTCTTTATTGCTCTACGTATGCGTCACAGCTGTTAAATATATTCTCATATCTGTCAAACTGTAGGAATATAAAATGGTCAAATTTGCGACGCTTGCTACAAAAGTAAATATTTTCAAGACGAGTTATCAAGAAAATCTTTTGTAGAGTTGCATTTTTAAGAATAAACATGGCGCTAATCGTGTATGGCGATGGAGACGAAAGTTCACGTATATGCATATATTGCTGCCGAAATTTTAAAAATAACATTTTGCTTTCTGAGATGAAATAAATTGCAAAGTGCATAAACTTTTTTAAGTTTTAGTATAACAAAGGAGATTTATGAATTTTATAGCGATTTAAAAAAAATTGTATTCCCAATTTGTAACACAACGAATAAAGTAGTCTAAAGTAACAGTAGGTGCAAATAAACAGCCAGGTGAGGAGAATTATATTCTGAAGGCGCAATTTGTTTTTCTTTTGTTACACTCCTGCTACTGAACATGCAGGATGTGTGCAAAATCCTTGAAATGTTCTTGTTGTTTTATGCGGTCTCACTTCTCAGAAAATGAAACTGACTTAGTGGAAACAACTCTTCTGTGAATCTGTGTTTTATTGTCGTAGCATAATACTCACAATTAAGGATTTAGTTAATCTTGATTTTAATTAATTGATTAATGGATAAAATGATCCCATCTCATCTACGTCATCAAGTTTTTGTTTACTTATGATTTGATAATTATTTCAGAGATTTTTAACGAGCATATCCAAGGCCAATTTAACTATTAATGTTGAGAAGAGTAAGCTCTTACAAAAACAGGTAAAATACCTGGGACATATAACAGGTCATGGCACCATCCAAACAGATTATGATAAAGCTCAGGCTATTCGTGGCTATCCTTTGCCGAAATCTTTACGCCAGTTACGAAGGTTTTTAGATGTTTGCGGGTGGTACTGTCGTTTTATGCGCCATTTTACATCTTTGTACACTCCACTGATTGATATGTTAAACAAAGAGAAGACTTTCAAATGATCAGAGGAAGCGAAACTCCCTTTTAAAAATTTGCAAGAACAATTATATTCTGCACCGTGGTTGCAGAATTTTTGAAAATTTTTTTCGTGAAAAAAGTATTTATTGCGAAAAATTGGTACAATGTATATTAAACAAATAGTTTGCATCGCTTTGCAAAATATTTTTATATTTATTTGCAACATGGCAATATCGTGTCGAAGCGATCCAATCATCGACCCATTTTCGCAGTTCTTCAACTTTGAAGAGCTGCATGGCAGCCATGCCACGCTGTATCGATCTGAACTAGTGGCATTTTAATGGTATTGACTTTCGCAAATATTCAGTTTATATACCTTTTTACAAGCAAGTTACCATTGCTTAAATTCATCGCGGTAACCTCTTAATGTTCTGCTAATTGTTTTTAATTTTTTCGACAATCACCAGCGGTATGAGATTGGTGAAACGTTAATAATGTATACATTGTTTCTTAGAAAATCGACTAGTTTTCAATCATCAAATGTGAGCTTTTTGAACAAGGTTAGTATCGAGAGCTACCAGTCTGTTTGGGTATGCCACCTTAACCATAGCCCCGCCATTCGGATCTTTCTGGGTCCAATAGATATTGTCAGTTATCCTCGAGATAACTTCGTACTGTCCTTCTTAGTTAAACTGGACATGTATTGATAACCTGTCACTACACGGAAAGTAAAAAAGCAGCTCTCTGATCATTTAGATCAATCAACTTGCGGTTTGACTTCTCCTTCTCGGCTTTGGCCGCCTGTGGCATTGCAATGGATATGTTTAGAAATCCTCTCTGTCTGCCTAATTATCGAGCTATTGACGCTATTACTTTTAAGATCAGTCTCAGGAGGCCCTCTTGGAGAGGGCAGTCGGTTGTAGAGATGAACGTATGTGTGATTGCTGACTTAGGTACTTCGGGAGATATGAGGCGATATCGAAGTTTCTTCCCACGGACACTCCATAGATTACAACTAAAAGAAATACACATTCTTTACCCTTATAAGAATAAACGGACGGATGAGACTCATTTGGCCAACGGGCACATTTTAAGCCCTGGGCCATTGTGTACTCTACCTACGGTCTCCTTCGGCCCATGGTTCCTAATGGGAAATGCCGAATTGGTTCCTTCTCATACTACAAAAAAAAAGAACTTTAGCACTTTTTTATATTTTTCTTTTTGTTCTTTTCCTTTTATTTTATATCACTTTCAATAGGAAACTTAAAATCAATGTGTCTATATTAATTAAAATAGAACGGATTAAACAATTTGTAAGTATATACATATGATTACATAAATTACGTTATCTTTTTTGTTCGTAAAAAGCAAATGGATTAGGCCTGTATGTATCGGTTTAGACCCATAATCTAGTAACATAAGAAGCAACGTATTGATGATGTAAAGAAGATTTTATGGTACGTGAGCAACACGTTTTTTTTTTTCTTTAATTTTTTAATCATTTTTGATTTTTGTTGGTGATGCTTATGTTTGTTAAATGAGCGATGTTTTGCATGGCACTCATTCCCAAAGGCTTCGGTACGGTATGGTACTGTCGACGTATAGGCGATCTGTGTTAGTAGACAAAGTTATGGGTAAAGAAAGTTTAGAGAAGAGAGAAAAAAAAAAAGAAAAGAAAAAACAACCAGCTGTTTGGATAAAGGCAGTCAGTTGCTTCAAATGCCTAAAGTTTCCAGCACCAAAAATTTCATATAAATTGTTGTACAGTCTAAAAATACTGATCTCGGGATGTCAAATATCCTGCACTCAAATATGAGACGCTCGGCAGACTCGGTAATGTTACATTTTTCACAAAAATCAGTGGAGGAGACTTTGATCATTTGAAAATATACCTTGTCGTAGGTGTGATTACAAATAAGTCTATGAAGTACTTTAAATACCCATGTTGTAAAATTTTCGTTTGGTAGAAATATACGTGTCAGGAAAAGGGAGATTATGTAAAAAAGCCGGTTACTTTTTCTCTAGCGAAGACATGATACTCAGCTCAGATGAACATTGTTTTAAGAGATCAAATTTTGATTTGAGGATAACTATTTCTTCCTGGATGGTTTTGAAATTTGCTTCGCGATGAGTGATGGAAAGAATTTTGAAGATTTTTTCCAAAATCATTTCCACTTCAGTAGTTTTGTGAATGTTGATGAATGTGTGCTTTTCAGCAGGAAGGAGAGTTTTTTTTTCTCGTATGTTCTGCTGCTATGAATTAAAGGCATTTTGTGAGAAGTTCTTTGCATGGATTTGAGAATACCCGTTTTATTTTTGACAACTCCCTTGTTTTTTGACTAAAATATGGTTTGTTTCGAGAGTAGGGTCCCTAATGTTGTTGGATGCAGAGCTATCTTTCATTGCTGGGAAGTTTGTATCATAGTTGTCCAGTAAGTTGTAGGGGTTGTTTGAGAATTTTTCCTTATATTCTTTAAAGGATATGTTTTGAATGGTTAGGATCTTTGTTAAATTTTTCTCCCTCTTTCTTTTTGGATACTCGTGAAAGATTACGTTGTGGTCCACAGCCGCAACCCAAACATTTAACTGGAAGGTATGAGCTTATAGGACGGGCCGCTGTCTTGCCACAATTAAGGCACCTGCATTCCCTACTTTTACAAAATTTTGCGATGTGACCAAAACGCCCGCAATTATATCATAGTTTGACAGGGGATGAAATAGTCAACCAGGATATTGCAAAAATTGAATTTTATAGATTTAGGGATCAGTTTACCTTTGAAGCCAATCTTAAGGCTGTTAGTAGGAATAAACATTTCTCTATTGGTAGGGTCTCTTCTGTGAAATCTTGTAACTGACAGGATTTCGATGTCCGAGCTAGCTGACTTGAGGAAGTGCTCTTCCTTGATTGCGAGTGGCATATTTTTAACAATTCCGAATTTTTGGGTAAACATTGCATGACTTAGGGCGGAAATTGTTGTTCAAGATGAAATTGTTTGCATCAACTGCAGTAGCAAAACAAAGTTTGGCTTTGCCATTGCTGATGGTTTTTATATTAGTCAATCCATTAAGTGTAAGGTCTTTGATATGTTCAAAGAAGAATAAGTCAGAGTTGAAACGAGAAGGCTTGTCTGACTTATTGACATTTGCTTCAATGAAAACGTGGCCAGTTACGTCATCACCATAAAGATTTTGACTTGATGGGTAAGAGTTCTTTTCTGTTATTGGACTACGGTTTTTGTTGCTGTGCGCAGCACCGCCCTTATTGTGAGAAGAAGCTAGTTTGCTGTTAGATTAGATGGTGTTTAAGTCCACAGTCAGGTCTTTTATGGGTGAAATATCCTTATCAATGATAGGTTTTTTGGTATTATTATTTTGGGTTGACATTTTTCAATATCGCACAAAATTTTCAAAATCTTCATCATTGGAAACCATTTTTGTAAGCCTCATCCCCTTGTGGGGCGGGCAACTTTTAAATTTCGTGCTGGTTTATAGGCAAAGGAAAGGATCAACTGACTTACCGTGAAACAAGAGAGGTATGAAAATCAGCAGATACTGTTTAGATCGACAGCCACAGGGAAGACAAAAACCTAGTATGTTAATAGGCTTAGGAATTCCACTTAAATCACCGTCACTTGATGTCCAAGGTAATTGTGAGATAACAATGTAAGTTTTGTTGGGATGATGATGAATACAGCAGCTGCGCACTCTGCGGAGAAGCACGGAGATTTCGAGACTTTTGTTGACAACAACACTATGTATGTTTTTCACGAAGTGAGGTTAGTGACAGCAGGTGTTGCTGCACGAATTGCGTAGAAGCACAAAAATGTTGAGAATGTTGTCAATTTTGTCCAAATGCCGCAAATCGACTATGTATGTCTGTAAACAGCTCAGAAGTTTTCGAAAAAAGAAAGTTTATGAAGGAAAAAAATTTTTCCTTAATTAATTTTGGAAATTTTCACAAAATTTTCTGCACAGAAAAAACAAGCGTCTTATTTCGTGCAGGTTTGCCAGGCTATGTCATAAATTATGTTATCTATGTATTTTATGTATATTTTATAATATATATAAGTTATGTATATTGAAAAAAATTTTTCTTTTGTTGTCAAAATGTGAAGCATTGTGTTTATATATATTTTCCAATCTCTTTATATTTACTAGTACATAATCCACTGAATTGAATGAAAAATCCATGAGCAGTTTTTATACAAATATGTAAAAATAAAACAAAATTTTAAACTCCAATAATTTATAAACTTTTAGAAAAATATTGACATCTTTCGCAATTTTACTTAATTTCTCATGACATTTTTCTTATGTGTTCCCGCGCGCGTCTTTTTCCCGATCAGAACCAACCTACCTACCTTCTGCAGGATTGTATTTATAGCAATTATTAGGGAAATATAAGACTTGTATTACAGTCTTTCAGTTTCTTTCTCCCTTCTTTTGACTTACTAAATTTCCGACAGCTATGATTTCCCGCATTCTACGTAGTAGTAGTTTGTGATGTTTCTTGACGATTTCTTCGAACTTAGCTTTTGAAACCATCAACAACTTCCTGATGCGTGAACCATTTTTTCTATACCATACCCGCCGTGGATATCCATCTTTCCCAATGGAATGTCTACCTTTCTAAAAGTCGCTACTGTGACTCTTAGATCTTCATCGGCTAGCTGCGCTCTGCGTATGTTTGGTTTTGAGAAGTTTACATTAATCTCGGCAAAAGCCCGACGAATAGCTATGTTTGTTTTGGTGTACGTTTCTCATAACAGGTTTTATTTTGTGGGGCATTTACAATCCTTTCTACACCTTTCGTTTTGTCGCGGTAAACCGTCACTTCACTTAACTGCCCTTTTTAAACATGCTGCTAACACTGCGGCCTGTACTTAGTATCCGCGGTACCGTGAGCTTTTTCATTTTATCTTCTCGCCTTTTTTCGTTCATCCTGCCTCCCTTGTCGAAATATTGAAGTCATTCGTAATTCGAGTCCGGCCGCGCCCCGCCGTACCAACTTTTTTTAGCGCCGCCTCATTGGACTTATAGCTATCACTTTCTCTCTTTCGTTCTAACCGAGAATCGAGCAAAACAGGTAGGTCTCCGGTAGCTTTAGCACTAGCGCGTAGTGGATCACGACGTTCTCTTGTTCCCATCCATATGCGGCATATTACATTGGAGATGTCGTTGTCATCGCTGACTTCGGTCCGTCTTATTTTCAGGCTTGATCTCCACAAGGCACGAACCGCTCCCTGCGTAAGCGTGAAACCAAGACATCCATACGGCTTCACTAAGTTCCGCGTCATGAACTCCTTTCACATGCCGACGTATGTGAGTGTGAAGTTCTAACTGAAGTGTAAAAGCGAAAAGCTTTGCTTTTCATCTCTTTTTGAGTTTCAAAACTCAAAAATCAATTTGATTGACTCAATTCAAATTTGAGTTTCTGAATTATACAAATTTGTTCACGCACACAGTTGTGCAAATTATTATTTTTAAAATAAAATGAACAATTAAATATAGTGGCTCCTTCACAGTTAGTCGATTTCAGTGACTGAATTGTCTCATTCGACGTCTGTCGTCGCGTAGAAAATTCCGTCACACGTTTGTTGCCGTCCTTGCTTTCCAGCAAAAAGGCAAATTCTGAAGGAATTGTCATAATATTTTCTGCAGCACCTTTTTTATTTGACAAAATGATTTTGAATCGATCGATATTTATTTATTTTATTTTAATTCTACTCATACATGAAACTCGACTAAACAAATAACAGTCATGTTCAAATGACTCTTAAAGCAAAACTTATATTAATTAATATTAAAACTTAGTATAACTAAAAATAAAACAAATAAGAAGGAAAAAAGAAAAAAAGAAAAGAAGAATGTACGCAACTAGCATAAAGCCACACTTATAATCTTTACAGGACCAAAATGCAAATGAACCCCTAAGCCATCGCAAACATGCATAAGCTTGGCAACCAATAAGAGTTAACATCAATCAATTTTCGAATCATAATGACTTTCTAGGATTAAAAGCTAGTTTAAGTACGACATTGGTAAATCTCGTGTGTTAAGCAATGTTGCTTTAATGAACTTTAAAGAGTCCGATAATGAGAATAAGTGATAGACGTCATTTAGGTTCTTGCAAACAACTCTGAGTGGGTTAAATAGCTCATAATTATATTTACACTGACTAAGCTTAACCAAGATAAAGTGCCTAGAGAAGTGGTTAGGGATATTAAAGCTAATTTCACCAAGTAATACAGGCAAGTCAATAACACCATTTATTACTTTGACCACAAAGTAAACGCCAAGAACAAATCTACGTTTCTCAAGAGATGGTAAGGACAACTGAAGCAACCTATTTTCATAGGGAGGAAGAGAGGCAATCGGATCCCAACCCAAATTCGTCAGGTCAAACAGCAAGAATTGCTTTTGAACTGATTCAATTGAATCTACATAGCACCTATATGAAGGAGACCACACAACAGAAGCATACTCAAGAATAGGTCTAACCAAACACAGCCTTCTGGTAATAAAGCTCCTTGGATCACCTTTTTATGAAATCAAGCGCGGACCTAGCTTTGCTTAACGAGAGCTTAATATGCAAGTTGAAACGTAACCTATGGTCAAATAGAACGCCTAAATCTGTAATCGAATTGACGTCCTCCAACTTATGCGAATGTATGAAATACTGAGTAATGAATGACTTCCTTCTTGAGAAAGAAAGCTTGTTACGTTTATTTAGATTTACTTTCAGAAGATTCAGGTAGCACCATGCAACCAAATTATTCAAGTCACCTTGAAGCATACATTCAGATCTGGCATACATTAAGGTTAATCACCAACGGAAGATCGTTAATGTATAAACGAAATAAAATGGGTCTTAAGTGGCTACCTTGAGGTACGCCTGAGGTAACAGGGAGTTCATTTGAGGTGGTGAAGTTAAATAAAACCCTGAATGACCTATTGTGCAGATAAGAGTTTGTCCATTTAACTAAATGGGAAGGGAAGCCAGAGGTTTGGTGTTTAAAGATAAGAAAGTTATGGCTAACCATATCAAACGCTTTGTTTAAATCAGTGTATACAACATTTGTGCGAGAGCCACTAGAAAAAGCCTTGACAACATGACAAGTAAACTCTAATAAATTGGTGACCGTGGATCGCCCTTTACGAAAGCCATACTGGTGTGGAGAAATATACGAATTAATGGCAAAGCTCAAATGCTGAGTCACAATTCGTTCGAACAACTTAGGCAAAACACTCAGCTTAGCTATGCCTCTGTAGTTCTCAACAAGTTGTCTACTTCCACTTTTGTGAATAGAAATAAGGAAACTACTCTTCCAACACGAAGGGAAAACACTTCAATTCAAGGGTGATTAAAAATCTTTGAGATACCAGAACATAGCCCGACAGCGCAAGATTTTTATTTTAGAGAAGTCCACCCTGTAAAAACGTCATTTTCAGAAATGACCAAATTAGGTACGGAAACCAAGTTAGTTATAGAATATGGGTAGTTTGCTGATAAGTCGAAATTAGCAGTCGAAAAGTTTCTACGGAAATACTCAGTAAACAGATTTCAGATTTCAAAATCATCCGAGGAATCAGAGCCATTAAAAGAAGCATGCGAGGGATGTGTGGAAATTTTTCTTTTTGAATTAACAAATTTAAAAAAGTATTTAGGATTAGCCAACAGAGAGGATTTAATGAACTGAAGGTATCTGCAATAATAATGGTAGTTGAGGGAGTTAAATCTAGGCCTTGCCACTGAGCAAGCGAAATAGTCGAGTGCAGAGCCACTTTTCGAATATTTTTTTGAATAGCGTGTTTTTTCTATTCTTGTGATATTTAATTGTCTTATTAAACCACGGGGGACACCTGCTACGAGGTCGGCACTGCTTGATCGGAACCGATGCAGAAATTGCTAGATTTAATGTATTGTAGAACGATGACAATAAGCTTTCAATACTTTCGGTTGAGAAATCAAGCCTCATATGTGAAAGATGGTTTTTTAGCAATACAATATTGATTTTATGAAAATCATAATATTTGTTAGAAAAAGTTTGATTTGGCACATTAAGGCAGTTCAACGAGCCATCATTCTTGTGATGGAAGGAAATGCACATCGATGGATGATAAAGATCCTCAGGTAAACTAAAAGGTGGACAATGATTTACACTAATCTCAGGAAAATAGGCAAAGCAGAGATGAAGCACTCTACCATTACAATTAGGGGTATGGTTATATTGAACTAAATTATGATCAAATAATTCATTAAAGAACACAACAGCCCCATCAGATGTTGAAGTAGGAATCAAAAAGCCATAATTATCACTGATACACCAAAAGACTTGAGGCAAGTCGAAGTCACCCAATACAACGACCATATCGGTGGGTCTAGAGCGCTTGGCCACTTCACAAATGAGGGCAGCCTGTTTCATGTATATGGAGACATCAGAATTTAGGGGAATATGGGAGCATGTTATAAATAGGTGTCTATTAGGCAATTTCGCCCTAATGGCGATAAATTCAACATCAGGAGAAGTGGGAAATTCTATTGAATTGGACGGGACTGGCACAGATATGGCAATTAAGTATCTTGAACACAAAGTTACATGGACAAATATCGGACGGACCGACAGACAGACGCAATATGGCAATTAATACACCACCACCAATGCGATTCACTCGGTCATTTCTAAAGACTTGGAAAGAATTGTGCAAAAGTTCCAACGAATGAAGACCGGGTTTTAGCCAAGTTTCAATGAAGGCCAAAGAGAAAAACTCCGTGCTTACTGAATTTAGAAAAGTTGAACGAATTTTTGAATTTAGGCCCCTAACATTTCGATAAATGAGAGATAATGAGCCTGAAGAAACATTTAGTTTTTTGAAGGCAACAAGACTATTGCTTTGGTATAACGGGGACGATCTCGAGGGATAAATTCCTTAATTAAGAGTCCTACTGGCCACAGTGGTTTATTTAACAATATATCACTGGTTTCAGTCGCAACTAGTATTTTAAAAGAAGAGACTGCTGTAGATTGAGAAGGAGCCATTTTGAAAATGCTAACGCGCTTTAAGTTGACTGATGGGACTTTCGCCGCTAGATAACTTTTTATGTTATCCACCGATGTTTCACGTGCCAGTCTTGACACAAATATTGCTTTTCTGGGAGGAACTGCCGTCAAGAAAATATCATTACTAGGAACAGGAGGGTTCACGGTTGGGGAGTTTAGAGTTGGGGAGTTTGGAGTTGGGGAGTTTAGAGTTGGGGAGTTTAGAGTTGGGGAGTTTAGAGATGGGGAGTTTAGAGTTGGGGAGTTTAGAGTTGAGGAGTTTAGAGTTAGGGAGAATATAGATGAAGTTGTCGCCCTTGCACAAGCAGCTTATGCGACTTGTTCAGTCTGGTGACCAGCGTTCACATTCGAACAGCCAGGGGGAGAGGATGATTTATATTGCTCTTTATTGGTTTTAGGCGAAGACGCCTGAGTTGAGTGAGTGATATCACTTGGATACTCTTGCAACTTCAGCATAAGTTAAACCAGAGGGACTTTCCGGCTTATTTGTAGCTATTTTGTTGCAGACCGGCTCAACCATATCTGGAACGCCAACGTTCTTTGAGGACGTTATGGAAGCACTGGCTTGTCCCAACGAATCGGACTTAGGAGGACTACTATACTAATTAATATTAAAAACTAGTATAAAGTATATAAGGAGAAGCAAAGAAAAAGAAGAAAAAATTCATAAGAAAAAAAAACAATGCATAAGAAAAAAAAACAATGCATAAGAAAAAAAAAAAAAAGAAGAAAAGGATGTACACAACCAGCACAGACCAGTACAGAACAAAATTGCATGTGAATCCATTGCAATCTTTCAAAAGCTTCGCAACCCATACAGTAATTAGCACCAATTAATTTTCGAATCTCAATGGGCTATTCAGATTAAAGTTAGTTTAAATACGACATAGGGCAATCGCGTTTATGAAGCAAAGTTATTTTGATAGACTTTATAGAATCCGATATTGGGATTAAGTGATAGGCATCATTCCTGCAAAGAACTCAAAATGTGTTGAACAGCTCATGATTATATTTACATTTAATGAATGTAAAGTACGTAGAGCAAAAGCAACCTAGCTTCATAAGGAGGCAAAGAGACAAATGGGTCCCAATCCAGAAACCTAAGAGCAAACAACAATAATTGCGTTTGAGATTATTCAATTGAATCTACGTAACACCTACAAGGCGGAGACCACACAACCGAGGCATATTCAAGTATTGGTCTAACTAAGAACATGTATGCTTTTTTTGTATTGTAAAGATCCTTCAGCTCTTTGCACCACTTCTTAATGAAACACAGCGCGGAGCTAGTTTTACTTAAAGAGAGCTCAATGTGCAAATTAAAACGTAATCTTTGGTCGAATAGAACACCTACATCGATGAACGAATCAAGGTTTTCCAACTTGTGTGAGTCAATGAAATATTCAGTACTGAATGAATTCCCTCTTAAGAAAGAAACCTTTCACCATATAACCAAATTATTTAAGTCAGTTTGAAGCTGATATGATCGCAATTCCAAGGGGAAGGAAGAACACAGTCTAACATCGTCAGCATACATTAAGATCTGGCTGGATTGAATCATCGAGATCATTATTGTATAAACTAAATAAAAGATGTGCTAAGTGGCTGTCTTGAGGGACGCCAGACGTCACTGGAAATTCATCCTATGTGATGAAGTTAAACAGAACCCTGAATGATCTGTTATACAGATACTTATCCATTTCACTAAGTAGAAAGGGAAGTTTGAAGATCAATTAGTTATGGTCAACTAAGGCAAACGCTTTGCCAAAATCAGTGTATACGACATCCGTGTGAGAGCCAGTGAAAAAGTCTTGAAAACATGGCAAGTAAACTCTAAGAGATTCGTGACAGTAGATCTTCCATTCTCATAGCCATGCTGGGAAGGAGAAATATAAGATTTAATAGCAAAAGCTATATGCTGAGTAAGACACTCAATTTGGCGGTGCCTCTACAGTTCGCAACGTGACTTCTGTTTTCATATTTGTAAGGCGGAATAGGAAAATTACTTTCCCAACACAAAGGGGGAAGACCAGATTTCAGGGACTGATTAAAAGTCATTAAAATAATCACAAGGCTCGGGAGAGCATGTTTTAAGTATGCATGATGCGATCCCACCAGTTCCAGGTGCAAAACTATATTTTAGAGACCTTAAACCATCCCAAACATCATTTTCTGTTAGGAATGAAGACCGGGCTAAATATTGGATACGGATAGTTGACAGTTGAACCGGAATCAGCCAATGATAAATTTTGTCGAAAGTATTCAGCAAAGAGATTCAAGGGTTCAATATTGTCAGACGACTCAGAGCCATTGAAAGAAATTTGGGAGGGATATATAGAAATTTTTCTTTTGGTGTTGACAAATTTAAAGAATATCTAGGATTAACATGCAGTGACGATTTTATCAACTGAATGCATCTGCAATAATATTGGTGGTTAAGGTAGGCAAAATAGCCGTAAGCAGAAAAACTTTTCATAAATTTTTTGAAAGTTTGTTTTTCTTATTTTTGTAATATTTAATTACCTTGTTAAACCATGGAGAGCACCTGCTTCGAGGCTGAGGTTGCTTGATCGGAACGGATGCAGAAGTAGCTAGATTTAATACATCGAACGAAAACAGTAAGATTTCAATGTTTCCAGCAGAGAAAGCAAGCATAATGTGTAAAAGACGAGATTTAAGCAGTAACATATTAGTTTTGTTAAAATTCTAATATTTATTGGAGTAAGTTGGATTTGGCATGTTAGAGTAGTTCATGGGACCATCATGCCTGTAATAAAAGGAAAGACAAACTGTTGGATGACACTGATCCTTAGGTAAATTGAAGGTGGGCAGCGATTTACAACTATCTCCGGGGCGTTGATAAAGCAAAGATCATGCAGTCTGCCATTACAATTAAGGGTACGGTTATATTGAACTAAATTATGATCAAATATTTCATTAAAAAACACAATAGCTCAGATGTTGAAGTGTGGGCCTTACAGCCACAATTATCACTATAGCACCAAGTGACTTGTAGCAAATTGAAGTCGCCCAACGTTATAACTATACCCACACGTGTGGACTTTTCGGCCACTTCATAAATGAGGGAAGAATGTTTTCTATAAGAAGAGATATCCATATTTGGGGGAATAAATTAGTAAATTACATATAACTGTTTATTGGCAATTTTCGCACGAATGGCAATAAATTCAATGTCAGGAGGAATAGGAAGTTCAAATGAATAGAACGGGACTGCACCAGATATGGCAATTAAAACACCATCGCCTGTGCGATCCAGTGGAACCTTTCGAAAAACATAGTGTTTGAATTTCTCAGCTTAGTTATACTTTTCAAAAATATTTTAATTTTGTCAGGCGTCATTTGCGCTTAACGTAACGTTCAATTATATAAATGCATATTCTTCGACTTTAATTCGAATACTGTCACTAACTTAACACCCACTACATTTGCTGCTTTTCTTTGTTTTTATGGTTTTGTCTCCTTTCTATCTTTAAATTAATTATTTTCTTTTCCTGACAGATATCAGAATCATCAAACTTTCAGTTTTCTTTTCTTTCAATCAAAACTTTTTATTTTTTTCCTAAAACCAAAACTTCCCTTTCTTTTATCCGTCACAAAACCCCACAACCTGTTTCGTTTTCAATCGTTGTTCTCCTTTTCCCGTACCGAACCTCTAGACCAACCTCAAAGAGCGTTAAAAATGGCGTCATGGGTTAACAGGTAGAAAATTTTGAGTTGGAGAAAAAAGAGACAGTGACCACACTTGCATGTCCCAATTGCCCAGCATGGAGACCAGCGGACATACTTGAATAGCTAGTGGGAGAGGCGGATTAGTTATTTATATTGATATTCTTTGGAGATGTAGACAGACCATCCTAAATGGCACCGGTCGGCGGAGATACTCTTGCCACTTCAGCATAGCTGAAATGAGGAAGGCTTTGTGAGTTATTGCTAACTTTAGTATTACCAAATAAGTCAACGATAGTAGAAACGCTAACGTTCTTTGTAGTCAAGAATAAAACGTCATTCGTTGACGAATGAATTGACGAACGAGAACTAGGCGCGGGCGGAGGTGATGTACCACTACACTTCGAGTTGGTGTTTTTTAGGCTAGGGAAGAAGATGAGGGCTCTAGATAATGATCGAACATTGTCTCAATTTTTTTAAAATTTCCACACAATGTCACGAGATTTATACTTAATTCAGAAAACCCATTCCTTCTCTCCTTGACCAACGTAAGCCTTTTGAAGGAACTAGAACTGCATCTGCAGCACGACCGCAGATACTTGTACACTTCGTGTGACAAAAGCGCTCGCAATGGGCAACAACTAATGGATTTTTGATAACAAAAAAAAAAAAAACAAAAAGTTTGTCACGTATTCACAAATGATCACTTGCATTATCCGCAAACTTAGCACTGTTAAAAACACAGAGTAAACCAAGAGAAAAAATGTAAATGCCGCGAACCAACTCAGTTGTTTGGAAGCAACAATACGCAAAAATATAGACAGAGACATAGGCATTTCATTAATGAGAAAAATTTTTAAATATTTTTAAAGTTTTCTTCTTTATACGTCAAAATTTGCACTCGAGATCCTCGGTTGCCATTTTTCTCCCTCCCTCTTTTTTCTGCCGTAAGTCATCCACTCTTTCAGGCATACCCATTTTTCTTTTTTTGTTGAAAGTCGTGGTGTTTAACAACCTTACATGCTACAATGGTACAGGGTTGGATTTGTAATAAATGTTGCAACACAAAAATTAAATATTACAAAACTTTATCTCAAAAGGAGTGAAATAAAAACGTAAAAATCGCAAAAGATTCTAATTGGGAGATCTAATAGTAGAATAGCTCAAAAAGGAGCTGAGAGAAAGACATATACGGTGAAGCGGCATCAAAGTTCAATTAAAGTGAATGTTGTGTGATTAACTGAAGCAATATGGAAGGGACATTTCGATATATGTATTGGAATGTAATATAGATGGAGAGACAGACGATGCAACTAAAGCGCATGAGAAGCAAAAAGCGAAGATGAAACAGTTACATGCCGCTACGATGCAGCAATTATTGCAGTAAATTGTGTTTTTCAATGAATTATTTGATCGTAAATAACTTCAATACAACTGCATTCCTAACTGTAATGGCAGAGTGCTTGATCTTTGCTTTGCCAATTTCCCGCAGATAGCAGTAAATCGTTGTCGATCTTTTAGTTTGCCTGAGGATTTGTATCATCCAGCAATTTGTATTTTCTTTCCTTACAGGCATGATGGTCTACTGAACTACTGTGACGTGCCAAATTCAACTTGCTCAAATAAACCATTTATGGAAAGTAGTTTTTCTTACCCAGTTCTTTATCTTCATCCACTTTGCTGCAAGGCACAGATTTAATTACCTCAACCAGATTGCAGATGCATTCAGTTGATAAATTCATCACTGCTTGTTAATCCTAAGTATTTTATTAAGTTTGTCAACTTCAAAAGAAAAATCTCTATATATCATGTTTCGTTGAATGGCTCTCTTCTCTGATGATATTGAAATCTCAAATCTCTTTGCTGAATACTTCAGACGGAGGTTTTCGACTGTTGATTCCGATTTAACTGTTAACTGTCCGTATCCGATAACTAACTTGGTGATTTCAGAAAACAACGTTTCACATGGTTTTATGTCTTTAAAATACACTTGCGCGCCTGAATCTGATGGGATTTCATCATGTATACTCAAATCATGCTCCGACGAGCTAAGTGGTATTATTTCTATGATTTTTAATCAATCCTTGAAATCACGTCTTTTCTCTTTGTGTTGGAAGGGTAGATTTCCTATCCCGTTTCACAAATATGGAAATAGACACTACGTTCAGAACTAGAACCATCACCATGTTGAGTGTCTTACTTAAATTATTTGAGCGAATTGTTATTCATCATTTAGTTTTTGGTATCAAATCTCACATTTCTCCATTCCAGTATGAATTTCGAAAAGAAAGATCCAATGTTACGAATCTTTTAGAGTTTACTTGCCATGTTTTCAAGGCTTTTCTAGTGACTCTCGCAAAAATGCCGTATACACTGATTTTAGCAAAGCATTTAACTTAGTTAACCATAACTTATTGACCTTCAAACTGCGAGCCTCTGGTTTCCCTTTCTAATTAGTGAAATGGGTAAGCTCTTATCTGCATAGCAGATTAATCGGGGTTTAATTTTATTACCTCGGATGAATTTCCCGTGACGTCTGGTGTACCCCAAGTCAGCCACTTAGGATCGCTTTAATTTATTTTCTACATTAATGATCTTTCCTCGTTGATTGCAATCGTATCAAGTTAAACTTGACTTAGGTAATTTGGTTACATGGTGTTCGTTAAATTTTATTTCATTAATTCTACAAAAATGCAAAAAGATTTCATTGTTTCACCCATTGATTCACACAATTTGGAAAACGTAGATTCGTTCATCGATTTAAGGGTTCTATTCGAAAAAGAGTATGTTTTTATTTGCACATTGAGCTCTTTTTAAGTAAAGCTAGCTTCGCGCTATGTTTCATTAAGAGGTGGTGCAAAGTGCTTAAGGATAGGCCAGATTGTGTGGTCTCTTTCATATAGATGTTATGTAGATTCAAATGAATCAGTTCAAAAACAATTCTTGCTGTTTGCTTTTAAGAATTTGGGTTGGGACCCGCTTGCCTTTCTGCCCTCTTATGAAAATATATTGCTTCTGTTATTCTTGCCGTCACTTGAGAAACGTAGATTTATTCTTGGTGTGTCCTTCCTAATTAAGTTAATTAATGGTACTGTTGATTCGCCCACATTACTTGATGACATAAGCTTTAATGCCCCTAATCACTTCTCTGGGTACTTCATTTTCATTATGTTAATATAAACGTAATTATGAGCTCGTTAACCCGTTTAGATTTGCTTGTAAAAACCTAAATTATGTCTAACACATAATCTCAATCGGATTCTTTCAAGTCTATCAAAGTAACTTTCCCTTTCGCGTCTTGCCAATGTCGTATTGAAAGTAACTTTTAACATTTTGCACTCGGCACCGTTTCGTACGTTACCTACCATCAACTCGACGCCACTTTTTAACGAAAACGTATGTACGGTTATTATATGATATTATACAGTATAATTTTAGGACCAAGTAAGGAATTGTAATGAAATTTGTTTTATATGAATTTGTGTACATTGAAGAGCACATATTTACAAAAAAATATCACAATTTATTATAATTTTCTACAGTGTGGGGTGAAGTTTAAAGCAATTTCCAAAATGCATAGCGGGTTGATTTGTACATGTTTCACAATAGAATTTTGTTTGTTCTGCTTGGTGTTTTTGTATCAGAACAGACAATACAATCCCGTTTTCTTTCACCACATTTGGAATCTGCAACTTATTATTCTGTCTATTGTCTCACAACGATGCAGGTGCACGTGATCGAAATTCTTGAAAATCACCTCTCAACTGCTTTACAAGACTTTTTACAAACTTGTGGTGTGTTATTGGTTTTTGCTGTTTTCCTTCTTCTGAGATTCGGTAAAGTATGAAGGAATTTGCGCTCATTTCCAATCCCCAATAAAATAATTTTCTCCACCATTTCAAAGATTTCCGCGGAAAACAATATGTAGAGGCGTATTGGTTTGCAAGATCGACATCGCCCATATTTTTTTTATTTTTATTTATTTTATTCATTCTACACATGCAGGAACTCAACTAAAAACAAATGACAGTCGAGTTCAAATGACTCTTAAAGTAATCTTAAATTAATTATTATTAAAGCTAGTATAGGTATAATAAGACAAAAAAAAAAAAAATAAAAAAGGATAGGCATGCACACAATTAGCACAGGACACACCCACAACCGGTACAGGACCAAATTGCAATAATAGTTACCAACAATTCATTTTCGAATCATAATGACTTTATAACGTTAAAAGCTAGTTTAAATACGACATTGGTAAATTGGACTTTAAAGAGTCCGATAATGAGAATAAATGATAGAGATCATTTAAGTTCTTGCAAACAACTCTGAGCGGATTAAACAGCTCATATATATGTAACAAAATGTGTGAGAGGAAAGCAGGTTAGAGGGTCGTCGGACCCAACTTCGTGGGCTATCATTGCAAATTGTCGGCGGAAAGAAACCTTAGGAAAGGCAGGCTACACAATTGCTCCAGGCTTATGATTTGCTCGAATCACTATATCAGGTAACTATTCCAGCTTAGACTGAAAATGGTCTCTTAAAGAAACATATTGAAAGGCATCAGAAGTAATTTTGTTAGTCAGCAGAATTGTTAGTTCTTTATAACTAAAAGGCGAGGATCTGTTTAGGCTTTCAAGAAATGCTTCCTTTAATATTGTTTCTGGAATCAATTCATTTGCAATATCCTTTTCATCTTTATTAATTGCCAATTTCTGAGAGAAGTTAATTGAAAATTCTTCGCCTACTGGATTAGCAGACATCTTATTGTCTAATTCAAAAGGAGGTATAGCGAAATCAAAAGAAAACATATGAAATTGTTTACAAATCAAAGAGAGGTGTAGCGAATTCAAAAGAAAAATCCTTCGTTTGGCCTAACGAGGGTTAGATTTGGTATATAATATTATTAGTTATTTACTTTAGTGTTTATTTGATTAAAGTCCTTTTAGTTTTATACGTCTTATACGATTTTCACAAAACACATCTTTGGGAGGACCAAAAGTTTGAAGAAAGTCGATTCCTAAATAAAAATTTTGTTGCAGGGATGAAATTATTGAAAATTAAAAAGATTGGTTTTACCCCTAAATGTAACATGCAACTTACTACAGCATGTTCACTGCCGTCAGTAAAAAAAAAAAGGAGAAAAATATTAATAATAATTCGTATAAGATTTATTTGTAAGAGTCAATTGAATTCAGCTGTTGATTTATTTCAATTAAGCTTCATGTGTAAGTAAATAAATAATTAGTTAAATATATAAAGGCGTGCTTCTTAAACATCTACAAATATTCTTATAAATATAAACCAAATTTATTAAAAACTTTATCAATACTTCATATACAATCAATTCAAAAGCCACACATAAATGTGACGCTCAATCTAGTGAAGCTCTTTACTGCGATACTTTCTTAACGATTACATTTTTGCAAATGTTTGTAATGAAAATCATTAAAAATATATGATCATAACATGCAAACAAACTTACGTAAAACAAGTAAGAAAGTTATATTCGGTCGGGCGCCGACTCTCGCATGCCTACCACTGTGCTTTTCGCATTCTACTCTCTAAGTTCTTTTATTTCATACCCACATCGCTGGTATTATTAAGAAAAAATGAATCGCGATGTCTACCATATTCATTTTAAAATGAACCCATTTTTAGCCAGATACTATATCTTTTCAATTGGGCTTGTACTTGAACGCCTGATCAAAGTCTTTGTTGCTGTTTTTCTTAACATCCATTGACTTGTCGCCGTTTTATACTGTTGTAATCATTTATAAATTATCATATTCATTTTTATCATCACATTGACCATTGTTGACATTGTTGTAATTCGTGTAAACGTTTCCTTATATCTTATCTCTTTGTTACTTGCTGAGCAAGTTTTGTCTTTTTGTTAATTTGTTAATTGATGAAAGTTTACATATAAAAGTAAATATTGAAAATACGAAAATGGGATTGTAAAAATTGTTGATAAAAAAGAAGTGGATCGCAAAAATATTTAAACAAAACTGTAAAAGAGGAAACGAAATACAAAAGATAAATAAAATCAAAAGAAGACTTATGAATGCAAATGAACGTGAATTTAAAAATATAAACATTTGATAATTCATGTTAAATGTTTTGTAATCTTTTATAAGTAAAAATTTATAAAAGTTTAGCTAAGACATTGTTTTTAATCCGTGCTATGAGAGAAAAAGGAGAGTTCGTGGAATGCAGCTCTGAATCCTAGTTAGTACATTTCGGTAATGTGAAGCCGCTTTCCCATCTTAAAAGAAACGGTTTGACATGTATTGTTTTTTTTTGTTATTTATAAATTTAAAAGGAAATTTTAACACAATTTAGTGAACAAATTTTAAATGCATTTATTTAATGTAGCCACATTCAATGTCTTAGAATAAAACTTGGAATAAAAAGCAATTTAAGAATTTTTTTTTTATAAAATCTATAAAATAAATGTAATTATAACCATTTCATTAAAGTAACAAAAAAATGTATTATCTTAAGTTGCTTCTTTTGGGAGGAGAATAGATTAGTGGAGTCATCGGGAGTCCCTTATAAAACCATGTACCAAAAGACACAGTAGGTAGGACGGGGTATAAAATGGTTCTGGACATAAGGCTAGCCTGTCCGGTAAGTAAATTTTGTCCATCCGTTTGTCCTCATAAGGATGGTTACAGCGCGTGTATTTCTTTAGTATGAAAGTGTGTGGGAAATTGGAACCCCCAAACTACTTCCGAACTAGCTACCTTATCAATGATGGCGTGGATCCATCCATTTGCAGCCTCCCACTATTTTGACCCTTCCAACACATATAGTTTTTATTACACAAGCGTGGACAAAAGGTGCGATATCAGATCGTAAGCAACTTGATCTCATAATTCTGAATTGTGATTTTTAGTTTAGCGTAGGTCTTATTTACAATTCTTAGAAGATTCTTTTAGAAATTATTTACAGGAACTTACATTTATAACACTACAATACTCGTTCTGGCATTGTCCGTTCGAATATTGAAATTCAATTCTCTTGACTTTTTTGGCTTCAAAATAGGAATTTTCTATGTTAGTATAACAGTTAAATTTTTTTTTGCAAGCTTATAATTTTCGAACAGCGTTTTACGGATAGGTTAATTTTTTGCGGGGTACTTGGCTGTTACTGTCGGGAGAGATTTTCAACAATTTGTGAAAGGGTAGTACTTAACTAACCGCTGTTACATCTCTGCCTCCTAACAGAATTTACGTAGAATTTCTTGTTACAGTGTTGATTTTGGCTTGAGTTTCCTTGAATTATGTTAGGCCGATAATTCAAAATTGAAATTGAAAAGTGCATGTATTTTAAGACCCAAAATTTATGAATTATAAACCTGAAAAGTCAATGTATTCCCTGGACTTTAGATTTTTATTTTATATATTTCAGTTTCACGTAATTGTTTTACACAAAGTTAACATCTAATTAAGAATCCAAGAAAGTTTTTATTGACAGTTGAAATTGGTAGCATAAAAGTTCTTTAATAACACTAGAGTCTTTAAGAGATAATTGTCCTCCTATAACGAAAAACCAAATTCGCTGATGCCACCGTTAATAATTATTGATGTGGCATCCTTGAGCATTTGGTGGAATAATTGAAGAAACTAGCACGTGTAGCACATGCGTCGCTATTACATAGCCTATGTACATATGTCGGATGCGTTACAAAATATTACATTCCCAAAAGAGTAGAGTATAAGAAGAGAATGCCTGCTCAGCAGAGACCAAGAAAAGCACTTCCGCGACACTTTCCGGGGGTCGTTCACCGTCAACAAGCTTACCACGTGCGAAATATAGTTTGACATACGACGACAGGGTTTCGTCGGCGGTAACTGTCCGCTCACTTTAGCCGCTGGTAACAGATGTTGATCGGTAAATTTAATTGTCTTTGTAAAAATACTGGACGCCACTTTTGTGTCTAATGGTATTGTTTGCCTTTACCCTAATTGTCTGTTCAAAACATATGATCGGCATTAATTTTACTCGAAATAGTCGAAAGTGCCACTTTATGAGGATAGGTGGCTGTCGAGACAGATATACATGCCTTCGCTCGACTAGCTAGTTCATGAGATGTGAGGGCTCTCGGACACTCTTCAGACATTCACACCTAAACGAATAGCACGTGCTTAGCCTTTAACCAGCACCCGGACGAACGAAACCTAACCCACCGAACGGGCATACTCCAAGCCCTAGGCTTTTTATTACCCGCCCTATCAAATGTTCGGTCGATGATTTCTGTGTGTATTAAAATCTTCTTTATGTTAAAATACTCTTTTCTTCCTTTTTTTCTTTCCTTTTCTGATAGTTTATGATGATATTTTAATAATATTTTAATGTACAACTTAATTTAAAATATTAATAATACATAAATTTAATTTTTTTGGAAATACAAATAGCCATCACTTACTTGTTTTCAATATGTTTATTTTCAATTCAGCGAAAACATCAAAAACGTAAAAAGCATCCCAATAAGAAGGAACTTTATTTCATAGTTGGGAAAATCTGTCGATTGCTTAACATATGTAGACCATATGCTCGTTGTTGTTCTCGTTCAATGTTTATATTGAAAAAACCTTTGGCCAATAACGCACGAATTTACTAATTTAAGTAATCCTTGGTTGCACTCTTAACAAACAAAAATTGTCAAGTCAAACCAACACATTACCCGGAATCTCAGCGCTCCTTTTTTAACTTTCTTCTGTCAGAAACCCAATTTCTCTTGGTGACACATGAGCGAAGCGTGGGGCGTAAAAATTCGAGATAATCTCATTATTTCCGTGTGCTTTTTGTTATGATAAATTTTATCCACACTTACTGACTTGAGTAATATGCATGCTGATTACTTGCGCCCTACGGTATTGTTTATTAGATTAATATTGATAAATTCGTGGCCCATACATGATGCCCCTAACTATATGCCGGCGATCTTGGATATCGTTTGCGTTTTCGACAATGTTTACTTCTGAACTATGATCAATTTCCATTAGGAAGAATACGATGAGCTTTTATTTTTGGCTTCCAATCTACAGTCTCGTCTTGAAAACCGAAGACGGCTAACTTTTAGTTATTAAGATGTGGCGTCAATCAATATGCAAGGGTTATTTAATGCCTCCTAAAGTTTGTTGGAACAATGTCGGAGATCTTGTGATTATTATTACATTCTCATCCCTATTTATAATTTACATTACAATTTGTGTGCCACGTACCAATCAAAACTTGCAAATTTACTTCGTCCAAACCGCCTTGATTGATGAATGATATCAAAAGGGCGACCAGGAAGCGTTACCTTAGTGGGGCTAATTGTGAGGTTTTTTCCAAGCACAGAAACTGGTGGCATATAATCTCCAGGCATATGAAGTGTCTTTATTTTAGCAGAAAATTAGACACCAAAGTATTTTGGACTAATCTACCAGAAAGAGGCACCAGAAAGCGTCAAACTGGCTGTGATATTAATCCTGACAATGAAGCAACACTTTTTAGAATCTCACTGCTAGGGGCTAGGACTCTGTAGCAGCATGTGGATTCTTTTCAATTTAAGGGCTTCACTATGGACATGCGTGGAAGGCTGTATTCAGTATCAAACTGGGATTTATTCATAGATTCTCATGCTTTGAATTATGTAATCACAACGTGTAGATATCGAGACTGCTGGATAAGAGTGACCGTACTTGCTATTGCAGAAGAAGAAGAAAGGTCGTTCTCTTGTGGAACACCGGGTAAGATATGGATGGAACCATTTTATAAGACCAAGTGAAATATAACTGCATTTGCAGATATCAGGAAATGTTCCACTAGCTGAAGACGAGTTTAACATATCGTCGTGGTTTAACTAAGATATTCGCAAGGGACAAAAATACACGAAAGAATACGAAAGAATTCCATCCGAAAACAAGGCAGGAAAATTTTAGTTCACAAAGACGAAGAGAATATCATAATTGTTGATATGAAAGATATAGCTACCCGTAATCCGTATAAATGTGCGCAGGGTAACCTTGCAAACAAGGTAGAAATAGCCTGTGGCTCAGACCCTTCAGTAGCTTTAAGCTGCATATGCGACAGTAACCCAAAACCTCTTCCCTTACAGTCCAAAATACTGCATAGTCTTTTAGGATTAGTTTAAAGTTCAGTTTTATCTTCTGCAAGAAGTTTAAGTAAACATTTATTATTAACAATTAAGAATCTATATTTAGCTGTATTGTAAGAAACAAAAACAATAAGGCGATCGCTTTTTGGAACTTATTAAAGAGCCTATTTTTATCATTTCTATCATCTTTAAGTTCCTCCGTTCCTCACGCAGGACACATACGCGTACTGCCATTGCATACAGCTTGGCTTCAATGTATCATATCAGAAAATTAAAAGCTATTAAGAAAACTACTGTAGGAGTCTGACTGTAAGTAACTGGGCTTACTGGGTTCAATTTGGTTTTAAAAAATTATGGACTTATTTTCTGATATCGGATTCATTTCGTTTGTACGACTCGAGATCCAAAGAAATACGAATTGTCAAATGAAAACCGCCTGGAGAAAGAGGTCGAATATGAGTTATTGATAGTTCTACTGCGTTCGAAAATATCAAATCCAGTAATTTATTCCTCCAATTATAAACCTCATTGAACAGCATCAAGTCCAGGTTACATAACTGAAGCTTTGCAAGAACTTCCAATGTTTCTGCCAAATTTGAAGTCGACAGCTTTAATTTTGCGGCGAGGAAAATGTTTACAACAGACAATACACAGACGGACAGACGGACATACTTTAATCGATTGAGAGCTGATCAAGAATATATATGCTTTGTGGGGTCTCTGAAGATAATCATTACGGGTTACTCTTGCCGACAAATGAATATCAGCCCTGGTCAGCAAAAATGGCGAATTACACCCACCAGTTGGCACTTTTATAAAAAGGGAGGCGCCTAACCAGCTACTCTCCAAGCTAGGAAGGTAAATAAGCTTAAGGCAGCTCCCATAAGGAGGAAATACTACTTCCATCTCAAGCCCCGCGAAGGAAATTAAGAAAAAAACGTACACTCAATCTGATTGATGTAACATCTGTAGTTTGGCGACCATCTTGGAATTCTTGTTAGACCCATCAAGTGGTAAACAACCTCTTACTAATACAAAGGTTAAATTTGTACGTCTAATAAACCTTAGCAGAGCTTTCTTTTTGTTAACGTAGTCTTAAGCCTGCAACTTTAAGCTCAATTTAGAATCTACGATAAGCATCAATCCATGAATTTCAAAAATGAGTCCACCTTACATATGCATATTAAATATCCCAGCCTATTATATTTTCCGGCATATTAAAGTTTGCCAACATGATGATAGCATCGTTTGGACTCATAGAGTGCGGCACTTTCCGCTTGAGATAGTGTGAGTACACAGACGAATCTGAGGCAGGCGGAACATATGAACGGGTAATATAAAGTTCCTATTTGCATAATTTTACTTGGACACAAATGAATTCCACAATATTTACATTAGAAACTGAGAGCAATTTTGGCTCCAATGTGGAACGCAATTGCAATTAAAACTCTTCCACAAAACTCTTACCAACCCATCACGTTTAAGTACTTGATATTTCGAACAGAAAACTTTCGAAGAACTTACCTCTGATTTCAACCACGTTTCTGTGAAATTCATAACCCACGGTATTAAAATATAATATTCGAAAATTCGAAAATTTCGAAGCTTTGTCTTAAGACCCGTTTCGATAAAGTATTCTAAAAGTAAAGGATGGAACATTTAGTTTTCGAGTCAGCACGTGGTTTAATACCATTCCCAGAAGTAGACTCCTTCCTAGAAGTAGACTCTTCAACCTACACACCGGACAGAATTGTTTCTTCATCAACCGCTCAAACAGACCAGGTGGACAGGGAATCTTGAATGGTGAAACGTTTTGTCGCTGCGATTGTAGATGTACATTTAGATGTAGATTTAGAAACCAAGGCAGATGTAGACAATTTTATTTATACACAGGGGCTTACAAATTTCTTTGAGCAGTTTGCTGTTGAATTGAGTGCCTTTGTTCAATTTCAACATTTTGACAAAGTCCGTGTTTTAGTATAAATACTTCTGCTAGTGCTTTTGGTAATAATTTTGCTTCCTTGGTCTCTAGAGGATACGGTGTTATATATTTTGTAAGATGCAATGTGATAATTGATGAATGTATATGCACTGATTTGACTGAGCAAGTGGTCTTACAACGTCAATTAAAATCGCTTTAAAACTTTTTAAAGGTTTGCCTATTATTTCTAATGGTTCTTTGATGAGCTTCATGACAAAGATCGCAGCTACATATTTCACTATCTCTTTTATGTCTTTTCAGATGTAGTTATGTTTTAGTTTTGCTAAGGTTTTCCTTATATTAAAATGATCTCATTATGACCTAACACCTCAGTATTAAAGATTATCGCAAATTTTGGAAATAGTAAGCTTTTTAGTATTGATCGCAGTGTATTTGTATCCTGCCACCTGTATTAGCGTCAGTATTTACTCTTTCCATATCGAAGCCTTAATCAGACAATTCTAGTTTAATCCGTGTTAGTCGTGACGAGGAATTCTTATGCTTGAAGAGAGAGTGGCCTGTAATCTGTGAGGACGTTGAATTTCTTTCCATATAAGTAGGGTCGAGAATCGGATCGGATAGTACATAGCAAACAATTATTTTTCAATGATTGATCTATTTTTTTCATGTACGTTCATTGATCGACTTGGACATAGGCAAGTCATTACCTATTTCTCCTTGAGAAAGAATAGTGAAAAGTGAGAATGGATGGTTTATGAAGGTATTGGAGGTTTGGGGTTTCATTTATGTCTGGATGAGGTTATCAAACACTTGCATGTGACCAGAGGAATTTGACACTTTTTTTTAGTAGTGTATTTAAAGTGTTAGCAATTTCACCAATATTTTCGATAAATCTGTAATAATTGTAGAAAGCAACGGAGCGTCTAACGTCCTCTGTGTCTTTGGGAATACATTAAGTTTTGATAACTTCTTATTTGGATGGGTCAGGTGTCACGACCCGTGTTTGATTAGGTGTCCAAGATATGTGATTTCATAACGTAGAATATTTCCTTTTTAAGGATTTACTTTTACATTATTACGCCGCGCGAGCTTTTCGAAAACTTTGTTGTTATTGTGATACAAGAAAGCTTCTCTTTCTAATCCTGAAAGCGCCATATTGAACATACGTTGAAAGCTATTAGACGATATCTTGAAGACAATCTTGTAAATTGATAGTAGTAGTGCACGCAGGTTGGTATAGAAAATGGGCCAAATCGGTCGAAGGACATGACCACAGCAGCACGTACATTGAGAATACCTCTGGTTTCTAAAGGGAATGAAAAATTGCTTTCTCCCTCATTACTCATTACAACAATTTTAATGCATATTTTATGGGCGATGCTGTAGCATTTGTGTACAGAAATGGAAAAAATTGAGCAACGTTATAGTGTATCAAAATTTAATTATTTTTTCAATAACTTTAAAACATGCAGAAATAATCTTCAAAGACCCCATAAAGTATACAAATTCCTGACCAGTTTCAAATCTTGAATGCACTTAAACTGTCCGTTTGTACGTCTGTCCATTTTCCTTTTTGCGTAACTTTGTAGCATTTATGGTAAACATTCTCTCGTTAGCGAAAATGACGAGATCGCTTACAAATTTGCAGAAGAATTTGAAATTGGCCTAAACTTTTCAAAGAACTCGCCTTCAACGCCCATCTGCCTCTAGGACAAAAACTTTTATTTTGAAACTAGAAGAAATCAACTACGCCCACTCCCTATTATAAGGTATGAGAATTTTGTTCCTTTACTTCTTTTGTCTTTTTTTGGGGTAAACGGTGATTGGTATAGAAGATTCGTTCCCGACCGAATGTAATTTTCTTACTTGCTTTTAGTATATTTTTATATAAAATTTTCAGTGAAATTCATTGAAGCATTAAACGAACATAAAATTTAGAATTCTTTAATGTGAGATGAACGGTGAAACGAACACAATTTATATTTTCTATCTACCTGTTCCCCGCTTTCTTTCCTGCTTATATGTAGGGCACATTCCCTCAAAAACCCGGAATTGTATATCTTTTTGCTTCGTGTACATTTGACACAGTCTGGCGACTCATCAAGAAAACGTTAGTAGGGCTTTTGGTCGTGTAAGCAAGGCAATTGAAAGACCAAGCAATTTTTTTTACTAGTTCTTATTTCGAAAAAATGGTGGAGTGTCTTGTTTCATAAGACGATAAAATCTCAGCAGTCATTTGGTTTGTGTCTTGCAGATATCGAATAATGTAAAGGAACAAAGTTGAAGATTAGAAACTTGAACAGCGTGGGCATTTTATGGAAAGGTATGATATGATGTATAATTAATGAGGGAGAGGTTAACAAACGTAAATTTTAGTAAATTATTCTGAGTCGTCAAGTAACTCAAGGTAAAAATTTTTTAATCCCGTACACTTAACTTATTGTATGTTTCAAGAATATTTATATATTCAGCGTAAACTTGGCGTAGAATCAAAAATAATAAAATTGAATGAAAGCTTTCTTTTTATGAAATACAAAATGTTATATCTTCATATGCTCTAATTTAATTTCGTTTACAAGAACAATTTGAAAGAATTTACTTTGCTTCAAACTTAGTGCTTGAATGTTCTTTGGAAGTAATTTCATTTGAAATTCATATTAATTCAAGAGCTGCTTTATAGCTATCGGCATCAAGTGCGCCAGGGCTTCATTTTATGAGTTTATAAAAGCCGACCATTGTTGGATCGATTGAAGTTTTTTACTCAAGACATGAACAGGGGAATATTTGTGTCATCGTTTTGATCTGAGTACTAATATTAACGTAAATAAATGAAAAGGAGAGAAACAAAGTAAACAATAAAATATTCCAAACAAATAATTTTTAATTTATCCAAATTAAAATAAGCTGCTGCATAACCTCCATCACAGCTTCTTTTTCCGCAGCGTTTACCTTTTAACGTCGACCTATACAATTTGTGTTTCATAATATTTAACATTTAAAATATAATGCGACAATAATTTAACTGTGAATATTCACATATTTTTTTATTTTATTTTATACCTAATATGCTTTGCAACCGATAGTCTTTTCTGCTTCAATGCAACAAATGAGTAGCGTCGGCTAAACAGTTGTTGACACATACTCGACGGATAGTTTTTAGTAATTTTTCAATACTTCTATTAATCTTCCCAACTTTTTTTCTGTCAATTTCTTTTATTTTATGACATCAGTAAACGAAGGCAGCGGAAATAATTTTGCAGTTTTCGTTATTTACTAATTGTATCAACGTGAATTTCGTAACGTCATTTTACTTCTTCTAAACGAAAGCCTTCGTTCCGCCTAGTCTAGGGCAGCAAAGTTGCCTACTCAATGGGGTACATTGAAATAAACAAAGAAACATCTTTTTGCAAAGATGGAATAGCAGTGCTTGCTTTAATACGTTGAAATCCATTATGTAGGAATACAGCATATTTTAGTGCATAAAAAGGGGAAAAAAGAAACGTGGATGCACAAAACAAGTCAGTCAACGTGGTTATTGATATAAATGTTGTGATTACTGATTTTGATTTTTTGTGACCAAATCAAATTGTGCTGATTAACCACTTTATTAATTTGGTATATACATCCAACTCTTTCTTTACACAGTCTATTTTGCACGGTTTTGAAATAACACGGTTCACTAATGAGAGACAACAAGTCTTTTTATTTGTACTAGCAATCCAACTCCAAGTCCAAACAGGCATCACTTTCGGAGCAGAAATATAAACTACCTCTCTCTCTGTCCTAAATAAGTGCGGCCGACGCTGAGTGCAAGGGTAAAGACCAAACAGACATCATCGTCGGAGCAGGAAAAAAAGGTCTCTAATCTCACTTTTATTTTATTAACGCTTGTCGTCGTTTTCTAAGCTCAAGGGCGAAGGTAGATGTTGTAAGACCTATAATCGTCTCTCCTTATGGCCCTGCTATTTATACTATGCCCACAGCATCTTGTAGTATCTAGTATTAATACGGGGACGTCTTAGCGGGTACTATTTTAACCAGAGTGGGTAAAAATGTTAGTATAAACTTAAATGTCTAAATGTACATTCTTATTACGCAGGAGTGAACATGATTCATGAATACAAATGATAACGCTTTGATAACACTTTGTATTAGCCAATTCATTTTAAAACCGTCCATCTACCATTTTAATAGAGATGATCGGTTTCTTATTGATTCAGCAACCATCTCTACAGAAAGATACTGTTTTGATCCTTTGCATGAAGTAAACGGCTACCTTTTTATTAGAAATAAGTGTTTGTTATTGCAAATACAAACGATCCTGATTTAAACCTAACCCACCGAACGGGCATACTCCAAGCCTTTGGCTTTTTATTACCCGCCCTATCAAATGGTTCTATGGTTCGGCCCTTGATTTCTGTGTGTGCAAAATCTTCTTTATTTTAAAATACCCTTCTCTTCTTTTTTTTCTTTCCTTTTCTTTTTATGATGATATAAAAATAAAACATGCCAGTTTTGAACGTATAAAAATGATCCTATTCGGATCATAATCTTGATAGTTACTGCTTTTTTTTGATTGAATTTACCCTGGATTGTAACGCTTCAAACGCGCCGCGCCACGTCCGCAATATAGACAATATTTTATTCAATTATTACTATAGAATAAACATAGATAAGCATGATGCTAAACCGTGAAGATGGGAAAATGAAAAACAGATGGAGTAAGTGATTTAAGCGTTCGTATATTTACATGTATGAAATGTCATGCACACTTATAGTGTTATATGTTTGTTTATAAGTTTTCAAACTTAAGCAAAATAACTAGCTATACAGAGTAACAATATAATAGTTGAATTAAAGGATAATAATTGAACATAAATCGCATAAAAGTTTTGTCATCTTACCCGATTTTTAAAGTTGTGGAGCGTATCACCAAATTTACCATATGTCGTATGTATTTTTTTATTCGACAACAATTTCATTGTCGGAATTTTCATTCGATAGTAAAAAAAGTGCTCACTTTACCGATGGCTGTAAACTCATGCTCGATACAATAATCCACGGCCATGAAGACAACCGTGAAAGTAACGATCGACTTTACTTTATATTGACAGACATAAACCCAAAGAAAAAGCCCAAAGACAATGTTGACCATGTATTGTTTTGTTTCGGCTTGTTTTCGTATCTGATGCAACGACAGGAAAAGTTCTGCAATTGTTTTTAGGCCTGCTGCAATGTATCTACGTTGGCTTTTTTTTCAATTTTTCAAGAAAAATATTTTCTAATTTAAACCCAAATAGTCAGTTACAATGTAAATCATGAGGTAAAATTAACTAGAATTTCTCAATTTTCGAATTCCCTCTGTTAGAATTTTTTGTCAGATTACTATAATTTTTTTAGATTAATGAAATAAATTCTTAGACTTAAAGAAAAAGCAATCGTGCGCTAACAACACAGCATATTATTTATTTTGAATCGTTAATCTGTAGCTATAAAGCCATAGACCAAGTACTTTTCTTTTTTTTTAAATAACCAATCCTTCAAGGGATGTCCAATCGATTGGGCACATAACGACGACCGTCACCGTATTACACGAACGACGGACTTCTTGCGTTCTTATAAAAATTATAGAGAAAATCATTAAAGCACAACAAAATTAACTATTTTCAGTTTCAAAGACAAATTTTTGTTTAGATTGTTTTTAGGCTTAAAGTATTAGCAAAGTGAACTCAAGAGTTAAAACTAAGACTTTTTATATGTCAAAAAAATACGAATTTGATAAAAAATTCCTAATTTTAATTGAACTTCAACATTGCGGCATGTTCAATAATAGGCTTTGTCTGACTGTGACATTTTTATTGCATAATAAATAGTTTGGTTATTTTTGTATTCAATTATAGATTATCGGCTCTATTGTAAAAAAGTTATATTATCTGCTACTTACGAAAATTTTTATGTATGCATTTTTAAAAAATTTTATATATTTCCTATATTTATATATTTCCTATAGACATATTACGCTTTGCAGTTTATAGACTTTTTATAATGGATTTTGCTATAATAAAAACATGTCGTTTTTAATTCCAGGTAATATCGTAAAAGTTCCTCTTGCAAAATTTGTCACAAAAGCTCTTCAAATATCAAAATTATTTTGCAGAGCTGAATTTAGTTATACAGGAGCAACTGTGTACTAGCCCCTCAATTATGTAATGCCACAATATACAGTTGTCGTTCGTAGAAGTGAATAAAAATTTCAAGTTGGTTGAAGAACTATTATTTAAAACCGGCAGCACTAATTAAGTTATCTATTATGAACTACTATTTAGAAAAAAACAACACACTAACCAACATCACTAACTTATTTCTTAAGTAGCAGTTCCCATATATTCTGGTTTTGGCAGGATATTAAAAATGTAGACCAGACATAAGTTTATCATATAATAAATAAAATTCCTTAATTTTACAACAATCTTTAAGGTTACATCGGTATCTTCTATAGTCCTGCAATGTTTCTTTGCTTTATCAGAGGATCACAGATAGGTATACAGGATAACTTACGTGTACAAATTTCCCCTCCAGAGCACGTATAACAATGCAAATATATTAGCTTCATTTTTATTAAAAGTGAAAAGGAATCTTTAAAGTTACGAATTTATAAGGACTTTCCCTATTGGTTTTGACTTTGAGATGTATTGCATTACACGCAAGTAATAATTATAAAAAAATTGTTTTTTCTAGAATGGATATTATATTTGGCATGTCAAACAACGGCTGAAAGTTGAGATACAAAAGTGTGTTGGACACAACGTTATTTGGAAATGATTTTTACGTTTAAAAGAATAACGATCCCCATCATTTACTAAGTTTTTGAATGTGATAAAGTATAAGATTTGACTTTAAGAGATACGACGATTGAAATCTTCAGAAGTCATTAGGAGCGAAGGCTGTTTAATAGCGATGTTACTTTAGATTGATAATACAAGACCGATCATTATTGGTTATTAGAATGGTCTAAATAGGACGTAATTATCACATATTCCTCAAAATCTCAAAAAATTTACAAAAAGAAATGCTAGGTACAAATTAGTTAGCATTTTCATTGAAGTACTAGACAAATTGCGAAAATTGTAAAGGTTTGTAGACATGATCATCCACGTAGGTTTATTAAATGTTGACACGAATCTACATTATAAATAAATATTGCCCCTATAGAAAAACCTTTTCAACGAACGTAAAAGCTTAAGGTGACCGGACTTTTGAGTTTTCTTGCCTTAAACGCATATCTTCAATTTTTGAAAGAACTTAGTAAATCATTTAGCTAAATTTGTTTGCCTGTTGAAATCAGGTTTACAAATGCTAAAACGGTATTATGGTGAAAAGATTAATCCCCTTCGCCGTGACATCCATCGTGTTTAATTTGGAACATTATTCTTCTAGGCCTTTTATCTGATGTCCATATCGATGGTAAGCAAAAATTAATCCACCACGTCGCGGTGTCCACCATAATTAATGTGGAAGTAATACACTTAGTTTGGTGTACTTTGCTCTCGAAACGCTCGTATTTGACACCCGTATTGACTGTACTGAGTATTAAATTTAGGGAAGCGGAACTCTGGGATCTCCAATAGTTGAACACAGACATACCGAAATCTTCACCTTTTCGTGGTGCTCCCTATAAACATTGACTGTTGCTTTTATGGCTCTCGCTTTTGAGAGCGGTTAATGGCAAAGACAGCTTTAAGGTTTCCTATCTATAACCAGATGATGGGTTTTTCTCTTGAAACCCTAGGAGGTGTATCGGAAGGCGGCTCTCTTTTCTAATAAAAAGACAGCATTTTTCGTCTCCCATTTTGTTCTCTTTTATTGACCAGGGATATTTAAGAGGGCTGAGGCATAGTTGGGTCTCTGCTGCATTATTTCCTCGAGAATGGATGGCTTTCCGCGACGTGTGGAAAGTAAGAGATCACCTAAAGCTGTATATCATGGTGTAAGTTCTATATGAGCAATGAGCCATGAAATGTAATTAGTGTCCATGGGGATCAGGGTATCAGGTTGCCCAAAAGTAGGATTGCTCCTGACAGGAAGATGCACTACCCACATCACCAGGTTAGTAAGGCCTCCTTTAATGGGGATTGTCGTACTCCTTAGGGGATCCTCAGTTGAACTAGACAAACTGCCGATGGTCGAAGGAACCCCTCTGGCCTTCATGCCAGGTGCGAACGTTAAACTTCGATAAGAAATCTGTACTAAATTCATTGAACTTTAAGAAGTAGTCCCTTCTTTGAATATAAATACATATATGTATGTACATATATACATATCTATACACATATATGTACGTACGTATATATATATACATACATACATACATATACATACATACATATATATATATATATACGGCTCGAAAAACCGATGCAATGTGAGATGGTGTTATATCGTGTTGCAAAAACCAAGAGTTACCTTTCCACAGTTCTTGTTGCGAACAGGTTTACCCAAATAACGCATAAAATTCAAATAATACAGCTAGTTAACAATTTGACTCGGCGGAAGTCGTAGTGCACGACACAACAACAATCGAAGAAAACTATTAACATTACTTTCATTTTTGAGCGAATTTAAGGCGGTTTTTTCGGTCTTGGCTCACCTTTTGTATTATATTCGCTTGATTAATCGGGTCCTATGCGTAGATCCAAGTGTCACCTCCCGTTTTGTGGGAGATCAATAGCCACCTATTATCTCATTGCACATTTTAACGCGGTCCTTTTCTTCAAAGCAACTGAGTATTTTTCGAGATTCGGGTTTCAGCCACAAAACGTCTATCGTAATTGTTAATCGACGGTTTTTGAGCACCGAATCTTTGAGTTGTTTGGCGTAACTTTCATCGGTAAATAAACTTGTCTTCAAACTCGGTCTTCTTTGAACTTTTTATACCACTTCCAACCATTTCTTTCCGACAAAGCCTGCTCGCCAAAAGCCCTCTGCAACATCCTAAATGTTTTTGCACAAGCGATCTCGTTACGCAGGCAAACTTTAATGCAACTTCTTTGCTCAGAAAAATCACACATTGTGGAAATTGGAAAAAATACCTTTTATGTCGTACAAAACCAAGGGTAGCTGAAATCCTAATGGCGTTTGTGTGAAATTTGGCACAGATCTCAGTCCAGTGCTACCAATTTTGAATTCCACCTCATCCATTTTTGCACGTAACATGTTTATGCCCACTTATAAAGTTTATGTGGATGATATTATTGGGAACATGAGACAAAAGGGAGGTATAGCGAATTCAAAAGGAGGTATAGCGAATTCAAAAGGAGGTATAAAGAAATCACAGCGATATATAGCGATTTGAAAAGAAAAACATATGAAAAATTTTTTTACAACATTTTTTTAAAAATTAAAAACTGAAAGTGAAGAAAAGAGTAATTGAGACACTTTTATTGGATATATATATACAAGGAGATTTATTATTTAAGTAACTAAGTGCATTTTTTCTTATAATAATTTGAGTAAAGTAACCTGTCTGACCATCTACTATTTGAATATTTCTTTTATTTTTTTTCAGATCCATCCATCCGAAAGGAAGTATTTCAACAACAAGGAAATAGATTTAAAAAAAGCCATTTTATGAGAGTAAGTAATAACTATTACTATTTCATAATGAGGACGGGGAGTATTTAGACAAAAAAAGATTTAACTCTACTAAATTTGGACCATTCCAGTATAAGGTGTTTTCCTAAACTCATTCATGGAAGAAAAAAATTCCTAATTTTCTCAAAGCCTTAACTGTGTAACTAACTATACAATGATTGGCACAAACATCTTCTGGTACACCAACACTTGTGCAGTGGACGTCCTAAAAACTATTCTGGAAAGAAAGTTTGGTTTTAGAAGAGAAGGACGAGATTCTACTGTATGCAACACGTTTTTGTTTGCGAGAAGCTTAGTTTGATAGAAAATTTTAATTGAATTTCAATGAAGTCAAAACAAAGCTTTATTCTGTTCCATCTAAATTAAACTCTGACTGTCTTAGTCGCTGCTATTTATACTACCACTTTGACTTTGACTACCACAATAAGTTCATTTTTTTCTTACTTCAATCATTCTTGCACAGTTTAGAATTAAGTATATTGATTCCTCTTTTGCTCATTGAACTGTTCAAATACTCTAATTTTCTGATCGAAGTGAATTATCTTACTCACGACTTTCATTGAATTATTTGTTCATAACTCTCCTACTATTTACGCTCTCTTCCAGGCCGATTGCCTGTTGCTCACATTGCCACTGTTCGATGTCTCATAGTAACGTGTCAGTTTTCGGGAAGGAAATCATTATGCACCTAGGGGTATAAATACAAACGCGCATAAATGCATAATTCAGAATAAAACAAGGATCATATTTCGTCTACTTACGCGACTAGCGCACTTTAGTAGCTCGAACAGTTGAGTGAAGGTTTAGATTTTTGTAATTTGTTTCGAATTGAACTATTGCACAAATGTGTGCATACATTACAATGTACTGGAACTCCTTTTTTTTGCAAATGAAAGGTATCCGGTAACAGAGAAAAGTTTCAAGAACTCTATTTCACCAAAGCACCGTCTTATCATTATAGTTTCCTCTCTACAAATGATATAAACGTAGATCGTTTTTCTAAAGTGATATATGTATTGTCTTGATACAAAATAAAGGAGTAAGTAATGTAACAGTTCTACTGTTTAAGTGACCGAAAATTGTCGTCACATAAACCGGCCAATATTAATCAATTCAACTTTATTTTTCAACCCTTTTGAAGCGATCTTACTCAAAACCATAGAAGCCACTTTAAATTAACAATTGTAATTTTCGTTTGTAATTTTATTTGGCTCTGTGAGTCTGTGTGTGGTTTCGATTATTTCCGTTACTTTCTTGCTCGACTGTTATCAATGCACGTTTCGTGTTTTCGCTCCTGTGAGAAAGCGAATCTGCCTTGGAGGCTTGAGTACTATGCACTGTTTCTTCAGTCAGTTATGGTTTGCGAATTTATTTGCATCGAAAAATGATTCATCATCATGAATGTGTATCGGACTCGTCATTATTGTTTTTGTGTGCTGCTGTTTCAGTTGTCGTGTGATATAATTTTCGAGGTCGCTTTGGCTTTTAGAGGTTCTATGTTTGTTGCTATAAGATTGCTTGGTTGGAACGCACTGGTATATCGGTACTATTTTTTTTGGTAACATTTAGTTTACTTTTCTCACAATCAATTTTTTTAGTGTGAAACTCTAAGTTGTTGTTTCTGCGAACGTGCGGTGCGCGTTCTTGGCGGATTTTGACATCCTGCGAAGACACAGTTAATAGATCTCGCATTAAGTGAAATGCATCAAATTACCTTTCATTCCATTAAACAAAAAATAGACGCCATAGACTTACAATCGGAATCCGATCCGATGAACCTTTAATAAAAAATTTCACAAACGTTCTGATAAAAATATTTCTTTACTTATTACCACAGTAAAAGGCTGGTAGGTTATGTTTTAATAAAAAATGACCAACATGTTTATAAAAAACTTCATTCACTTAATTGATTTTAAAGTGTTTACAAGGCAATTAAGAAATTGGATTGTTTTTTAATTAGTTTTCACCACAATCAAAACTACAACGTACGTACTTTATGCATATCTGCTTTATGCGTCAAAAGAATATGCATTTGTGTGGATACAAATATTTATATTTAAGTTATTTAATTTTTAGTATTTTCTTTATAAAATCCATAAAGCTTGAGACATTTGTTCAAACTTCCAATACTACATAAGAGATTATTTATCAATTTAATAGATGACCTTTATCGTTGTTCTGTACTACTCATTCCGATGAAACACATACTATATCGCATATTTAAAATATATTTTTAAAAGTTTCATTTCGTAAGTCGTTAGTTTTTCTTTAATTGTCACGGAGGCAACGTTCTCCTATAAGCGGAATAAGCACAAGTTACAAGTTTAAAATTTGAGTTGCAGTGGTAATGGTTAGAGCTTTGAGAACTCTATGACCGGAAGGACATTGTAAATCCACTCGATGCCATACGATACGGAAACGTATAAACTTGATTAAAAAGTGTAGGGATATAAAACTACTCAGGCACGAATATCTTGCTTCACTTTAGAGTGGGAGTGGAGATATTAAAACAACTTCAACTTTGCCTTTTCACTTTGGTCAATAGGTAAGAACCTTTTTAAATGCGGGTAAATAATTTTCCACAACAGTTCTGTTTATTGTATTCTCCATAGAAATTAAAATTGGAGATTCTATATAATTCTATTTTTTACTTGCATAACATCATATCATATATCCATTATCAAAGCATGTATTAGTAACATCGCGCCGTCCGTCCACTAAAAATATGCTCGCTAGCAAATTTAAGCAAAGGATGTAAGGCTCATTTTTGATACAAACCTGACTGAATAATTTCTAACTTTTTTGGCAAATTTGAAAACAATATCTTCACTTTTGCGATTATGAGAATATTTACTACAGATTTACTACAGATAAATGGATAGGTTGTTAGATGGACAGACGGACATGCTTCGTTGCATTTCGAATTTGAGACTGGTGAAGTTTATATATATTGGACCTCTATTGGACCTTTGTAGCTTACCTTTGGGCGTTATAAAGGCCTTAACATCAAAAACGAAAATTTGACAGACTGTAATATTGACTAGGCGGAGTCAATTTTTTTCCGTACTTGGACAGATATTAAAGCATCGCCTGTACAATACACGTTGAAATTTTATTATAACTTTATCTGCTGAATATATGAGTACTGAGTAACGCTTTTGCAAACAGCTGTAAGTGCACGCAAATATTTCGCAATATTATGAAGAATATCAATTAACATCTCCTTAGTGAGCGTTTCGCCAATTATATATTAATAATTTTTAATAAAAAAAAATCTTCGAAAACAGATGTACAAAATTAAAAACAAGGTTATCCAAACTTAAAGAATTAGAGTGCGCAAAGTACACTTTTACTGGATAGGTTTTATCAAGAATATAAGCCTTTAAAAAATATTTAAAATTGTGCAGATGCTCATTAGTTTGCATTTGTCTAATCTGCTTTTGGAATTGTGGAGATCAGAAAGAACAAAAGAATGTGTAAGAGGCTCGACACATATTCTTGGTCCAATTTCACAGACTGCAGTGAAAGATGAAGCTCGAATCTGTGATAATCGCACTAAATTTTAAAAGCTAAAAAAACATTAGAAAAAATACGGAAAGTGCAAAATATTTCTATCAACAACTTAAGACCTAAACTAAAAGATTGACTCAAACGTATGGAAGGTGTAAAACCTTTTCGCACAATTTTACTGATCGGACCATTGACTCGGTTGTACTTAGTAATTATTATGTATTTTCTTTGGATAGGTAAGCAAGAAGCTGGGAAGAACAATTTTCTTGCTGATCTACATATGTTTTTTATACAGAAACATCAATTCCTGTTTAAATGCCATAAACAATGATAACTAAATAATTTGATAGAAAGTAAATGAAAACTTTATTTTTTACTTTTGAAAATAATATTTAAATGCAAACACATGCATTTATGCAGATATACAGGCATATTGACGACGTACCGACATGTTATGCTCGTGCGTACATATATATGAATATTTGTGCACGGTTTTCAATACTAACTTTTGAGAAATCAACATGAGTTTTCTCTACTGGCTAACAACAATAAAGTTACGTGTATGCGGATTCCTATACCTAAAAATATAAAAGAAAGAATTTGAAGTTTAAATAACGAAAAGTAAAAGCTCAGTTCATCATTTTGGAAAGGACTCTAGATCCGCGTACCTCAATTAGTGTTTGGTTTATTCATTTATCTATACATAAAATATTAGCTAAAAAACACCCAATATAAACCAACTTTTTAAGCAAAAACAATTTAAACGGGTTATGTAAATTAAAGAAAGACTATACAGAGAACCAGGTTATGTACTTACAACACAATTAACTTAATTTATTTTAACTTAATTTATTTTAACTTAATTTAAATTTTCTAGCATCAAAAATAATAACATTGATAAAAAAGTGGAGTATTAATTTGCCCTTATGACTTAATAATAAAGGTCATATAGCATAAATAACATAGATAGTAAGAAGTAGAAATTAGGTCTAGTACATAACATTTCATTAACAGTTCATTAACAGCGCCTCCAAAAAAAGCATCAACAGAAGGCTATAATGCCATGGTCGTGACGTGATTCATGTGAGTGAATATGATGCCACCTGCCAACCAAAAACGAGCGCCAGATCAGCCTTTCCCACTTTCCACCGAACGTCAAACATCATCTATACCTAAGGCTACAGAGGATGGCTGCTCAATCCTGGCGATATCCCAGTCACCCAATGTTTTGGAATGCTATGCTACGTAAAGGATGGCGATGGAAAAATGATGGCGATGTATGTATGATCTCGCCACTCACTCGGTTTGGGATTAAATCCCTTCATTTCTTCAGCATTTTGATGACAAAGATAAGCCAAACCTCTGCGAATTAAAATAACGGCCCATTCATACAATTGCTGAAAATAATCAGAAGAGTATGTTATCTTATATGGTTTATAGTCCAACCATTCGACCATATCACGTATGCTTGTAAAAAACTTTTCTTCTTCGTTTTCAAACTTTGTATCATCGTAAGGCAGATAACAAACGCCGCCGTAAGCAGCAGCGTAACCGAAGTTGATATTTATAGCTTTAAACGGCAGCTACCGTGTCTGAATTTCGCTTTGTTCCAGATCAAACGGAGGATTTGGAAATTGCCATTTTAGAGGAATACAAAACGTGTCGCGGTCTCACTCCAGCGCAGGCTGAAACTGCTCATTTAAATTAGATTTTAAATGCCAAGTGAGCAAATGCTGGCAAACGCCCAACCAGCGCTTACATTTATAGATACATATTGGAAATGCAATGACAATAAAATTTCATTAAAAATCAGCGGCAATGTAACTGCACACTTTCGCAAAGTTTAATAAGACAAGCGAGACTCGTATGCTTTTTGCAAATTTATGAATTGAAGTAGGAGTTCAATCGACCGACGTATAGACAAACGAGCACGTTCCTGCGGAATCAATTCTCAATTTCGCAGTGCTTTGCACAACAATTCTCTATTTACGAATGCTTTTTCACAACGATTCTCAATTTCCCAATGCCTTTGCACAACAATTCTCAATTTCCCAATGCTTTTTCACAAAGATTCTCAAGGTTCCGGTGGGAAACGAGTTTGAACTCGATCGGCTGTTACAAGTAAATGCTGCTTTAGTAAATTTTAGGTATTATTCGTAACCATATAACCATCGGTTTTATAACTTTCACCCGGTGCGTGGAAATGTACCTTAGTTTTCGTTAGTTCGCCTATAGTATGCGCTCCTTCATCATTCTCCATATTGTTTTCCTTTTTTAACGATTTAAGTTTTTCTTAAATAAGAAAAATTTGAGAAATATATGAGAAAAAATGGAAACGTCAGATAAAAAATTCTGGCTAATCTGTTAAAAATTCCTTCCTAATCTGTTAAAAAAGAATAAAAAGTTCTGGCTAATCTATAAAAATTCTGGCTAATCTGTCAAAAACTGGCTTCTCTGTTAAAAAAGTGTTTTGTGGACTTGGCTGGATTTTAACTTGCACTTCGATGAGTTCTCATTTGTTTAGAGGCGTGCTTTTTCAGCCATTGCTTTCTTTTCAGGATGGAATTTGGATATTTATCATCACGTGACATCCCAGATGCGCCTTACGACAAAATCAACTGTATAGACAAGCAGTTTTAGCCCCATGTGTTGAGAAACAACGATTTAACATAATCACTGGAATCATCTATTGAACAAAAGTAATAAACATCATTAAATTGGCTATATAAAATGCAGCAAAGAAAAAAGAGTTTAAAATTAGTCCTACATTGAGACAACCTAAGAGGAAGATCTTTAAATCCTTGACGGAATGTTAAAATCAAGTTGACTGAGGAAGAATGATGATGGAATATCCTCTGGAATAAGTTTCATTAGAAACCAAGAATCAATCTTCTACGTTCAAGGCTAGGTAAATTGATCCAAAATCACTGAGTACTGCACGTAAGGCAAGAAGAAGAAGTCATTTTTGGATTTCGCCAATCATATCGACGTAACAAAGGTAATTGGGAGACTGAATGATAGATACATATTTCACTAATGGTTTCACTAATGATGTATAGGCAGGCACCTTTTCTTACATACGGATAGCCGAAATTTTTCAACCACCGTTTAATAAAACCAGGTGACGGCCTAGCCTTACGCATCACCCGTTTCACGTGGACATTAAACGTCAGTTTATCATTAAAAGCTAGATACTCCAGTATAGTGAAGACGCATATGCGATAATAACCCATTACCTCTTCTTTTAGAACTCTCAAAACTGTGAAGGTTTTTAGGATTCCTTTTAAGGTTCAATCGAACCTTCTACCCTAATAATTGGAGTAACTTTCATTATTAATAGTCAAAAGTCTCTGGTTGACGCCGTAAGAGGTGAAACCAATAGCTTTCCTGAACTTTATAAAGAGCCTAGTTTTATAATTTCTAATACCTTTAAGTTTCTTCATACACCCTGGAGAACACATAGCACCGAAATACGAACAAGAAAGTCAAAAGGCTATCAAGATCATTACTGCAAGAGCTGCTTTCGTGGCGGATGCCGAATGTTGAATGATGAAATGTCTTTTCCCTGCGGAACGGTTAACTTAAATACACTTATCTCTGAACTCTGATCTCATTCGACGCACTCATCGCTAATCGATACTCAAAAACCGATTTACGTGAGGGAATTACCACAAACTCATCGCCCTCATAAATTTAAATTTAGATATAGACTTAGAAGCCAATACAGACGTACAAGCAAGTGATGCAGACGAACCAATTCCTTCTCTTCTAGGCAGGATTCAGGTTTAAGCAGGTAAAGTTGCCGCCATAACCATAGATAGCGGTTATTTGGAGTTATTTAAATTCTTCCCATGGTTTTTGGATCTGGATATATAAAAGGTCTAATCGAAAAAAATTTCTGCGGGAAGTCTCGATTATTATGAGCAAAAATTTTTTTTTTCGCGAAGTATCATTTGGATAAAAAGATTCATATGCATAGAATCCACTTTAAGCAAAATTTGACTTACAATTTTTGTTATATATCTGTCGTTAATTTTTTTAATGTTTAATTAAAACAATAAGAGTATCATCGGAAAGTACGAAAACATCAGAAGAGAAACAAGAACGTTCTCTTACATTACATTGCAAATTTTGTAACCCACTCAGGCTGTGCATAAAAAATTGCTTGTCAGTTTCTATATTTCTCCCCTCTGTAAATCTCTTGTTTAACACTTGGTACCACTCAATGCAGTAAATAAATACTTTAACAAAGCAACCGAATTTTATTTTCAGAGGCATACTATCTTTACATTTTATCAGTTTTTGAATAACATTTATTGGCTTGATAAGTTAAGTTTCCGGCTTTTCACATTTTATATTAGACACTGCCGAAAGGGGATTTTCTAGTTATGGGAAGAACCAAAATCGTATAAAGATTTTTCTTAAATTCTCTATTTATATCCTTTTAATAAGTTCCAAAATTTTGTACAAAGTTTATACAGCACAAAACATATATAAATACATAATGTGGAAATCTCTCTCTTGCGGGCAAAAAAAGAACCCATATTCATCACAGCGTAATAAATTAAAATAATGCAATAATTAAATCGAAAATAAAAAATACTCGTTTCTTATTTATAATTAAAGCGTATTAATGTTCGTTAACCAGAAAACTACGCTTGCGGTGTTGTACACGTTGGTCCCGATGCGCTTTTTGTATTTTTTTAAAATGTAGCTTTAACTCAATAAAATCTATATTACTTTTATATTGAAGAGATTGTTTTTCGTTCCTACAATATGTATAAAACTTATTTAAAAGGAAACACAAAGAAAGACACAAATGAATAACTTACACAGGCTGTTGGCTTCATTACAAACGATTGTTCAAAATACAAAAGGCGTCGGTTTGCGGCAACAACATCAACACACCAAATAAAGCATGAGCCAAGTATTGAGCATCGCCACAATTGTTGGCTTTGTTGGTACTTCTTTTGCTAAGTAAAATATAATTTTTATTATTATTTTATTTATTTATCATTTGTCACAAATGGAAGTAAATGAGAAAATTAATGAGCGAGTCTGAATAAGCACTTGTTGCATTACAATTCCTATACTAAATTTGGAAGCAATGAGAAAATATATAAAATTAAATGAACGAGTCTGAATGGCTATACCACCTTTGACACGGACCTGCGAACCCGTTGTCAAACATGTCTAGAAGACCTCACCCAAAGAAAAGAAGATGCGCAAATATCTGGAACTCGAATTCGCAAAGCCTGAAGTAGGTTCCTGTCCCAACGGAAGAAGCCACCGAATACATCTTCTAGTCTTCGTCATAAATTTCTTGCTGATTGGAAAAAACTGGGTACAAGAAACTGTCACCAATGTGTCATCGTTTTGAAGGAAAATCGTACAGGAAAAGCAGAAAAGTGCAGTAAAAGCAATATTATATAAACATATATATAAATCACTAATTTCATTCTTCTATTTCAGAATACATACCCGCCCTTCATACTGTCCGCTCAAGTGTAAGACAAGTATAACCCGTCCAATGCCGCTCCCAATTAAATGCCGCCCATTACCGTCCCAATGCTTCCTCGTCCTAAGGTAATTATAAATTTACATAGGTTTATAAAATTCTTATTATTCCTCTACTTTAGATTAGAATAAAAATCAAATCCAATCATCCGCCGCCTCAAATCGATGAAAATTCACTAAATGACAAAGGTAGGTTAAGATGTATCTATACTTGTTATTATTACAATTTATTCATTTCTTTTCATTTTATTTTAGTTTAAAAAACAAAAACACGCCTACACGCTTCCTTCAATCGATGTTCTACAATTGACTTAAAGGGAAAGTGATAGCATGCAGTCTTAGGTAAAACTCGAATTTCTTTTTGGGTTCAAACCATAAATCGGTTTAGCACTTTTCTGGACGATTGCGGCATAATCATTTTATGTTTAAGAAAATGTAAAATACTAATCCATATTTGCATTTCTTTGGGTACAGCATCAAAGTAAACTAATAACTCAATGACTCAATGACGAAATACAATTCATAGAAATCAATATGTATCAAACAGATAGCATGATTTTTTAACGCTTTCGTCAACTTTATAGAAATGTTTAATGTGAACACAGCGCTTCGATATTACATTCTAAGTGCTTTCTAGCTTACGTTTTTTATAAATCAATATTTCAATATTATTCATCCAACACCGTCGCTGCAAAAGGCCTCACTAAATTTCCTTAGGCTTAAGAAGACAAAATATAATTTTTATATATTTCTATAAGCATGATTTTGTCGACATATTGCATTATATAAAAGTCCATCTTGAAGTTTATCGCGTCCTATCACATTAATTGCAGTTGATAATTATCGCTTAAGTATTTTTAATAAATTTTGCATAAAAATTTTATATAAATCTTTCTTATTTATTACCTATTTATCCAATTATAGCATATAAACACTTGAATAATTTTGCCGAATTTTCATTGTGTATATCTCTTAAGACACTTCTAAGTTCAAATAACTCCGATGAAGTTAACAAAATGCTATTCAATAGACCCACAATTAAAGATGCAAATTTTAAATTTATTACTTCCTCCGCTATGATTCCCGAAAATGTTAAGTAAATGTATTCGGCGTTTAACAAAACACAAAGCTGTCTGAGAATATTTGGAAATTAATTAGCGTCGAGGTATTTATTATTATTAAATATATATATAATAAATTATTTACCTTATTATTAGATTGGCCCGGTTGTCTAAGAAGCTTTTATCCCCACTAAATAACTTAATTAAGCTAAGTAAGAATTTGCGACACTATCGATTATGTATTCTTCACCAATTGCAAATTTGTAAACACGTCCGCCCGTGCATACGTGATAAGCAAACTCCGGGTCATAAGAATTCAGATATCGCCTTCAAATTTGTTAAAAAAAACGAAGCTAATTTAGGCATGATAGTGATTTGATCGTGATTGAATAAAGACGCAGATCTACATTTTCATACCTATTATTCTCTCTATATATATCTATACTTCTTCTATAAGTTATAAATGTTTAAACATTGCAACGCGTTGAACTTTGGAAAGGGTGTAGAAAACGTGACCGCAAGTAAAATTGTTTACCTTTTGAATGCTGTGAAGCACTGAGATGCACTTTAACACTATATCATCCGAGTTATCCGACAATATGCTCAAGAGGTTGTTACCCAACACATTTAGATGTGTCGACCCCTAAAAAGATTATGAGAAAGGAAGCAAGTGCTCATAACTTATTCTGAAAAGAATTATTTAACTCGTTAGGAAAATTAATCAGTAAGTAATAAATCCATTCGAGTACAGCTATCCTTGTTTGTACTGAATTGCGGCTAAGGTAACGTGCCAACACTGTCATTATGGATTTTAAATCGATTTGTTCCATATTTTGATTTTTGTGTTCTTTGGATGAAACCAATTTTATCATAGATTTATTAACGGAAATCGAGCATTCTTTAATGGTTTTCATTGAGTCCTCATTGTACTCGAGCCACGGTAAGATGGCAGTAAAAATTCCGCTAGCATATGGTAAGAACTTCGTTCGTGATTTCATCAAAAATATATTAAATGCGTCTGTTTTTACCAAGTAGAGTACTCTATACCAACTTTCCTTTTTTCATGTAACGACTTTTCAAAATAAGGCTTTATATGAAAAGTGCTCGAAAACGTGGTCGGATCCAAACAATTTTGAATAGCGCGAACCAAGTGCAAAAAATTTCATCAAAGTTACTAAAAAATAGCGGCCTGCATGCTAAACACAAGGAGAGAAGGCAGACAGAAAAGCTTAGACAAGTCGTGTAGGATACAACAATATATTCGGGTTTAACCGTATCTTCCATAGCCATCACTTTTATCTTAATATCATGCCCTCTAAATTTTATCACTACAGTTTATGAAAAATAAGGAAAAAGTCCGCGCTTTTTTGTTTTCGAAAACAGAAAACAGAAAACAGAAAAGCTTAGACAAGTCGTGTAGGATACAACAATATATTCGGGTTTAACCGTATCTTCCATAGACATCACCTTTATCTTAATATCATGCTCACTAAATTTTATCACTACAGTTTATGAAAAATAAGGAAAAAGTCCGCGCTTTTTTGTTTTCGAAAACAGGAATGTTCTCAGTTTATGTTGTGGAGTGAAGACGTTCTTCGATCGATTGCCTTCGACGTGGTGCCTTCTGGGCGTTGCAAACGGTTTGATAAACTGAATATACCCCTCGTCCTTTGGCGATGGGTTTAAAAACAGAGAAATATTACTAGATAGCTATTCCAAATTTTTTATGATTGTAATTTTCAATTTCAAAGGCAAGCAACTGTGCGATTCCTAATCTGAATGATTCATTTCGATGTAACCGTTGTTCTTCAGATCGACTTACTCATATACGTCGTTGTTGTCAAGTATCTCAACTTCGTGAACCAATACTAGTAGTCCTCTTCGGGCATTTTTCTGCTATAATAGTTCTTTCTCGGTCAATAACAACACAATATGTTGATTTTCAAACTTAACATTCAGAACTCACATTAAATATTTATTTATTTGTTACACCCTACATCACTTGTGGTGTAGGTATATATTAAGTTTATGCGGATGTATGCAACACACAGAACAACTTGAGTCACAATACAGTCACTTTCTGAATCAATTAAGCCGTCTGCCTGTCTTTTTGTTTTGTGTTCAATCTACAGATCGCAATGTTTGAAATGTTTTGATGGTACACCAATATGTTTTACCTCGAGGTTACTGAAAATGATTCGCATCGGACCGCCTTTTCGACTACTTGCCATATAAAGTGATATTTTGGAAAGCCGCTATATGGGTAACCGTGAGATTTGCTAGGTTATTTGATTGTTGGCCGTGGCCCACCACATGTTTCTACTTGTTTTTTAAAAACTGCTTGAAACGCAGTTGAGTGAGTCAACCAGACAATAAGGTTGAATAGGTTTTAATGTTATCAAATTATATATTGGGCTAACTAAACATTATAAGTGAACTTGATTATAATCGGTCCAATAACACAAAAGTTAGCCTGCGGCGCCATCTATGGAAACCTAGCCGCATTTCGAAAAGAAAGTTTCATTTCAATCAATTGAATGATTTAGTTGCTTTAAAATGATCCGTATATAGCGTGCATTCATTTTTATATTCATGCATTTACTCAGCGACATGTAAAAATTATCAGCTAATACAAAATATCTTAGAACTACAGAACTACAGATCGCAAAAAATATATTACAACTAAGTAAATGATAATAAAATAATAACAAATAAAAAAATCTCTACAGGTGTCAATATTGTCTAGGAATAGTAAAATAAATAGAAACAAGAAAGAAAATTATATTCGACCGCGATCGAATATTTTGTTCTCATCATCGTTAGTCGTCGCATATCGTCTTGATATCCGCTATATTTAATTTAAAATTAACAAATGAGTAGACCTCTTATTCTTCGGCGATGGATATAATAATTTAATAAACGGAAAGGAAAGAAAACGTGCGATTTCATCAAGAGGGGAAAACCGCAATAAACAGTAATTGAGTACATTAACTCGCACGAATAAGAAAAAGTATCCTTATGGATAAACTTGTTTAAAGTTAAAGGATTTCAGTGACGGGGCAAATCAATAAAGTTTGGTATTATACAGATACCCTGAGGCTAATATTCGTACGATAAGTAAATTCCTTCATAGTTCTTTGTAAGCCTACAAGAAAGGTAAATGCGATTTTCTAAAGTAAAAACGAAAATGATGTTAAACTTTTAACCACTTTTACAATAAACACAACTCCACTTTCTCCAATGTGGGCAGTTCAATGAGCATTGACTTATTTTCATAAAAAGCATTGATTTATTTAAAAAATGATAATTCCATCCCAAGCGTCGATAAGACCGGGTCCTTCGGTAGCTAAGCGCTCGAAGAATTTAGGCAGAACACTAAGTTGTGCTGTTCTTCTGTGATTACGAATATCATCATAGACTTTAAGATTGAAAGAAAGAACCCTTTCTCCAGACATGCACAGAATATACTCGTCAACGCTGATACCAGTACAGTCATGAAGGCATGAATATGCAGAATGTTTAAGGCACAACAACGAATCTAATACTTTGGTGTTGAGATTGGAAGTTAATTTAGATACGGCATAGGCAAACCGCGCATTTTTAGAAGAGTTCATTTGATAGTTTTTAAGGAATTCAATATTAAGATTAAACTACAGATATTATTTAGATTTTTGCAAAGGACTCTAAAATGATTGAAAAGTTCGTAATTATATCTACAGTGACTAAGTTTTCTTCTATTCTTCCATCTCCCGTACCGAAAAACGCGCAAAGCGTTAAAAGACTATCTTCGCTGCCGGTTTGCATTTTTAACAAACATAAATTGTTAAGTCAAAACTGTGCATTACAGCGTTTAATACAACCAAGTAGTGATATAGCTTCATAGTGTGATCAATATGAAAATTAAAAGGAAGTCTATGATCGAATAAAACCCCTAAGTCCATTAACGAATCTCCAATTTCCAGTTTTAGTAAATCAATGAAGTAATCAGAGGAGAATAGACTGCTCCTTGAGCATGAAAGCTTCTTAAATTTTGTAAAATTTAGTTGCATAAAATTTAGGGAGCACCGTGTAACCAAGTTGTCTAAGTTACATTGAATTATAAGGAAAAGAAAGAAAACAGCTTGACAGCATATACTAAGGTATGGCTGAACTTAATAATAGAAGTGTACAGGCTATCTTAGAGGCACCTGAAGTCACGGTGACGTGATTGAGTTAAACAGAACTTCAAACGATCCTTTTTGGAGAGAAGCGCTTATCCATTTCAACTATTATAAAGGGAAGGTAGAAGCCTGGAGTTTGAAGATCAATAAATTATGGTTAACGAAGTTTTATTAAGCTTTACTTAGTATATGTGTGTGCCAGAGCCACTAGAGAAAGGCTTGCAAACATGCCAAATAAATTCTAAGAGGTTCATAACAGTTAATCTTCCTTTTAGGAAACCATGCTGAAGTGGAGAAATATAGGATTCGATAGCGAACGCTATTTCCTGAGTAACAACACGTTCAAACGGTTTAGGTGAGACGCTCAATTTGACTAAGCCTCTAACAATAGTTCTAGACCAGGTGTCTGTTTTCACCTTTGTGAATCGGAATAAGGAAGCTGCTCTTTCAACACCAAGGGAAAACACCCATTTTCAAAGAAATATTAAAAATCTTTGAGATGACAACACGTCATTCCTCCGAGCGTGACTTGAGTACACGGAATGCCTTCAAGCCCAGCCACACAACAATATTTAAGTAACCTTAAACCTTATAATGCGTCTCTGTGTGATATGACTAAATACGGAATCGAGATCGAGTATGTGATTTGATATGGATTAATACGGAACCAACAATAGAGAAATTTTGACGGAAATATTCAACAAGGAGTTTGAAGGTTTTCAATATCACCAGAGGATTCGGGGCGATGAAGAGAGATTCTTCTTGTAGGGCTGATAAATTTATAAGAGTATTTAGGATTAGCAAGAAGGTAATAATGTGAAAGTAATAACTTTCTTGAACTTTGTAACTGAATCTATGTCTCACCGAAGGGTAAGCGAAATAGTCATACGCGACGATGCATTCATCGGCTTTGACGGTGACAAGTCTGCAAGTACCGTTGATGACAGTAAGGGACGGTGTAAACGAAGGGAGTAGAGGATCGTAAGCTACGTTGCAAGTTGTTCCCGGAAGAAGATGAAGGTTTAAGCGATACTCATCGAACACCGTTTTAATTTTTTTTTTAAATTTTCCGTACAATGTCACGAGTTCTTTCCTTATTTTAAAAAAACCAATTCTTCTCTCCTTGAAAAGTTTATAGAAATCTATGTTCCGTTTCCTATACTTAGGACATGACCAACGTAATCGTTTCGACGGCTCCAAGACTACATCTGCAGCATGGCCAGTAGGACCAGTACATTTCGCGTGACTGTAAGATTCACAAAGCGAACAACAGTCAGATTGAGAGACTGTTTTGGCTCGACATGGTGCATATAAACAATCCACGTCGAAAATGACAGTTTGTGACGAGAACACCGAGTGCTGATCCCAAAAACCAAAATGATATCAATACAAAGAACAATTCGATGAACAGAAATGAAACGAAAAGTGTTTAAACTTTAAAACCCTTTAAACACACAATGGTAATAATAAAACTTATACGGTCTTTTTTGCCCGATTTTGAAATAACACGATTCACAAATCCGTGCAAATACACTATTTTACACAAATTTTTTCTTCTAGCACGGTTTCTAATGTTGTCTCACAGAAACTTGCGTATACAGCAACCGTCGAAGGTGAAGTTCAGTTAGTAATTCGCGCTATAAGTATGGAGAAACTTACTCATGATCCCGACATGGAGCGTGCATTAAAATTTTAACCTAATTCGAAGTTTCGTATAACTAGATATCAAGAATTATATAAACAACTTCTGAAGCCAAAAAAGCAGATGCTACTAACAGATCGTATAACAACAAAAAACCAGCGGAGGCCGGGAATAACGAACGAAATTATTCTCAAATTCGTTTTAAATTTTTATACGTCGTGTGTTTTATGGACTGAATTTTCACTGTACACAAATGTTCAATTTTTTTCTTGTAATGAAATTGAATTGTTTTTGCATTATAAGTATGCAATCTAGGTTTCATTATTACTTTTTGCACTGTTTTCTTTTAAAGACATTTGGAATTTTTCTATCTTAAACGATTTTTGTAGTTAAGGAAGTTATCACCAAATATACCGTATACCGCCTGTGTGTTTTACACGATTTTTTTCTATGGATTTCTAAGAAGCGCATCTACAGTGTAAAAAAAGAGTTGGGTGCACCTAAAATTCAACTAAGCACTGAATTATAATAAAGGGGTATATGATGATGAGTGAAATAATGAGAAAAAATCAAATGTAAAATACAAAAGGAAAAAGTGTATTACGATCCAAACTATCTGTATTTGCACAAAGATTGAAAATATTTAGCAGTTAGTTATGCAACATAACGCTTTTAACCTTATTAAAGCACAAAACAGAAAGATCAAGTAAGTGGTAATTATAGTTGAACATTTTAGACATTACCCGAAACGGATTCAACTGCTCATAATCATTTCGGCATTGTGGTAGCTGCAGGAGCACGAAATGTCTTTGGACCCTGCTGGGAATGTGAATGTCAATATATTCTAATAAAGCCGGCCAATAAACTTATCCTTTCATCAGCTTAAAGACGAAGGTTACACCTAACATTTCAGGCCTTTTTCAAAGGTAGCTGTTATTAAGTGGTGTCAGAGACAGAGCAGTGACCCAACGCCATTTTCGCCAAGCAAACGTAAAGAAGCCCCGATGAGTAGACTCCAAGAGATCAACATGGCATCTATAACTAGGAAGTCAAACTACCAACGAGTATTCACGAGTTGGTCTAACTAGTGGCAAGCACTTGGTAACGTATGGATCCCTAAGTTCTTTAGACCATCTTTGTATGAACCCTAAAACAGATCTAGCTTTATTGATTGAAATTTCTATATGACAATCAAACTTGAGTTTTGAATCAAAAACAACTCGTAAATCTTTACAATTGCGAATATTTTGCAGGATATGATTGTCAATACGAAAACAAGGGGGCATCGTATTATATCATGTAAAAGACATCTTATTACATTTTTTTGAATGCGACACGATATAATTTATTGGACGCCTTGAACACAGGTCAGCGTGAAGGAGTACCATATATTGAGTCAAAGAAGAGTTAAACGTCTTCTGCAAACATTCAAACGCGCGTGTGTTAAATGCACTCACATATAATATAAATAAAAGCGGGCCAAGATAACTGCCCTGAGGAACACCAGAATTGACTTCACCACCACACGTTGAATGCAACCAGAGAGATAACTACTAAACCAGGCGATCATACTGTCCGAAAAACCAACACGATGTAATTTTTAGACTAATAACCTGTGATCAACTCCGTCGAAAGCTTTGGAAAAGACTGTGAAAATAACATCAGTTTGTTTGTTTATTATCGGAAAATGCCTTGTAAATTTGATTACAAAGCCTCAAGAGATTGGCAGCCGTTGAACTTCCTTTTAGAAAACCGTGCTGACATTGCGATACAATTCAACCTAAAACCGGAGTAAACCTTTTCGCTACTAGCGATTCAAGTAGTTTGGACAGTGCAATAAGTTTGGCAATTCCCCCATAATTCTCAATAAGTTCCCGAGAGCCAGTTTTATAAAAAGGTAAAATCGATGAAAGCGATATTTTTTAAAACACATATTAGAGATATGTGTAAGGGGAGAACGTAGTAAAAGTACAAAGAATGGTTTGCGAGGTCTCTGTAATACAGCGAGCTAGTCTATAGCATCAGCCAGTAGCCTAAAATTTAGTTTCAAAGTAAATGTGTGACTTTTTATTTTCGGAAATTATTTTAAAACAAAATGACAAAAAATTATACTAAACCCATAATAAATAAAGTAGATGTTAAATTTTTAAAAATGAAGCTGGTGTACGTCTAAAAAATACATATTAAAAATATTCCATTTGTCATTAAAAAAAAAAAAGAATTGTAAATAATATAAACGAGAAAAAAAAATTATACATTTTAACACATTGGAATACCCTCTTTTTCCCTATATAGTTCAATTTTTTTCTATATCCTAGACCAAATAAATAGATTAATTTTGCGCTGATGTATGCGTGCAACATCCAAGAACTATTTTCTAATATATCAATTGACCAAAATAATTTCCTCAATTGATTTAAGATTATTCGTTCGTCTTTCTGATAACCGTTCGTGTAGGTATGGGCGCATGTAACTAATCGCACATTTTGGTGAAATTTGATACACAATTCGGTGCCAAACGAACGATTGGTTTTGAAAAAGCTCTTATATGAGAAATTTTTCAACAAAAAACTCGATTTCGACATACATAATTGCTATGACACGCTGGGACGGATGAGCAAATTTTTTGATACTTATTTATATCGAAAAACGGTCTAACATTTAATATTTTATGATAGATGGAGGAAAGGTAAGGTAGATGCATCTTTAACTGTACCTAGCGAATCAGAATAATTTTTTTGGAATTATATCTTACGGGTTTGTGTTTATTGCAGGTTATTGAAAAACCATTAAAAATATGTTGACGTTGGACTTTGTCCAACTAATTTTCGCTTAGAACGAAATATCTGCTCTGCCTTCTTTTAATTAATTTAGCATAATATCGCTACCCTAGTTCTATGGGCTTCAATATTCCATTTGCCAGGTAGTTTAGAGGCACAAAAGCTACGGTAATTAAATTAAATATAGATATTTCCTCATCATGGAAATATACACAGCTACGCAACGTACAAAATATGAAATTATTTATAGTATATAATTAGAATAGAAATTATTACAAAAATAATCAATCTACTCGGGCTACGTTTAGAGCATTGCTTGAAGTTTATGGCTAAATTAATCAACCTACAGTACTGCAATTGACCTATTAGTAATGCAATTGAAAAACTCGGTTTATATTCGAGTGTTTGTAATGTTAAGAATCCATCCCATTAAAAATTTGAACATACTGCTGAAAACATCGATGCTGTGAGTTAAAATGGTTGAACCTTATTTACTTATTTTGGTTTTTTTGAAAATGAAAATATTCAGTTCAGTTCATGTTCAACTACCGCTAATGAAGAATACTGCAGAAGCATGATTTTTAATTTTTTGTGGCATGAATTAGATAATTTCAATTTGCCATGCCTCACATCCCATAGCACTATGAGCTTTTTGGGAAAAAGGTTAAAAACTCCTACTTGATCACACTTTTTATATGTTAACCAGTACACTAATTTCGCAAATGTTTATGAAAGAAATACCAAAATCAAACCCAAGCAGAAATTCGAATGATGATTTGAACTCAATAAGGGTTTCCTGTTTGGCTTCTCTAAAATAAACTTTTATCAAACGCAGTACCCGTTAGCAGCGTACCCACTTAATTAAGATAATATATAATAAACCATTCCTCAAGCCTAACTGACAATTTCCAAGATCAATATTTGCGTAAAAAAAAAAAAAATTGATATGTCTGTACGGATATGCGAGTACGCATATACATTGTTTATATAGGACTGCCATGTGAGAGTGTAAAGTAAATAATTATTTTGTCACCCAAATTTAATAATTTTTATAGGTTTTGTGCACATCATTTGACCATTTTATGGTTAGCAATACAGTAACGCCATTGATGATGAAAAGAATGATGACAGTAATTTCACTATCGTTATTGACAACAGCAACAATATTACTATTGTTTGTTTCCATGTTCATCACAAACGTTTTTGGGTGAGCGCGTGTTAAACAAGTTGAGATTACACTTTAAATTCAAATAGACTCATACTTAATATATAATAAAACTGTAGATGCACACACGCATTACTGCTTTAAAATATTTATTTGAAAACAGGGGCGTAATCACGTATCTGAAAGTTAGTTTACGTTTTCGTTTTTAGACTTGGTACTGATTATGTATGGTTAACCGTTGTTTTCATTCAATATTCATTGTCTGCATTTATAAAAGAAAACAGTTGCAAATTGAAAATAGAATAAATTCCAAACAAGCGGAATAAATCCGCCCGGGTTTATTTTCCGAAGCTGATTGAAAAGAAAAAATTTCATTTTAAAACAATATACATTGTTTATAAACAAATGTTAGTATATAACATATAAAACAAAAATAAAAAGACAAAATTCAAACTTCAATAAATGAAAATAATGAATGAAACCAAAAACGAGTATTGAGTTAATCTAAATGTTCACTTTCGACTTCACGTAAGTTGCTGCCATGAAACGACTGAAAGTCGTCTTAATTTCCGTTAACAATAGGACTATTCGCTGTTGACTTTGCAATTTTTTTCTCGTTGTATCCTTGATCACTTCCAATGCGCTCCGAGAGCAAACCCATGCTGTCTGATCTCGGAGTCTTACCAAAATTTTGTACTTTTATCATACATGCATTTACATCATAGTCAGTGCCGCTTGTTTACTTGGCTCTGCTTTTGTAGGGACAATTTTTTGACAAGCAATTTTTTTCTGGCTTGGGTTTTTCTTCCGGCGCTAATTGACAAAAAACTCGGGAACATTACCTATTTGTAATCAAACATGCCTACATTTTATTACTCCCAACTAATTGCTATTTTAGGTAATTTTGCGCCGTGTGTATATGTATTATTCGTGCCCGTTCGGAATGTAAGGCAATTCGTTGGTTGCAATTTTTTTACTAGAAGTGCTTAGTATACATTTCCATTTATTAACAATTTTTCACAATTACGCTTTTATTTGCGATTATACGTTTTTATTGTTGATTGAATTATTGTAAACGAAAAAACATCAAAATTTGCCCCTTATTTTCCCACTATTTTTTCGAACTAAATTTCTCAACCAAATGTTTGTTATTGTAATGTATGTTAATGTCCTGGTTTGACCTTACGTACGTGATGACATTTACCATTGTTGGTCTTTTTTTGTCAGCAACTGTTAAATACTTTTTCACATACTTGTCAAATTTTGCGAAAGTTAAATAAATAACGTTTTGCGTTAGTTTTCGCTGTTTAGAGTTGCATTTATAAGAGAAAAACAGATGTAAATTAAGAACAAAATATATTCCACAACAAAATTTTGTACCTACAAAAAAAATTTAAAAATAAAAACTAATTAACAAAGAAACTCAAAAGCAGAAAAATGTTGAAGCTTGAATTTGTGAAAGATAAGTAATATATTGTTAAATGTTAATAAATAATCATTTTGTGTTACTCTAAATACAATTGCACCAACAGATGCATTAAGGATGCATTACACACCACTCGTGATCTAAGCTTGGAGCTGTTGGGTTCTGGAAGCTGCCAATAGCTGGCCGGTGATGATTACTCAGTAAACGTGACGTAGGGTATGCTTTCAGGTGTTGTAGCGGAAATTGCAGAAGAAATAGATGTTAAAATTTGTCCCAAATGGATCCGATGGAGCATTAACGGGTTTTACGAGGAATGTGGCGTACCAAGTGTTAAATAATTTTATATTTTTTTGTGTATTAGTTGGCAATTAAAATATTCTAACATTTGTGGAAGCGTTTGGGTGAGTAAACGGGGATTTTCATCATCTGAGGATTGGAACATAGGTTACATGGAATGATGATAAGATAATCTATACATTTGTGTACGTTTGATTGTATGTTGATATAAGTGATTTATTCATAAGGTTTGCGAATATGAAATAAAAATAATAACAAATTGGTTTTACATGCCCGGAATCGAGCCACGGCTCGCAATTGTAGTGTTACTCCAATGAAAGAGTCTACTTAGGACACCATTAGGAAAGCGTTTGAAGTACTGTTTAGCTCCTCGGTAAGCAGTGAAATAATTTAGAGCACTAGGTATCTTTATCTTTCAATTATTTTTAGGTGATAGTGCATGCCACCGTTGAGACGACCGATCGATCCAATTAAATTTAAATCTTTCATATAATAGATTTCCTTTTTTGTTTTGTTGTGTACGTATAAATGATAGTAACAAAAGTGATACGAAAATCTTATGCGAAGGCTATTAAAATGTTTATCAAATTTGAGCTTCATCGCGAACGAAAGCTACCTTTCAGACGCGTAATTAGCATGCCGACGGGTCTGGCCATTCACGCCAGCCATTTATACTTCCTACTATCCTTTGAAAGTAAAACAATCTTAAACTTTAATAATCCGAGAAATCAATGTCACTTGCAAAAACTTTCTTGTTAATAGTGCTGAATGGACGTATTTGATTTAGCTACGAAATGACTTCTTGAAAACGCACAGAAGCTTTGGGCACCGACAGTCGGACTTGGATTCGGATTACACTGGTTACAACACATACATGCATTACATAAAAAGTATCAAAATTTTTGGCAGCGTATATAAAATTTGTAAAAATTTCATCACATATTTCATCACAGTTTTATTTATTTATTTATTTTATACTCGGGTTTAGTTTCAGGTTAGCTGTACTTCGGTCAACTTGTATATATGCATGCTTTTAATATTCGCACATATGTAGAAAACTACGTACAAGCCTACGAAATTTGCAAAGAAACTATATGAATCTCAAATGCGTCTTCTCGCCAATACATGAAATATATACAATTATAAATGCACGAAATATATGTACTTACTTTTCTCGCAAATTGCTTATATTTCTTTAACTTAGTAAATATAATAAAATCTGTTAGCTGGTTTTTTTCCTTTACAAGGCTTATAAAAGATAGATCTTGTGTTACGAACAGAGAGATAACAGAGTTGCTTTCAATAAATGGCAACGCTTAGAATGACCATGAACAAAAAGAATAAGAAATTAATCAAATGTTCATAGTTCATAGTTTTCTGTTAATCATAAAAATTAACTTGTTATCTATCTCGAGATCTCTGTTAAATGTATCAAACTAAGTTGGAATCTTTGTTAAATGTATTAAATTAAATTGGAATCTCTGTTATCAAATTAACTTATAATCTATGTTAAATGTATTAAATTAACTTGGAATCTATGTTAAATGTATCAAATTAATGTTGGTAAATATAATAATCGAGTTTAGATCTATGATAAATATTAAAATCTAATTAAAATTTAGCCCTTAATGCCTTTGAACGAATAGGCCTAGCGATAAATCACTAATCGATCACGGGATTCCACCAATTGAAATTTAATTCCTTATTTGCTTCTTCTAAAGGATCATTATAAACAAGGGTATTAAGCATAATCAAAGCATATGCCAATATATATGCCAATATCTTTCCCTACTTATAAATGCGCTAATAACGAGTCTCTTGAATCTATAAAATATGAATCTGACGCGTGAAAATCTCGTGTAGAAAAGGAATTCAGCGAACATGTTCAGTATAATGAATTTACTGAAGATGATGAGGTGTAGATCCTAAAGACTTGACGCTGCTGTGGAAATTAGTTTCTTTGGTAAAGGATAAAAGTGTGCTTTACGATCGGTGCAAAGTAGGGGATTCCAAGAATTTAGCCCCAAAAGATGAGACTTGGCAAGCTACATTGAATGCTTTGACCGTCACAGAAGAATTTTGCTATAATAAATGTAAAAAAACTGAGAGATTGATTCTCACGGAAGTATTGTCAATACCAATTACATCCTCAAAAACAAGTTCAGTGGAGCTATTTTCAAGATTTAATACTTCTCGAAAGTCATTACAGAAAGAATAAATGCGCGTACACACGTGCCATTACATAAAGCCATCGCTTAAAACTCTAAGTATTATTGCGTTTGAGCTTATCATTTTCCATAAATACTATTAATATTATATTAAATGTGTAAATCGTTGTTAGAGTTGATAATGATAAAACGTCGACGTCAACAACACCAATGCTAACGAAAGAAAATAGGATGAACTGTTATTCGTCTCTTGTTTTTGTTATTTAGCCTTTTATTTGTACACTGTTTTAATTAACTTTTTTGAATAAATTAAACGTTTCTCTTACTGGATGCCGCAATGCAATCAACGGCAGTAATGACAATAACGACAACAATGGAAAATAAATTTGCATATACAGTGAAACCCATATGCCCAATTTTAGTTTATACTTGAATTGAAATACTGCAATAACTATAATGCCTATATTCATTCATTTTCATGCGGTAAGGAAGTGTTAGCAGTGTCCGATAATTTGCGTCTTTACTATTAGGACCTTAAGTCCAAATCAATGCTTAAATGGGAGAATTCATATCTGGCGCATATTTGGTTATTCAATGGAATTTTGACCGTGGAAAAAGTATGGGAAGAAAAAGCGGAGAGTGCAAATTTTTTTAACGGTAAATGTACTCTCTATTGTCCTACAAAAGATCGATAGATCCTTATCAGCCTCATCAATTTTATTAAATATTTCACTCTCATCTAATTCCATGAATTAGAGCTTAATGAGAAGCTACTATCTTCAAACATTGCACTGTCTGAAGCGAACATAAAATAGCAAATAGTGTAAAAAAACATTTGCAAATTAGTTTCCCCCGCAAATAAACCCACTAAGTCAACTATGGCTAATCTTCGATTATCTGTTATTTTGTATAGATCAATAATCACTCTCCTTACGACGTATATCAATAAGCAATGCTTCACTGTACAGCCTGCGAAACTTCTGAACACGTACTGCAGTGCAGCCAAGAGAAGATCCCAAGCTTGGTTCCAAATTTTTATGAACCCGCCATATGTATAAAGTTTAAAAAGCTAAATAGCTTTGGCAAAAATTGTCAAGTGTTACCCTTTAAATTAACAAAAAATTTATTAAAAATCAAAAAGCAATTTATGTTTAAGCAAATAACCCGCTAACGTCTGTCTATAAGTATAAACCATATATCTATATATCTCAATATTAAAAAAAAAAAAAAAGAAACAGAAATGAATTGAAAATAAAAAATGTAATCAAATTAAAATTCATTAAAGTTATCAGTGAACGTTTGTTTAACAATTTGTTTTATTTATTGTCTGCCGTTCTTGTTTCCTTTTTTTTTTAATTTGTTTTATGATAGTAAGAACCTCGATGGATTCTAATGGTTTTTATGTTTTGCTCATTTATATGAATTTATAAAGCTGTGTGCTTTGTTATTTATATTATTTATATGTCGTGTGCACATACATAATTTATCATGTTTATTATGAAAAAGGTACCTTTATACGGTATTCAGTCAAGAGCCTTTTGTGGATTCTGTGATTGTTTAATTTCTGCCATTAATCACTTTCGGCTGGTGTATTACAATTTTCTACTACACCCCTTAAAAACCAGAACATATAAAAATTATGAAATGTGTCCTAGCTGGTCATTGCAGCCGCGTTAAGCCCAACTCCAAACTGAACCATGGGAATATAAGAACATTTTGCAATTCTTTGCTTTCACCTTTTTTTTCTGATCGTCAAACGATAGGTAGAAAACTTATTTTGTCAGCTGTAAAATAAGTTGTGATCGTGGATAGCATTTATGTAAGGCCAGTCAACATAACGTGCCTGGAACCCAATCAAACGGCTATCAGACTTGTAAAAAATAGAACTAAAGTATGAAATTGAGCAGTGGAATTTGGGTAATCTTCGTACGCCTCATTGAAGATGGCCATAGAAAGTAGAAGCAAAGGAGGGATACATGCATATAAGTCTACTACATTTCGTGAATACTATTCTTACTAGCTCTCAGTTTCTGTGAATTTGTTCTTAAAGTATATGCTATAAAAGGAGTTTTTTTTTTGTTTTTGTGAAGCACATTGTTACAAAGTCGGGGTTTTGGAAGAAATTTGTGTTACGTTAATATAATTAACTTCGAAATATTACAATCCTATAACAGCAATGATACTCCTTGCAGAATTCATTTAGCTTGAAATTTTTATTTGAAACTATACATATCAAAAGTGAATGAGAGAATAATGCATAGAAAAAAAAGAAAAGAAAAAGTGTGGGAAAGTTTCTTTGCAAATTTGTCGGGATTTAATTTTACCTGAAAACACAACAAAAACAAGTAATTAATGAACTTTACTTGTTAAGGGGTCGTAAGTTTTCCAAAAACGAAATGAAGTTCTTGTGTACATGCACCGACGGTACTTTGTAACGCTAAAAAAATGGTCAAATTATCTGCTATAAATTCGACAAATTCGGCGAAGGTTACTAATAGCAAACTGAGTTAATTGAACACTCAGTGGCAGACATTTCGCATGGAGTCATTTTCTCATTAATTTTGCATTTTTTGGATTTATTTAAAGTTCGGTTTGTTGGAAATAACGCCATATGATTGAAGAACGCTTATTTTTGTTATAGTTATGCTGCTACATTTGTGCCAATTTATTTTGATCCTTCCTTTCAGTGACGTGAACAATGGTTCGATATTCTTAATAATCCCTAATAATGCCTAATTAGTTAAGTAAAACAAAAACATGTAAGTGTGGACACGTACATCTGTATTAATTGTATTTATATTAAACGATTTATGTATAACAACTTCGCCTTATTATATAGAAAACTTTATAGTCATATACCTATTTACTTACATACATACTTACGTCCACACAGTTTTACAATTAAATAAATTAAAGGATAACTCTTATATATTTTGATATAATAAATTCTGTATAAAATGTAAAAGAAAAAAAAAGAAATAGTATTTAATATATAGGAGAGGAAAGCAGCTTAAAGGGGCCTTCGGGCCCAACTTCGGCGTCTCCCATAGACATCATGGCCCGGAGGAGACCATTAGGTATGGAAGGTAATCCCAGGGATACAGGGGACTCTTTCAGTAGATTACGTTCTGTCCGTCCACGTGTTTGTTAAAGGGTTAGTACGTCCTTTTCTTTTAGTTGTAGCAGTCTGAGCAGTGTCAGTGAGCCAAAAATATAGAATCATTCCCACATCTCACGAAAGGCACGGTCTCATATGCCCCTACTGTCCCTAAAGTGGCACTTTTGAGTTGCCCTAAAATTGAATGCAGTTAATAGTTTTCTATACACAGACAGAAAAAACATAGACAGCATCGTTACATAGTATTCCGCCATCCTTTTTGCAGTGTCATTAAACTACAAATCGAATGGTTTACTTATGACCACGACGCCATTCATGATTTTTAATTTGGACCATGCTCATCGCTCTTGAATTCTATTACCGAGCAAATCAGAGAAAATCTTTGTCAAGGTAAAATCCTTAGACTTATTTCCCAGGATCTTTTAAGAGCCTTCGACAGAGTCCTTCATTCATTACTTATTGAAAGCTTTATTGTTATTTTAAGTTTTCTAGACGTGCATGTAGTATTATGCAATCTTACTCACCCAATTGCAAGCAATTAGTTTCCCCTGGGATAGTCAAAGTGAACTCTGGAGTTCCTCAGCTCAGTTTTAGGTTCAATCATTTTTAATCTCTTCTTGAATCACTTAACTGAAGTTATAGAGAGAGTCGGATGTACTTATTTTGCCTATGCCAGCGATATTTTTATTCTCTTAACGCGACTAAATCAAAAGCTCTTTTTTTCAATTGTGGTGGGCATAATGCCATCACTATTAATATCAATATATCTGGCACGTATATTGAATTAGTGGAGTCTATGCGATGTCTTGGAATAACATTCGATACCAAACTAAACTTTAGCCTACATATAAATAACATTAAACAAATAAAAAGGAAAAAAGAAAAAAAATAAAAAAAGCATGTACACAATTAGCACAGATCCACAGCCACAACCGGTACAGGACCAAATTGCAAATGAACCCCTAAGCCATCGCAAACATGCGTAAGCTTGGCAACCGACAATAGTTAACAACAATTCATTTTCGAGTCATAATGACTTTTTACGTTTCAAAGCTAGTTCAGGTATGATATATGTAAATCAAGTGTATTAAGCAATGTTGCTTTAATGGACTTTAAAGAGTCCGATAATGAGAATAGGTGATAGATGTCATTTAGGTCCTGGCAAACAACTCTGTGCGGGTTAAACAGCTCATAATTATATTTACATTGACTAACCTTAACCAAGGTAAAGTGCCTAGAGAAGCGGTTAGGAACGTTGAAACTTATTTCGATGAGTAATGACGGCGAGTCAATAACACCATTTATTACTTTGATTACGAAGGAAACTACGTTTCTCAAGAGACTGTAAGGACAATAGAAGCAACCTATTTTCGTAGGGGGGGAAGATAGGTAATCGGATCCCAACCCAAATTCGTCAAGGCAAACAGCAAGAATTGCTTTTGAACAGATTCAATCGAATCTACATAGCACCTATATGAAGGAGACCACACAACAGAAGCATACTCAAGAATAGGTCTAACCAAACACGTGTACAGCCTTTTAGTAATATAAGGATCATCAAGCTCTTTGGACCAGCTCTTTACAAAACCAAGCACGGACCTAGCTTTGCTTAACGAGAGCTCAATATGCAAGTTGAAACGTAACCTATGGTCAAAGAGAACGCCTAAATCTGTGAACGATGCAACACCCTCCAACTTATGCGAATCTATGAAGTACTGAGTAATGAATGACTTTCTTCTTGAGAAAGAAAGCTTCTTACATTTATTTAGGTTAAGTGTCATATAATTCGACGAGCACCATGCGATTGAGATTCTAAGGAAAAAGAAGAAAACAGTTTCACATCATCAGCATACATTAAGATCTGGCTGGATTTAATCACCGAAGGCAGGTTATTAATGTATAGATTAAATAAAATGGGTCCTAAGTGGCTACCTTGAGGTACGCCTGAGGTAACAGGGAATTCATTTGAGGTGGTGAAGTTAAACAAAATCCTGAATGACCTATTATGCAGATAAGAGCTTATCCATTTAACTAAATGGGAAGGGAAGCCAGAGGCTTGAAGTTTAAAGATAAGTAATTTATGATTAACCAAATCAAACGCTTTGCTAAAATCAGTGTATATGACATCAGTGCGAGAGCCACTAGAAAAAGACTTGAAAACATGACAAGTAAACTCTAACAGATTGGTGACCATAGATCTTCCTTTTCGAAAGCCATGTTGGAGTGGAGAAATATACGATTTGGTGGAAAAAACCAGATGCTGAGTCACAATACTCTCGAATAGTTTAGGCAAGATACTCAACTTAGCGATGCCTCTATTGTTCTTAACAAGTTGTACACTCCCACATTTGTGAATAGGAATGATAAAACAACTCTTCCAACACAAAGGGAAAACATCTAAATTCAAGGACTGATTAAAAATCTGAGAGATGACGCCACATAGCTCAGCGGCGCAAGATTTAAATATACATGATTGAATTCCATCAGGTCCAGGCGAACAGCTGTATTTTAGAGAGTTCAACCCTTTGAGTACGTCATCTTCAGAAATGACGAATTTAGGTACGGAAACCAAGTTAGTTATAGGATAAGGGTAGTTTGCTAATAAATCGAAGCTAGCAGACGAAAAGTTTCGACGGAAATACTCAGTAAACAGATTTGAGATTTCAAAATCATCCGAGGAATCAGAGCCAATGAAAGAAACATGCGAGGGATGTGTGGAAATTTTTCTTTTTGAATTAACAAATTTAAAAAAGTATTTAGGGTATCTCCAATAATAACGGTGGTTGAAAGAGTTAAATCTGTGCCTTGCCACCGAGTAAGCGAAATAGTCGAGAGCAGAGTCACTTTTCGAATATTTCTTGAATAGCAGTTTTATGCAAGTCGAAATCGGAAGAAAATTTTGTAAGAAGTCCAATAAATCCAAATCGAGAAAATATTGGGAATAATTATTTCAAACCAATTGTGACATGTGCCTGTCAAAATCGAATCAAAATTTTCTGTGTTGTTCTTCATAACCTCAACTGGCGGTGGCCGTCTTCATACGCTCCTATTATGCAATCATTTTCAATGTGTCACTACCGTTTTGTCATCATCATCGTCATCGCTGTAATCTCCTTATTGTAAATTGTGCATACTCGGGGCGGAAGGACTTATAAGAAAATAAGGTTAAGGTAGAGTATTATAGTGTTACAAAAAAACTAACCATCTTACAGGTTCCGTGAAGACGGAGTATACGTTTGTGTGCGTGTGAGCATAGGAAAGTGAGCATGGCCACTCGAGACTCGCGGACAGGTTTAGATATATAAAAAAAAGGAAAAGAAAACTCAGCTTCTACTTACACATCACGACTTGTTTTCTTTACATGCGTTTTAACAAGTGAAGGAGTGCAATTACTTAAATATATTTTGAAATCCCTTGCATGTTGTAATAAAATATTTCAACTCACAACAAATTGAAAATGTGCGCTCTGGTGTTTTGGTTAACTGGCGACTGTCGACGTAGAAGTATGAGTTATTCCCACTTTGCCAAAAAATTCGTCTTATTTTAATGGGTTTTGAGATGCGATTTTTTTATACCAAAACCATCCGATGAAATAGCGCACTTGCTGTTTTAGTATATAGCATAGCGACCCATAGTTTTTAAGTAAAAACCTTTCTGACCATTGACGCATTGTCGTTTTGAAATAAAAAAACAGGCACTTCAAGAGTTTTGATGGAGGATTATGGAAGGATGGGAGTTGAATTTCCCGTTGACATGCTGACATAGCACTAGTCGTAGTTAACGCAAAGGCATTCCTATGACTTTAACAGTCCATAAATATCTCATATGTTAGCGCGGAGTTTTTGCTATTATCAAATATACTTTATTTTGATATCTTACATTTCTGGTAAAAATTGGTTCTAAGATCTAAATAAAAAATTGCAACTTGGAATATTCATTCTCAGTCAATCACGTCGAATTGAATTTGTTCTCCGGACATTTAGTTGTTTGTATTAGGATGGCTACAGCGAATGTAAATTAAAATAACGAAAGAAACTAAATTCGTCCAATAGGACGGATTTCCTTCACCATACACGAAATGAAATGCCAAAATCAGGATACCAGGGTTCGCTTCGTGTGTTCCTACAATGATATGTGTTCGTACAAAATGAGATTCATCTCAATATCGGACTTCTTAAAATACATCGACACAACTGCCTTTAATACACGCGTAGGCAATTTTCCTATGTCGTAGTTAAACTAACTTGCAATGTTAACGCTCACTACGATTCGAAAATTGGTTATTGTTGTGGGTTCACTCGCAACTTTGATCTGCACCGATAATGGACGTGTTCCTGTGCTAGGTGTGTACATGCTTTTTTCTTTCTTTCTTGTTTATTTATACATAAATTTTCCACTACTCGTCTTTGCTATATGAAAATCTGAATATGAACCTTTTTTAGTAGACAGGACGTAAACATTAAACTAAAATTGTCTGGGCATAAGGGCTATCGGTTACACGGTTTTCTGTTGCTAATGTTTGTTTTCAACGCTTTCAATATTTTCCTCATTACGGCTAACTTTTCACCAAGTATGTTTTTAACATTTTTCTCTCCAACAACTTTACTGCTGCCAAAGGTATTTCAAACCGGTATTGGAAACCGAAAAAGATGCTAATATAATATTTAGCCGCTTTTGAATTCGCTAATTTATTTTTTTATTTGTTTGTTTATTTACTTATACATGAAACTAAGCTAAAATAAATTAATAATACAAGAATTCGATCTTAGAAATAAGCCTTATACTAATTGTTATTAAAAATAATACAAAGCATATAAAGAGAAGTAAAAAAAAAATTGAAGATTCTATTGCTTACCGTCATACATTGCTTAAGCAAAGGCACGCACAACCGCGCACAAGTATTCCTGCCATAGCGCGCATCACTCATCACATTGCTGAGCTAATTGAACTGATAGCCCCTCCCAGCGCACCATTTACCAACCGCTGATCAGTTTGGTGGATCACTTGGCCGTGCTGCATAAAGAAGCTCCGAGAGAACTTTGTACACTAAAGCCACAAAAAGCGATCAGAAATGGTATAGCGCAGACGAAAAAGAGCAAAAGGCAAAGAGAAGAAGTGGTTCAGCTGTCTGAGTATCAGGAACGGAGCTGTAGCGCCAGTCAGAAAAGCATATGCCGGCAAACCTTAACTTAAACGGGAAAAATTGATGTAGGCTGGGTACTAAGTAAGATTAGACAAAAATCTACGGCTCAGAAACGCTATACATGCGTGGAGAAGGGCAGAAAAACAGCAGCAAGTGCGGTCTACACTGCAGTGAAGATGGCCACCAAGCAAAAGCCTATACTAAGAGTCCGCGTTGCGGTATATATAAAGAACAAGGTAAATCTAATAACTATCCTATTGCTGGCAGAAATTGGTCAATAAATACGCGCGCTACTACTCCAGCAAAACCTCAAAGAGCAATCGATTGACATAGTAGTCCTGAGTAAAACATACAAGGTGGGCTTCGGCTACAAGTGGGTAAAGGGCAATTTGGCAATGCAGCTCCAAAATTTTTTATAGTGGACGAACAGCAGACTCGCTGGAGCACCGCGGACAAAGGCAAATGGACGCATCGAGTCACACCGGACCTGCAAATATGGTTTAACAGAGGTAGGTAGTTTAGCTATTAAACGATCATGGTTTTTTCCGGACGTATTTATGTAGGTGAAAATTTGAGCGCCATCCATTTTGTAATTTTTGTAACTGGACGCTGAGCATGGGTCTTTTGTTTGTCCGAAATACAACGACGAACGACAGAGTCTACAGGTGTTTCCTCTTCTGGACAACATCGTAAAATCAAAAACGGATGGAAAAAAGGGAAAGCGGTGGGAGTGTTTGACGCAAACATACGAAACGAAGGAAGTCAACTTAGGCTCATAGAGAGTGCCCTAAAGGACAGCCCACTCTTTGAAGGTATACCTTGGCGTTCGGGTCATACGATACGAATAGGGGTGTAGAAGGTTTTAGCGGGCTAAATTCTCGCACTGCATCAAATGGCCGCCTTTGAATCGTTGTCCACCTCAAAAAAAATAACTACGCTACGCCAGCGACAACGAAATATATAGGTGTTTCAACATCTCGTTCAAAATTGTGGCCACTGTTTGGGTATTTGTAATCAATAACAGTAGTAAATGTTTAGTTAGCAGTCATTTGCACGCTCTTTCATTCTTATCATTTGCATGGGTAAAAATTCTGTTGATGGTTTCTTGATATTACGCCGCGTTCTCTCAAACGTTTGCAAAGCATAAACGTATGCAATTCTGCGTTTTTAAGTAAATATGGGCTATGGTAAGCATATAATTGTGTATTTTCCAAAAAAGACAAAACAGCAAGTATGTATGTAGCAAATACAATATGGTTTCTTTCCATGGTTTATTTTGAAGAATTGAAGAATGCTAAGTTCTATGTTCGCCAATTGCTTCGATAAATTTTAATGAAAATTTTCATATCAAGAAGTATGAAGATATTTGTTATTACTAAAAAAAATGATGTAACTTGAAGATGAATAATCGTAATAATAAATTTATTGGTTTTATTTGCTTATATGCAAATATATTTGACTTATTTCATCCGACTTTCCGTGTGTTATTCTACACGGCGTCTATTTTTATCACATTATTATATTGTTTATACTCCAGAACTAAACAGTTAAATAAATGAATCAAGTCTTTAAAACCACTTATAAATCCTAGCTTATGCAATTTGAACTGTTTATTATTTTTCCAATTAGTATATTCTAAGCCGGCATGCTGTCGGGCCAAGAGTTTCGAATTTTTGTACAATAAGACAACATAAAGTGGCGTCTATTCTCGCTGCAATCATCTTGTACTGTAAGCCAGTCATTCGTTTTCTCCGTAATCTTATCCAAAATGCATTTCTTACTTATGTTTATTTTCATAATATTCTGCTGCGTACATTTCATGTTGGTATCTGTGTAACTGCAAAATTTCATCGTTGGGTTTTTGTAGATAACACGTTTCTACGCTATAAATTTTGTGTTGTATGAAAGTTTCGCGCAGATATATAAAATCTCGTTTGGTCAAACATGCTTCACAGCATACTTTCTTTAAGATACCTGTCCTGAAGCGCCATCCCCAATATTTCAGAGAACTAATATGAAATAAATTGTTGACAACATAAAGGTCGCTGCATTTTTATTTTGTTTACGTATTTCTTGGAAAGTCCTGACTAAACAGCCACGTCGCAGTCTTTATGCATAATTTTTAGAATTGGAAAGCGATTATTGGCAGCATGGGTAGTTATTGCACTCAATAAGGTGAACTTACAGCTAATTTGGATTCATCCAGAGCCGAGTGTGAAAACTGCCTGTACTGTTATTTTCTCATCCTACCTGACGTTCTAAACTATTGTGGTATTCTACAGTCTTCTTTTAGTATTAAACATTTCCAGACCGCTTTATGAGATTGATCGCTGCTTTTAATAGCACTCAACGCCTTTTGGTAGTCACTTCATGTTTAAATATATGGATTTTATGATCGCCAGAAAACAAGTATTGAGCTAAATGAAAATTACACTAAGTACTGCACCCAATTTCAAGCAAGTCGTAACATTGTTTTATGTATAGGGTAGCAATGTATTAGCTGACTAAGCATTTTGCTGCCTTATATACCTGAGAATGGATCCACCTCCGTGTCCAGAGTTTCAATAATTGCTAGTCCTACGAAAGATATCAGGGCTATTCTATGCGCTGTCGTCTTAGGATTGATTTTGAAGACCACTAGTTTCCCCCGTAGACAGATCGCAGTTTATTCATTTATTTTGATAAAATCCGTGATATCAACTTAAACGATGTCCTTTGTTTCAAGGGGTAGCGGCCATTTCACATACACCCTCGAAAGTGGATTGTCCATGCATGTTGCCGGTTTCTGGTGTCATTCATTATGTAACGACCATTATTTATTGACCATTTCCTTAGCTGGTTTGGTTATCCTGGCAACGTAAATCGCCGGTGCAGACCTTAATGCGGCTGCAACTTTTATATGATAAAGGATTTTAGCATGATGAACGTCACGATGTCGATGGTACACTTTTTTTGCACTTTTTTCGCCGCTAGACGGTTAGCAATAACTCACCGGGTTTTGTTGTCTGCCGCACACTTTTGCTAGTCCTGGTTGGTAGCTATCCTTGTATTGGTTTGCGAGAGAGATATTTTCCATTAGATTAATAAAGGATGTTTAGCCGGTGACTAAACGAAAGGCGCGGCGATCATTATATTTAAGTTACTCGGCAGAGTCCATTCTGGTGTGTCGAATTAGATTATCCACATGTGCGGAATGGAATGTTCACTTAGTATTTTTAGGATTTTGTCTTTGAGGCTTGCCGGGAATGCAAGAAAGGTGCTACAAAATGTTTTAGAAGTCTTCACAATTTATTTAGAACGTCCGTTGTCCGAAAATCCATGGACAGTTAACGGACGGACAAGAATATGAAATTAAAATATAACTTCATACTCGTAATCTTCTCCTTTTTAGAAAGGTATACGCCTTAGACCTTCTCTAATTATTCTTTCCAAGAAATTTGTAAAAAATAACAGCACTCACGCTTTTTGTTTTTTAATGCAAATAAATTAAAAGTATCCATTCACGGCCTCATGCAATAATAGAAGTAGTAAAGGAAGTAATACATCTAAACTGGACTCTCCGTCTTTGTTTTTCATTTTGGGTGCTGTCGAAAATTTAAGAACCAAAGGGACAACTTTTGTGGGTTTATAGCTGCCACCTATGCTATGCGAACGAGCTTCACATGTTTCAGTCGCAAAAGGTGAGATAAATGTGGTTATACATATATCGAGATTGCATTAGCTATATAAGAATTGAATGCTCATAAGTTAAAGTTAAGCCACATCACTTTAAGTAAACATTAAACTAAACTAGATTCCGAGAGATGTGATGAATTAAAAATAATAGAAATAAGAATAAATTATGTAATTGCATAAGTACATTATGCAATATACAAAGAAAACAGAAGATGTTTATGGTTTTTGAGAGACACATGAGAATACTTAAAAAAATTTTTTCATAATTTTAAAAATATTCTGGATATGAAAACTACGTATAAAAAATTTGAGAAATACTCATGTAAATGTTAATTTGTCTGCGTATAATCTGCTTTTATTAGTAAAAAATTTAAAGAAAAAAAGTTTTAGCTGAAACCTAAATTCAATCTTCCGTGGACTATGACGCGTTTGGTAAAATTAATATTCATTGTGTCATGCTTCAACATCCGCAATTGTACACGTATGAACTTGGCAAGTGACTCAACGTCTACCTTCTATAGATGAACCACACAACCAATCTGTTATTATATACGTATCCATGTATTTTTCTGATAATAAATTTGGTCTTTTTGCGGCAGAGTATGTATTAGGGGGACCCATAACTAATCAATTATTTTGCATTCATAGACAAAATGTTTTTTTGAAATGACATTTTTGGTTTTTAATCGTTTATGTAATCACCGTCGTTTGCGATGACTTGTTGCCATCGTTCCTGCAAAAGTTCAACCGCCCTCTTGAAAAAGTGGGGTGGGCGTAATTTAAAATATAACTCAAGATGCTTTTGGACATCGGATAAGAAATTAAAATTTTTATTTCGTAACGAATGCTCCAGTGATCTGAACAGATGGTAGTCCGACGGTGCTAGGTCTGGGGAGTATGGAGGGTGCGGTAGAAGTGCCTAGCCTAACTGCTTAATTTTCTCTTGAGTAATCTTCGCTGCATGAGGACGGGCATTATCTTGTTGGAGTATCACACCTTTTCTGTTCACTAAAGCTGGTCTTTTTTCTATGAGTGCGGACTGTAACCGTTATAATTGTTGGCTCAGTTTTCAATAATTCGTAATGCACTATACCGGAACAATCCCACCTAATACACAATAACACCTTCCTCAGGGATAGGGTTGGTTTAGGGATTAGAGGAGGTCTCTCGTTTGCAGACAACCATTGTTTCGATCGTTTTATGTTATCATAAAGGATCCATTTTTCATCTCCAGTTACGATCCTAGACAAAAATGGATCTCTGCTTAGTCTGGTGAGCCTGGAATCACAAATTGTTCGCAGAAGATCTTTATGGTGAGCCTGGAATCACAAATTGTTCGCAGAAGATCTTTATTGGCCTCAGATAAGAGGTGTGGAATCCATTTACCTTGTCTATGTATTTTGCCAATTTCTTTTGAATGCCTTTGTACGATGGACCAGCTAGACCCAAGGCTTCTTGATAGTTCCTGTATAGATAGCCTTGGATCGGACTCCACTAGAGATTTTAAGGCGTCATTATTGAATTGACCTGGACGTCCAGTTGGATGCTTATCTGACAGGTCATAATCACTTGCAGCAAATCTTCTGCACCAACGTTGACACTTGTTGACCTTCAACACATCTCCACATATGTCGCAAATTTTGCTTGGTGTTTCCGTGGCACTTAAACCGACATTAAAATGGAAAAGTGCACAATTACGAATATGGCTCTCAGAAGGTGCAAAGTTCGCCATTTTATTACAGGGCTAGAAAAAAAGTTTATATTGTTGGGAATAAATCACTAACAAACTGGTTGAAGAATAACATAAAAAAAAAGTATGCTTACACTTGTCTGGTTGCCGGAGGACTAATGAGAAATGGTATCTTGCGAAAATAATTGATTAGTTACGGGTCCCCCTAATATATTTCTTTGATGAAGAGGAAATCGGAAACCAAATACTGCATTGTAATTGTAACGGATGCAATATCCAATCCGTATCAAAAAGAAAAATAAATAAATAAATAAATAAATAAAAAAGAAACAAAAAATAAAAAAAAAGACCTCTAATATGTTCATGAATTAATTTTTTGCTGTTATTGTCGCTGCTGTTATAACGTTGGTGTTCATTGTTGGGGGAAATTCAATTGGGCGCATGTAGGCTCGTATATATATACCATATACACATATAAAGCACTGATTGCCATTTACACGGGGGATAAAACATAAAAGTAAAATATTTGGTGCAACATGCGGTTTTTTCTTCTTGGTTTATTTATGAATAACTATTTTTTCACTGCAGGCGAACATTAGAATTGAAATTGAACATTAACCAATGTAATGGTTATACTTTCGCTGTTATATGCACATAGAATATTCCACATAGCCATTGCAGTAACAAACTTACCCGCACTGAGTACGGCAGGTGTATTGCTCGCGTTAAGTATATATATATGTATATATTTATATATATTATATATTTTAAAGCATTAATCACCTTAAAGCATATATAAACCATAAATTTTACCTTTCATTATAGTACAACCCGATATAACACACAAAGCCTTTAAAACCTCAATAAATTTTCGCTTAACAAAGTACTGTACTGTACTCATACATATATACATATATACAATTACACATGCCCATAAACATACATAGGTAGGCCGCATACACATATCCATATATACATATTATATATAAATGAATATGCATGATGCCTAAATACATAGTCGTATGTGCATATAACAGATCTCTAAATTCTGACTATATGTGTCACGTTGTATTGTTTGCTTTTCGCTTTCTTCATACATGCACATAACAGCGAAAACCGTAAGTGGCATAATAATAAATTGTGTGCGTACTTACTATAATAGGCTTTAATTTTGAACACTTCTTTTTTAACCACTTACCGTTTTGTTGCGAACTTTTTAAGAGCGCATCATCACAAAAATTTGCAACATCATATGCAGTTATATTCGCAGCAAGAACGTATAATAAGAAAACAGAACATTTTCAAAGGGAGACTATAAAACTTACCGGTAACATGAAAGAGTCGTACCAAAATTATTATCGCTATTCAAAAAGCTGAGATCTATTTTTTTAAACACCAGTTTAATTAGAATTTCAAAAAAATTTTTAAATCGGTTTTTGAAACGATGTCCTGTTTCATATCACCGTTGATATTATTTTACTTGGTCAATAATAGTGACTTTCAATTTCGAAAACCGAATATCAGAAGTTTCATCGACACAAAACGTTTCGCTTATTGCATCCGTCCAATGGTATTTCGGCCGTCTACAGGTTTCCATATCATTTGTAAATAAATGATGGCAAAAAGTTAGGGAAAAATACTTTTCATAATGGAAGAAACGATTTTTGTTAATTTGAAGTTATCCGAACGATTAAAAAGCGTTACATCAGAATGTGAATTAAACTATTTTTTAACCTTTTAAAAATAAAGCTATAAAAAAGCATTTAAGATCCCTACAATTATAGAATGAAAACAGTATTTGCGCATTAGCGATAATCAAAAGACAAAATTGTCCTTAGAAAACAATTATAAATTGGGTTAATTATTAAAAATTATCTAATATAAGTAAGCGTGTGTGTAAAATCGCAGGCACAACGAATAGCCAAACTCTGTATATCAATTTTATGTATTGTTCAAAACACTTTATTACAACTTCTCAAGAGTTATTTTCGCTGTTTGTAGTTCGTTCAAAAAAAAATTTTCCATAGTTACTTGCTCGGTACTTTTACACGCATATTCTCATAACTTCGCCTTTATACATATATTTGACATTATTACTACTGAGTTAAACATATAATTAAGAGAAGAGAAGGGTAAGAACAATGGTATGGAAAGTTATTAAAAACCTTAAGAAATAAAGAAAATATTACAAAAATAAAGTATAAAATGCACACAACAATTCACTTTAAAACTTAGCAATTCGTGTCCGCATTTATGCGCGAGGGGCGCATAGAACAGTTTAAGGAGGGAAAAAATTGTTCATTTAAAATTCAAAAAGTTCATATTTTGTCTAATTTTTATTTCGTTTTTAAAATGCAACGATTTTTTTTATAGTTTCACGTCATGTCTTTTATTTGCTCAAATGTAACACAGGCTGTACGGACAGACGGACAAAGCTATACAACACACACAAGCAGTGAGACATAATCACTCACTCAGTTAGAAGACAATCAACCGTGTACAAGGCTGCAAGTTCAGTTACGAGAAAAGTTTGTGTTACGTTTATGTGCTTTTTTTACATAAGTATGAAATTGGAGTATAAATTAAAGTTTTACTACAACACTACTTCGCACTTCCCATTCCTTTATTTTTAAAACAAACGATAGCCTTGTGGGAAAGCCGATACCGTCATACGTTGGACTAAGGTTTGCAAGTGATCGTATTTCAGTGCTTCAGCAATTAAATTCAACTCATCGTAGTGTTCACGGCTGCGTTTGTCGTCGAAAAGTTTTTGCAAGTATTTATACATGCGTCCATATTGGCCATGAACGTAAGCATGCCACAATGAGAACTGAATAACCTGCAAGAAAGACAAAACGCAAAACAAACACATAAAGCCAGAAATTATGGCAAACTATATAAAGCAGGAAAAAACAAGTAGAAGTAGACATGAAAACAGAAGAAGAAGATGAAAACAAGTCAAAACCTTATGTTCATAATACCAATCGAATCGTGGATGAACATCTCATAAGGTGAATTTTAAGAAATTTGCCTTTCTTGGTAGTGCCTCTTCCCCTATTGATCTTTTTGATTCATCTATTCATTTATTAAGTGACCCCAACCAAGTATACTCTCCCTTATAGTTAGAATCACACATGCTAATACACTAAAATCGAAGACGCCTTTTCTTCGTGTTTTTCTTCAAGAAACACGGAATATTGCTTGAATATGCGTCATACATATGAGTATATATAATATAATTCAGTGCACTTGCTCACACTGCATTAAAACCGCTCGAGGATCATTATTCTGATTCGATAAAGAAACGAAATTCATTCGAAAAGTGCACTTTTTTAGAGAAAAGTTGACAAGAACCCCTCGCAATTTATATAAAAAAGTCGTACTATTTTTTGAAAACAATATTATAATATAATTGATTTCTGGAGATCTACACGGACCGATAGATATTGTTGTGTTGATCAGACAATTTCCCACTTCCTTCAAGTGTATAAATTGAGAGATTGTCGGTGATTGAACGGAACAACAAAACTAATGTACCTCCTTTTTCTTAACAAGAGTGATGAAAGGAAACTTCGTTGCAAAAGAAACGAGCGAGAAAAAATTATCATCATGAAATAAATGTATTAAAAAGTTTTCGCTCCTTTTTATTACACGTTAGATTTGGTTGGTTGGTTAGTTGCACTTACGTACTAAAAGAATAAAGTTTTTTGTTTGTATTTTTCTAACTGAGACAATTCGAGCTACGAATTATGATAACCTTACCTTTGAATCGTTGGCATCCACGAATTTAATGATTTCCATATAAATATTGTCAAGTTCTTCTAAATGTTCCTTCACATTGTTCTCGAATGTAGCCAGCTTAGCAATAGCAATACCCGTTTTAGTTAATGCTTCCAGTAGATTATTCCTTTGTTTATCCATGTTGCTGTTGTGGTAAAGTAATGAAATAAAATGGAATAAATGCGAACGAACGTGAATGCATCTAAAAATGTAGACCGGGGCAGTGTTTTCGAAACTTAAAAGAAGGAGAACTTTTTTTTTAAGCGAATCGTTTAAAGATTTTTTTTTCATTGCCTGACGAACAGACAAAGGCGATACTTAAGGCGCAACTAAATAGCCTGGGTTATATCCGCAAACGATGTCCGGCTTTAATTTAGCAAAAATTGTCCATAGACAAAACGTCTCTGATCACGCTTTGATTTTTGATAACATTCTAACTTACTTTTATGTCAGCAAGGAAATTTCCGCTCGATATTTCAGGGACTTTCCTATGTCCGCTCGTGTTGCAATTTAGTTCCGATAAATGATGTGGGTAGCAAATGAACAAAAAGCTTGGACAGAAAGGAAGAAGCTAAGCAAATTAGCTCCATATTAGTATAGTCGCAACGTAACGGATTATGTTCTTGCTAACCGTGTTCTTGGCGTTTGTGTTGGGCAAATTCCTTGGAAATTAGAATATGACAAAGTAGGTTCCGTCATTCTACTTTAAATGTAGCGGACATCACTAAAAATTTCCTTTCTCTCTATTTTCATTTTCTGAACAATTCCCTTGATATGGGTATCAAATCAGAGGAAGTGATGAGTAAAATGCGCAAAGCTGAGCGTATCAAATTTAGTGCCAGTGATTTGAGTGCCCAATAACAGTACTTGGGTGGTTTTTATTCTAATGAACGAAGGGGTGGAAAATTAATTTTTTTCAGAATGATTATTATGTGACTGTGCCTAAAAACTTTTGGCCCCAAGCTTTTATACATACTCGCGTAAAAGTAACTAAAGAAAAAAATTGAACGTCCACATCTTAGTTCAGTGAAAAAATTTTTATACCATGCACCACTTAATTTAGTTCGGATGTATGCAATACCTAGAAGTATTTGGGATAGACTCATTTTTTATTATTCCGACCGATTCACAATCGCTTTCTGAATCGATCTAAGTTTGTCTGTCTGCCTCGATCTAAGTGAATCGATCTAAGTTTGCCTGTCTGCCTGGCTGGATTACGTTCAACTTATAAGTTTCAATATTTGAGATATTTTGATGAAATTTGGTTCACCGACATGTTTTGGCTCAACATCAAAAGCTATTGAAAAAGATTTGGATCGAACTATCTTTTCGACCACTTGCCATATAATATTTAATTGTGAGAAGTCGTTGTATTAATAACTATATTAAGCTAAGTGGTGTGCGATATTTCATGGTGAAGCGTGTCCCACTTTAGCGTTCTTATTTGTTGTAATATACATTTTTACTCATTAAAAAAAAAATTCAAATTTTGAATTCACGTCCGTTTCAATTAAACATCTCTTACATTCTATGCGACTCGTCTAATTTTGCTTAAAATACTTACTTAAAATAGAATTATAGAAAATAGAATTTTTTTATACCATAAGATAATCGAAGCAGCATAAAGCACTTATGAGTTCTAACACAATTCAAAAGAAAACACGTTATGCGAGACAACAGTACTGTCTTTTCTTATTACGATTAACAATTGACTGCTATAACAACTTTAGCGCTCGGATAGTTTAATCAATTGGCTGTGATTTTGGATTTAGAATTTATAGATTTCCTTGAGAATACGTTTGCCTTACAATTAGGCGAGGAAATGTATGGGAAACTAACTTTTTGAAATCTTTATTTTCCGTACTTTCTTCAAACATCACTCTTTTATGTAACATTCAACAAGTACTGCGTAAGCAAATTCCAATAAATGAACTTTTAAGCGGAAATAAGTTATTGAAAACGGCTTCTTGCAAAATAATAAGTTTATCTTTAGAGCGCAAGAATGAATATAACAGCAGAATTTAAGATTTTTGAGAATTTCTTCAATTTTTCCACAAGATGTAATTTCACCTGTAATAGTCCCCAGACACCATATCTTACTATGGCTGGGACTTCCATGTGAATTTATCTCTTGTACAAACCCTTACAAAGTTTTTCGAAGCAGCATTTCATGCTTCAAATAACTTGTCACGTGATAAGCTCAAAATATGCATAGGAAAATATTCAACAAACTTACGATTTAATCTTCGCAGCGTCAGGGCGTGTATCGCTTTTAAGACCATAAAAAGCTAACAGTGCATCCTTATCGGTACCCTTAATGACATGCTCAGCCAAACGCACAATTGCTGTTGCCATATTGCGCAATTTTTGGTTATCATTCTTTTGTTTATTATCATCGGCAGCAGAAGAGGGCGAAGTGCCAGAGGCGGTATCTGTACCAGTTGATGAGTTAGTACCATCAGTTGCACAATCAAAAGTATTGTTGGCTTTGTTGTTCTCTTTTAATGACTTGGCAAAAGTGAAAGGATATTGAACTTTCATTTCAGTTGATTCAATATTTTGTATGAGCAGTAAATGAGCAGATAAATGTTTTGGATGTGCTGCAATTATTTCATCATAGATTTTTTCGGCCTTGTCGTAATCTGTATAGCCAAAATTGGAGGAAGAAATTTAAAGCGAAAAGCACACGGCAGATAAAAAGGATAAGAAAAAGCTTTTAAATGAAATGAAGTCAACAATTGGAAATGGTAATAAATGATGTGAGTATAAGCTCAGTGAGAGAGAGGCAGAATTTGACAACTTTCTTGCAATTTCTAATGTTTTTGTCAACGACGTCAAAATAATGTAGTGATCGGGAAAATGTTGACCACACAAACGGGTAAAATGGCGGACTGACATGCCTAAATCCATTTAAAATTGGATACTCATCAATAATACATCTACTTTATATGATTTGCACTTTGCATTTGCATTTGGTAAAAGCACAGCTTGTTTAAGTGAATATAGAGTGCTCTCTGTAGAGTTGTAAAACAATTATATTTTCTTCTACATTTTGAAGTTTGATCTTTCTCCAAAAAATGCAGACAAGTTATGCTACTGGGGACTGCAAAAAATTTCTTTAGATTTAAATTTGCTGTCTTTTTACAGATGGTCTCTATACTCATTACCGAAGGATGAGGGGTGCATTCATTTTGTCAAAACAGTTGTATGTAGCACCCAAAAATAAGCTGCAGACACCATATAAAGACTACATATCATTGATTAGTATCAAACGGCGTATGGTCTGAAAGAGTCGGTACTAGCCGAATACACTTTGTTCAATTGTTTTCTTTCAAACGCAACTTTAAATATTCAATTCTAAGGCAAATTTATTCAAAAAGATAGCTATTTGGTTTTCTAATTTGGAAAGAGTGAGAAAGCTTTAAGAGTAGTTGCGCCTGTACAAAGCAAAGAAAAAATGAAAATTATCAAACATAAGTCAAAACCAGACGAAAAACGACAAAGAAAGTTAATCTTTTCATGCCTAATTAGCATCCTGGTTTAGGGAAAGCAAAGCCTTTTTATTCATAGCCATCATCTTTGTTGGTGCATTGTCGATGATATTTGGCAAATGCATTTGCCAATGCGCAACCACAAAAGAATATTCTGTAGAACTTCGAGAAAAACATCCGAATGTCGTTAGAAAAACATGAAGGCTGAATATGCTGAAGAAAAAAAATTAACTTTTTCAGTTATAAACCTGTTTTACTGTTGTACAAAAGTGTAAATTGTGTTTCTTTTTTTGAATATTGAGTTAAGATGAACCACGCCAATAAATTTGTGGCTTATATGTCAAATGTAATTAAATAGAAGTAATTTCTACTAAATAAAATTTCCTTGGAAATGAGAATTGCTTTGCCAGTTTCATATTATGTGAACGATAGCAAATGAAAAGGGCCTACCTACCTATAGACACATCTGTTTAGTGGTCTACTTACCCAATTTAGTTAACATAGAGCATTGGAAATCTCTGAGACCCTCGGAATATTCATCTACAGTGAGTTTTTTGTTTGAGTCTGTGGGAGCAGAAGTTGACGCACCATCCCCCGCCGAAGCTAGTGCATTAGCCATAGCAATAGCTCCCGCTGGGGAAGTATTAATATTAGAAACCTTTGTTTTGCCAGTAACACCAACATTGGCAACGGCGCTATTTGAACCATTACCACCGTTCTTCTTGCTACCGTCTGATGGGTTAAGAATATAGTAAAATTTATGTACATCGGTACGTTTGCCAAAATCATCCTTAGGCAAAGTTATAGTACCAGCTAACCAAGAGCAATTATTGGGCAAATTGGCCTTAGTCAACTTTTCTTGAGTCAAAGGGCCCAAGTACAAAACCTTTGGAACGTTGCGATTTAGCAAAGACGCCGTAAATTTCTGACCGCTAATAACGCATTGATTGTATTCGGTGTAGAAATCCAAATTAAGTGGAGTTGCCAATTTACACAAAGCAACCATATTACTTTCGTTAATTTTTTCCAAAGCCTCACGTTTTTCGTGGCGTATTTGCAAACGTATTGTGTATTCACCTTTCTCGAGTTTCGTATAAAAGGTATGTGAATTGGCATCACCGCATGCAATCATAGCCTTATTTGAATCGAATATCATCCACAATTGTGACTCAAATTCGGATTCATAGAGAATGGGATTAAAGAGAGGAGCGTAGACAGCTATTTCCATGGGTTTGGCGACATTAAGAGTAAAAGAGAACAAATTCTGATAAATTTGCCGACCTTCTGGTATAACGTCCCGTGTTGGGCTTAAGGGCGTTATTTTCGATTCATTCGCTTTTAAGACAACCGCCGCAGTTTTTAATTGAATTTGAGGTTGAATTTCCATATGAGTCAAAGAGCTAATTTCAATTCTGTGTACTCCACGAGCAGCATGCATAACATCTGAAAAAGAAAAGGGGGCACGTATAAATGTAAGTATATAAACATGAAAAACATTAAATTAAATTCGTTTCGAAAAAGTATCGGAAAGACGTTCCCCTAATAAAGTGTTTATGTGCTTGAGTTTGTTAGCGACGTTGGTTTCGATTGCAGTAGCTAATAGAATGAGCTGTGTATTCTTTTTTGGCATTATTTGTTTTATTTAATAACTTTTTCTATTTAAAAATATTCCTTTTTTGTTCAGAAAATTTATTCTTTACTAATTACCATGCTTGGATAAGAAAACGACGCATGTACACGTGTGGATCTTTTCGCAATAAACCTCGCTTTTCTGTATATATTGTAGTCATGTTTGACGGCGTTGTTTGGTTCGCAGTGTTTGCATACATAGGAGCGGTAAAAAAAATTTGTATAGAAATGAATGTATATGAATAACATAATAAACATCTATCCATCCAAACTCACCCACCAACTTGTGGGTAGACATATAAGTATAACAATTGAATTGCTCTTGTTAGCACAATACTTGTTAGTAACGGCCTAGTCATGTTTAACCTTGGTAAGCACCATGGTGGTAACTGCAACAATTTATTGGCTTAAAGAATCATTGAGATTATAAAGAAAATATGAAAATATACAGGAAAATTAAAACTTTAAAACAAGAAAGGCTCTTAGGGGACATTCTTGTTAGGATTTATATATATATAGGTCGGCTAATAATACTTATGGTATTCGAATTTACGATTAACATCTTCATTTTTAGTTTTCTTTTTTAACAACTTAAAGAGAGTAAAAAACAGACCGAGGTCAATTTTAACTTTCTATAAAACAATGAAGCTATATATAAAGCGGATGGAAACCAAGGCAAAAACGGTCTCATACCATTACCTCAATATCGGGAAGGCAAATGAATTGATAAGTCTAAATGTTGTTGCTTCTAAATATTCTTCTTATGAACAATCTACTAAAATCTTTTGAACATTTTCCAAATAATATTACGTGGCATTGGCTGGTTACGGCAATACATTTCTATAGATGTGTGTTCATTTTATTTAATTAAAACTTTGATCTTGCAGCAATATTAGCAACAAAAAATTGAATTCTGTATGATCTTAAATAACAACACAAACGACAACAAAAACAGCAGAAAAAATAAAAGAGAAAAAGATCAGAGAACAAACAAAACGCGAAAACCAGGTTTTGTTTTCATAATTAGAGTAATGAGGTTTATAAAAAATATGCGGTAGTAAAAATTAATGATTTGCCTTAATTGGTGGTAAACAGTTTTAAACGCGGATGTAGAAAAAAAATTTTTTTTTGTTAAAATTCGTTAACTTTTTTTGTTATGCATAATCAAAAATATATCGCATATTTTTCTATTCTAGCTACATATCACCTACCAATTGGGGAATACCAATTAAATTTGCATTGACCAATTAGATTTGCATTAATTTTAGAGCGAAGAATACTTTCATTTATTTGATATTTCTGAGATTTCCAAAAGAAAGTGTTTTGCACTTGTAACTATGTTCTGAAACCAAATAATGCAAATTTAATTCCGCCTTATTTTATACTTTCAGATTTTTTAGATTAGTTCAAAAGAAAGTAACAAAGCTTGTAAAGGAAATTTTTGATAAAATAAAATAAATAAAAAGGCGTTGTCATGTGTAAGTGGACAACCACCTACAAAGTTCGGCAAAATCGATCAAAACTATTACCTTTTATTGCGTTCTCAGGTATAGTATAGTAGACCTAAGCAGGTTGGTCATCGTACCTTTTCGCAACCTTAAAGTTCCTACATCATCTGCAGATCCTGTCTCCATGACAATCATCGCCATAAATTTCGTACATCTATTGAAGCGGGGAGCATCAAAGGTTTCGCTTGAAGCTAAATAAAAACTCATTCCACAATATTTAATTCCGAAAGAGTTATCAACTTCTTTAGTCTCAGATATATTTATAATTGGCAAAACTCTTTCAGGGCATAATTTGCTCATTTGCTTTTTTATTATAACCCCCACTAAAGGATGGGTTTTTTTTTTTTTTAGATAATGTATGTAACATTCAAAAGGAAGCTTCAGAGACCCTATAATCTTGATAAGCGCGAAATTCTGAATTAGCTAAGCTATGTCTATCCGTCTGTATGTCGGTGTAGTGTTTGTTGTTGGTACTCTTTCCGTTGCAAAAATCGACTTCAAATTTGGTAGAAACATTGGAAGTTTTTCCACGCAGATTGGCGTTGAAAATCGGCCAAATTGGTCAGCAGCGGAGAATAAACTGAAAGTAACTTCGTTTTCCTTAAAAAAATTTGTGGGCTTTTGCTCGTTAATCAAAAATTATAAAAGTTAGAATGTTGAAATTTTCCACATTTATTTTACGAAACCTCCTCTATGCCCACACAAGGTTACAAGCGATAAAATTTTATTTTTTTCACTGTGTTGAGGTTTTATGCTTAGTTATGATAACACAAATAAGACAACGTTTCATTGTGCATTGTTTCATTGTACATTCCTCAAATGAAGAGATATCTACCACAAAATGAATTAATTCTAAAATGATTATGGCAGACACCGCAATAAGTTTTTTCTTAATAATACCAGCGATATGGAAATCAAATAAAAGAACGAAAGAAAGGAGAGTAGAATGCGAAAAGCATAGTTGTGGGTATGCGAGATTCGCCCACCACCGCAACCATACTAAAGTAGTGGAGAATGTTACTTTTTTTAAATTTTTTGGCAGAAAGTTCACACATTTTTTATTTTTTGAATCCATTCTCCATTTCAGTGCATATTGCATTTTGGTGACAATATTCATCAAAACGTTTGCCCACAAGTTTTTAAAGTTAAATAGTTTTGACGAATGTACGGTATATATTCTTATATGTGAAAATATTTATGTAAACTCAAACTTTCCAGTTTTTTTGTTCTTCTTTCAATTTCAATGAAATTTTTTGGGTGCGTCTGAATAGAAAATGCTTGATAAAGTGAAGTACATATAAAAACACGCATACATATAAAATATCAGTAGACAGGAGCGCATACATAACAATTTAAACTTTAATGATGCCTTGTTATAATTCACAGCACATACGCACGTTTCTACGCTCGCAGCCACACGCACGCGCACATGAACGTACGTAGACGCGCACATACACACGTATTTGCGTGATCACACGCGCCTGTCTACACAGCAAATTATGTAATATTTATTTTCACTTATTGCTGGAAATAGATACATCGGCTGGTTAAGTATGTATTGCCCATATGTATATGTATATAGTCTATAGGACAGATTTCTGTATGTGTTTTAATGTCTGCGCCTGGCATGTGCCTTAATCAGACGGATTGCCTACAACCATTGGCAATCAATTTAGTTGATTGAGGAACCTTCAGAGAGGGAGACAATCTCCATTGAATGGGGCCTCGCTACCCTGAAGTCCAACAATATAAAATGGATGTGGGCCAAATTCTCATTTAGTGATGTACACCTATCTAATAGATAGCTTTCCGCGAAATTTTGTGGCAACCACAGCCATCACGAATACTCCCCATACTCCGTACCCAGCAGCCAGGCAAGAAGACATTCGTTCGACATTCCGATGGGTAGAGTGCATCTTGCACGTTTGCGGGGCAATCGTCCTCTATAAGACAATAGGAAATCAACTTTAACCCGTCCACGTAAATGGCGTCTAAAGACGTTCATTACCTGTGCTTGTAGATGCATGCGGCGTCTATAGCAGTCCTGTATTCTTAGTCTTGTAACATAAAAAAAAGTAGTATTTTGGGGAGCATTTAATGATTTTAAAATGAGCATTACAAAAAGAGCGGAAAGTAAGATAAAACATGAAAATCCCGCAATCCGTAAAATAAATTCAATTCCATGCCAACTGAAAGAAAACGCTGCTAACTGAATTTAAGAACAGTGAAATTAAAACACGAATTCAATATCTATACATATGTATATCTACATGCCTGTATTTATACAGAAGGCAACACATTTATAACAACTCACGTAAAAGGATACAGAAACCTGTAAAAATTTTCTTGTTTAGTTTGCTTCTAGGTAGAGACTTACACAAATAGCGTGCATGAAAATATATATATGGTCGAAATCATCTCTCTCTTTATAGAAATGTGTATTCAAATCCACGTACTTGTGTCATACACGTAGGGATATGCGTATATACATGTCAGACCGCCCAACCGCTTGTATTTTTAAGTAAGTACGAGGCATTGAGCAAAAGTTTGAACCACTTATTGTAAAAAAAAAAAAGCAAAATCTCTCAGCTTCGTATTGATTTTTCGAATTGCATTATTGAGGCTCCTATATATAACAGAATAATAAAATAATAATATTTAAGGAGGCTATTAAACATACCTTCAAGGATTACAAAAGGAGAAAAAATTAAAACGTTGCAACACTGGAGCCATTATCGCGAAGCATGTTTAGTTTGAGACGTTCTGCTGTGTAACTGATGTAAATTGAAATCAAGAAGACATCCTTTATCTACATATCTGGAGAAGGACACTGGAGATTTTGAATATTCCAAATTGTGGATCGATTGGTTCCTTTCTGTTCAAGTTACAGGGTTTACTTTTGACCGTGCGCCTGTTGGCCTGATTGTTATAGAAGTCGTTATAAAAATGAAGTGTTCTTTTTGTCATCGTCACTAAATGTACATTTACAAATGTTTTCATTTAGCGTTCATTCTTCATTTGGAATTAAGTAAAAAAAAATTTCGAAGTTTAATATAAAATGATCAGAAACTTTAAGTTCAAAGTAAAAACAGGCCCCAAAGGCTCGACGTGCGCGGATTAGGAATAAGCCTAAAACAATGTGAATGTCCAGAGCTATTGGAACGATGTTTTTTTTGAACCAAATGTGTGCTGTTTTGATCACTCTTTTCTGTGACATGTCCCATGATATGCCATTAATGCCGAACTTTTGAAATTTTAGTTCGAGAAAGTGGAAGAACTGATTTTCCCACGACTCTTTAGTAGCCAGCTTTATAACATAAAAAGAATTAATCAGCCAGCGAAATAAGTGAAAGGGACAAGGTCGGCGGTATATGGAATATGCATATAGACTTTGTAACTAAGTTTGCCCATCTTTTGAACTATTATGAAAGGTGCGTGTGGTCTGACACTGGCGCATTTCCTATTGGTTACTTCTGGATACTTTAGCTGCATATTTGCCATACAATTTGCCACAATTTTAAAGTAGCCCATTACATGCGATTTCGCTCCAATTTTTCCGAACACATTACATTCTCTTAATTGGCGTCTACCCAGGCTATGCCCCACTTTGTGCAGCTTCATGTTTCTTGAACGACGAGCTTTCTCGCATATAGCTGTCGTATGTAACCCATTTTTTATTGTCCGTTATCAATCTCCTCAAAAGCGCGTCGACTTATTTCCGTAGCGACTCGTACTTGGGAATTCGATCCATTACATCGTTCATTATAAGCTTATGAGACACTCAAAAGTGAAACTTGGTTTCTGGTCAATATTTAGTACCGCAGCGATATCGCAAGATGCTAGTCATTCTCAACTTTTTGAAGAATATCATCGATTTTACCAATGAATGGTCGACCAAGACACGGAGCAACTTGGACATCGATATTTTGCAAGTGAACAGGAATAGAGCATTTACATGACGCCGAATTTCATAAAATTTCTTTACCATAAACGCCATGAAAAGCGATAACGCCACGCTTTATGTTAGCATTACAAATATAGCCCGTTTTTGTCGAGTTTATGGTTCATTTTTAAAAGGCAAGTACTCCCACCTACGCTATACTTACGAAACTCTTAAGCCATCTATTGGGAAAAATATCTCGTTGACTTTTGCTTTTGAAACATAGAGTTTTACATTGCATTCAAAGTTTGTATTGTTTCGAAAATAATAACAGCAGCGTGATTTAAACCATTGTTATCTATATACTAATTGCCAGAATGTCATGAAATTTCGACATGTATTGTTTGAAGCTTGGTGCAATCCAGAACATGCCTCTATACATATGGAATAGCATATAATACAACCCATTAGGTTGTAACTTACAAGCAGGAGTTTATAGTGCGTACATGGTCTTTTCTGGAAAGAGCACAAAATTCCACGGAAAACGTTTGTTTGGGTTACGAATTTTTTTCAACGTATTGCAGAAGGTTCATTAAACCAATGGAGAAATTTTGTGGGAAATTTACAGTCACCTTTCTCCTTAAACGTACGCCTTTCTCTATATTATCTGAAAAAGTTGTCAAAAAGCTCTTTTTTTAAGCCCTTCAATTTTCCTATTTTCGGACCTACAAAGTATTTAAATTGATGAAAAAAGGTGATAATTGCTTATGTCGAATACGTGTACTCAATATAAACGATGCTATAGAATGATCGCGGAGAGCTAAACGAGAATTTTTCCTACACTAGAGTACATCTAGACCTTGCGGAACATATTTGGTAATAGCAGCTCTATCATTGATATTGGTCGATTATTGGTTACAATGAAATGATGATAGCAAGTATATATTAACAGAATGTTTTGAATTTTGAAAGTAAGTTTGAATAACGTGCTGCACTTTTGTTTGAGCGGACGGAGGATGTTCAGAATTTGATAGCGATTAGGAATCTATATATACATAATGCGCAACGTCAACCTTCATCGGTGGTAGGTGAAAAAATAGTACATTAACGTAAACTCATCTCTTCTTATTTTACGTTTTTATTCAACATTTTTTGAGAATAAGTTCGTAGGGCTAGGGTGTGATTTTTAGAGTAGCATAGGTTTCATTTATATTTAGGAGATCCAATTACAACACTATAATTTTTGTACTGGTGTTTTCCATTTGAATATTGCAATTGGACTCTCCCGACTGAGTTTCGACTCCCTTTTCGATTGACTTTGTCTTTTGCAAGCATTCTACTTATACACCCTTTTGCAAGCAAGTAACGTTTACCTAAATTCCTCACGACATTTTTAATCCTTTTTTTCCGCTAAATATCTGCCAACTGTTCTTAATATTTTCGACAGTCACGAGTTGCACCTATCCTCCCCTTTCTTTAGAATTTTGTTTCTAAGAAAATCGATTAATTTTCTTACAAACATAAATTATCGAATGTATTTTTGTAAAAGCGCGTTCTTTAAGGCAATAAATTAACTTTACTTAAAATGAACCACTGAAGTTCATGTTTTGTTGAGGTTGCGTTAAACAAAGTTACACATTATACTATATTGTATCTTTTTTAGATGTCCACGTCAGCAAGTCGTTAACAGAAGCGAAAAAGCGGTCTTTATACACTAAATTCATATATTAAATAAAACAAGACTTTTTAAGCACCCAACTCAGATACGCCCGTACATAACATTATTATTTGCAAATGTGATATACTAGTTGATGTAGTGTTCCTAACAATTTGAAAGAAGTGAGCGGAGGAAAAATGATCACTTGATCGTATCAGAGAAGTTTTTAGAGATACGGCATACGGCATCTAAAATATCTCGCACACAAATTTATTATGATAAAAGGAGATAAAAGGAAGAATAATAATAAATAAGATTGCAGATTTCACCCCTTGCATGGACTGAAATGACGTTGGAATTTAGGTTAATGAAACATCTTAGTAAATGTCTAGGAGTTACAAGGTAATCAATCATTCCGTGAAAACTAGGATACGAGACTGACAGAGTCTTGAGACATGAACTGCATTTTATATAAGCCTTCGATAGGATTACGGATAATTTTATTTTGTGGGTCTTGATTAAATGGGGGCATTTACCAATGAACCAGAAAGCGTACAAGGAAAACATTAGAACACTTTTATTTCCTCTTTTACTTCTTAAGCGGAACGTTGATATCTTTCCCTGACATGCCATTATTTATATTGATTGCAAGTGAGACAAAAAATAAATAAAAAATGCTGATGATTTTGGTTACGATAAGTATATGTATGTAAAAAGGTGTATATTAGCATATAAAATATGCTCGGTTAAATGCAGCATAAGTAGGAGTAGAATGATAACAACATAAATAAATTTTTGCATAAAACAATATTTTTTCAAAAAAATTCCATATTTCCTGAACAAAAAAAAAAAAAAAAAATAGGTATGTGCTTTTGTGTAAACAAACATATAAATTAATGATAAAATACACACATACTTGAGTCAAGCATTTATAAGCCCTTAATATATCGATCAATAATTTTCAGGACAAAGTAAGAAAAAACATTTTGTTTCGTTGCAAAATTTGACTTTCGAATTTTCGTTATAAGTGTTACAATGGATTTAACGCGTCTTTAAAGTTTTCATTACCTTTTTCAAAATCCTTTTCCCTCGAGCGTATCCTTATGAAATTTGAACACAGGTAGCAGCCGCTGTAACCCAGATAGGGAAAATAAATTGAGTGCGAGTGAGTACACTATCTTTGGCAATCTTAGGATATCAATTTTCAAAATTTTTTGGAAGCTTTTTTTTGTAACCAACACTGTTAGCAAATGATTGAAATGACATGTAATTTGTGGAGGGGTAGTTTGAAAATTTTCTGTAGTTTCTAAACATAATATGGATTTTTAGATATTAGAAGATATTAGAGATATTTATGTGGTAGTTCTGGGAATTATTGACCGACCTAATATTTACGCATGCATTGGCTTAAGCAAATATTCTGCAATAGTTTCACATTGCTAAGAATGTTATATATTTTTATTTATTCTTTAAAAATATAATTTAAACGGAAACAATTTTATACACTTGTTCCGACACCCGCAAATGTACTTAAATGCAGTTGCATTTCCCATTTCGGGGTATGCGTGCTTCATGTGTGCGTGTGCACATGCAAGCAATGAAAAAATTTGTATACTATTGGATTTTCTATACATTGCGGAAACGGAAACTAACTTGACAATATCATGCATATCATGTGCCATTTTAACTGAATTCGTGCAATATGTGCATAAAACATACGCAAGCACAAGCACAACCGAATTTTTATGCAAATAAACACAAACACACACAAAAGCCCTCAGCTTACTTCCCAGTTCATGAAAAAGAGATTTTGTGTTTGTTTAAGCACAACAACAACGAAGTCTCCTACAACAGACAGAAGCATATTAAAACATATATAGAGTAACAAGTTATTTTATCATGCAAGTTATTCATGCATGCATATCAACAGTTCTTTGTTAGGTCGGAGAAAATATTTTAAAATATTTTCACTGTTATTTCTAATTATTGCTAAGTAAGATTTCCATTACCTTTTTCGTCTTATCCCTGATGTCCTCCCTGCCTTGCGATTAGCGTAAAACTTGACTTACATGATTAGAAGAACTATTCAAAGAAAATTATTTACTAAGGTTAAAGGAGCTAGAGATTTATGATTTCACAGTGCTTCACTCCATTGACCGCACCAATACATTTGATCGACTTCTTTTCTTCAAGACCGCAATTCAACTCTCATAGGATCAACAGTCATACACGAAAATTTCAAAAAGTTGTCGTAGTTTTTCGAGGTTGTTTTAGTTTTTTTTACATTGTGAGCGTGTATGAGAATATCGCGCCCATTTTTTCGCAACATATTCTTAATAAATCAAGGAATGTTTGTACGAAATTTCAATTTAGTGACGATTTACAAAATTTATCTGCGAAATTGACGGGTTTCGGTAAAAGTACTATTTCTTTTTCTATTTAATTTCATTATTTTGTAAAGATTGTAAATCTTTTGATCTCGTAAGCCAGCCAAGTCCATTTCCCATTATAAAGTTTGATCGTTCAACAAAGTACGCGCGTTGCTTCTGAAGCTGGAAAAATTATCATCAAAGTGAAATAAGCCACGTTTTTGAGAAACCTTTTTGCAATTGGTTCGTTGGTTCGAAATACATTACGAAAATCGTGTAAAGGTAAAATTATGCAAAACAAGTGACGGACGGGAAAAAGTATAAGCCTAAATTGAATTTATAATTTATCACATTCAGTACACACTTACCGGAGCTGCTGAGCAAACTTCCACTTATATGGTTATAAAAATTTTTCTCTGTTGTCAAAGGTTTTACTTTCCAGTAGTTATCAACTGTTGCACAATAGGAAAATTATTCACTGTATATTATCCATTAGTCTTTAAAAGCTATCTACTCTTTTTCGTTTTAAACAAAATCAGCCTAGGCCAATACGCTAAATACGCAACGCCATATTGTTTAACACAATTATTATTTTGCCCATAGCATTCAAATATTACATCCTGTTTTTATATTAACTTACTATTATGGAACTTTGTATTAAGAATTACACTTCTTTGCAAATAGAGGCTTACTTTCCGGAAAAATGATTGTGTGATGTCAGTGTACAAAATTTCATCAAGGTATCTCAAAAATTGCGAGCTGCAGCTTCAACACAAATTCAAATGGACAGACATCGGACGGAAGGACAAGCTTAGATCAAATCAGATTACGAATCTGAATCGATCGGTATAATAAAAGGTGGGTCGATCTTAAGCCCTTCTGCGTGTTACATACGACCACATCAACTTAACATACCCTGTACCACAAGTGATGTAAGGTATAGAAATGAACTGTGCCAAATTTGGCCTATTTTTTGGATCCTACCCTAATAAAGTATTTCACAAAAATTGATACTTTGTGGAGCAGAAAAGTTTTAATACGTGGTGGTGGAACTTGACCCATAATATTCTAGCAATTTCATTATTAAACTTGCACTACATTAGGTTGCGTTTTGGGCCCGCTTCCCCATAAATACGCACATGAAAAATATGCCTTCATATATAAACAAGATATAATTTTTGTGTTCTATAATAAACAAAAGAATTATGTTAGACAATTTGGTATTTAGCGGACGGCCTTGCCCGACTATAGTGTTCTTGCTTGTTTATATGCTACTTCAGTACAAACTTGTATCAGTGTGGGATTTATCTTAAAAGTATTTATTTCATGCATAATATGTGAAAAATGAAATTATTTGTGATTTACTTGCACCCAGCAGACAGCAAAAGAAAAAAGTTTAACTTTAGTGCAATATTTTTATTCGCACTTCTTATAAATAAATTAATGAATTAATGAATTCAAAAGATCTATGGTATTATTTGAGAATTTCACACAAAAAAGACTTATAAAAAATGAATTTATGGGCTTCATAAAATCTCATATGCGTTCGCGGCGAAGACAAAGTTGCTGATAACAGAAATGGACCCCGTAGTCATAAAGGAACTCCAAATGTGCTTTGATCGACCAGTGTATATAAGAAATTCTTATCGACATGATCCTAAACGTACCACCACTAAAAAATCCACTAAAACCATTAATAAATTTTGCCCTGAGGGTGTGTCATGTAGTTACGGCATATCTTAAAACATCTACACAATCCTTCCGAAAGATTTTGTACGGAAATTACCCCGCCAACATAAGGATTTGAGCCATGCTAATTAAAAGGTTTGGGGTCGTGTTGGAAGGCGTGATAACCTAATAACTAATACAGCATAACTAACTATTCAATAATTCTATAATATTTCTTTATTATATATTCTATAATAAATTATCTATAAATAGAGTACGACGGAATAATTTCTATTTAATTAATCTCCCGGCACCAAATCCTTTGTATGACAGCAAACTTTAGTTCTTTACTACCAAAATAGTAATACTCCCCTGGAGTAATAAGATACAGATCAAAGTAACCAAACAAAATACACTTCTATCTTCAGGATTTTTAAGCTTACAAAAAAAAAAAGAAGGAGAGCAAGCAATGCATATTGAAAAACGTAATGAATTCCATATGTTGAATATGTAATCATATTATGCTGCTGTTTGTCTTGCTATTGCTTCTTATTATTGTTTTTATTCTTGCTATCCATGTTGTTTGTGTTGTTTATTGCTTTTGTTGTTGTTGTGTTCTTAAGGTGCTACTGCTGTTGATGGAGTTTGTTACAGTTGTTGTCGCTGTTATTTTTACTATGGTACGTGTTGTAGTTTGTCGTGGTTTGCTGATCTTTTTGTACCCAATGTTAGGAAAATTCCACATTTGATAATTGGAGTTTTTACGAAAACTAGTCGATTTTCTAAGAAACCAAGTGCCAAAGAAAGGGAAGGCCAAATATACGTTCGTAACGTTTTATCTACCTCATGCAGCTGAAAATTGTTGAAAAGATTAACAGACATTACCAGAACGTTTGGCGGAAAAACACTGTAAGGAAGCGTTTTGCTTGATAATAAATCTGTCCGCATAAGTGTCCACACCTAGATTTTAAAAGCATTCAGTCTGTTTTGTTTTTCCGTATTAAAGATTTCAATACTTCTTGTTGAACCTTTCCCTGAATATGACGTAAAATACTTTCTCTGTAAGGGTCACTTTTCTCTACGCTACCCTGAGATCATCCCTCTCCCGCGCAAACCGATGGTAATTTAAGTTCAGGTATAAAGGAAAAAAATAGTAAGAAAAAAAAATATTAGGACTATGCGACATACGTTGCAGGGATAGTCCGCTCATTATATGCTATGTCTCCAAAACACAAAACCGTACCTTATCTTTTCCCGGGGAAGATGTTAGAAATTCTCTTGATACACATATTGCAATCCGCTGAGCGACATGCCTATACAACTACATACTTATTTTACTTCTGCTATGTTCGCAACATATATATAAAGAATATTGTCGGGGATATTTTGGATCGTAAAATAAATAAAATAAATAAATAAATAAAAAAAAATTATGACATTGTCTTTTCTTTTTAGAAGAAATCGAAAAGGTTTAATTATACTATTTCTGCTTATCAATAAGCTACAGTTAGCATTGAACTGTTCACATTATGCAAGGGCACGTACCTAACGGTCTTGTGGTTTGCAAAATCATGCAATGGTCTCGAATGTTCTCTATTTACGGTTGTTGTTATGCTTGTATATTAATAGCTAGCACATTGAATCGTTCTTGTTAAGTAAGGATTAACGGCTTGTATACATGATTTGGTACCTAAGATAGCATTAATAATAAGATATATATAGGAGTATCATTATAATACATGTACAATAAGTGTTAAGATTGTAACGCAAGTACAGGCAAAACATCTATGTAACAGGACAGCGATTCTTTCATTCTTGTCACAGCAGCCAGAGGTAGGGAATCGCAGACAACATATTTATTTGTGCTGGACATTACCAACGGGGATATTTTTTTTTTTGACGTTACGGATAGGGGAAGGCAGTCTTAGCTTAGGCGTCAGCCCTGAATAAAAGACTTTCTTCAATCACGTTAAAACGGTCAGGAACAAGAAAAACAATAAAAAAATAAGTAAAATGTGGGCAGGAACGGATGAGCGGCCCTGGGGTTGGCCGCTGTATTTTTGCAGAAAACGCGGAAAATAATTTGAAACAAGAGTCGGGTCGCGAATCACCAGGCTGGTTTTTTTTCTCTCCCGTCTACACAAATCTCTAATCGCATACGGTATACCCTGATTATAAATACTATAAATATTCAGATTCCCCGTGAACAATAAAAATATAACTTCAATGAAAATGCGAAGGTCCAAGTGTTTGTTAGTAAATTTTCTTGGAAAGAGACTTCCTGGGTAGCCCTGAGCATACCCCGAAAAAGAATACTCGTTACAACACAAATATGTCGCCGTGAATGTAGGTATTGATAGCTTGCTTGTAAAAAGTTATATAAGTAGAATACTTGCAGAAGGTAAAGTCAGTCGAGCCAAGAGAGTCGAACCAATGAATGAAATTCGAACGGACAAGGCGAGAACGTGAATTGAAGCTTTGTAAATGTAGGTTCCTATAAATAATTCGTTTATAGATATCCTAAAAATTGTAAATACTTCTATGACCAATTCCGATCTACTCCACTGTGTTTTTAAAACCCCCCCCCATAATTTTCAAGATATTTATTTATTTATTTATTTATTTATTCCACTTATACAGAACTCAACTAAAACAAACAGCAGTCGAGTTCCAATGACTCTTAAAGTAAATCTTAAATTAATTATTATTAAAAAAAACTTAGTATAAGTACAATAAAACAAATAAAAGGAAAAAAAGAAAAAAAAGAAAAAGAAAAAAAAGCATGTACACAATTAGCACAGAGCCACACCCACAACCGGTACAGAACCTAGTTGCAAATGAACCCCTAAGCCATCGCAAACATGCATAAGCTTGGCAACCGATAATAGTTCACAACAATTAATTTTCGAATCATAGTGACTTTTTAGGATTAAGAGCTAATTTAAGTACGACATTGGCAAATCTCGTGTATTAAGCAATGTTGTTTTAATGGACTTTAAAGTGTCCGATAATGAAAAAAGGTGATAGACGTTATTTAGGTTCTTGCAACCAACTCTGAGCGGGTTAAACAGCTCATAATTATATTTACAATGACTAACCTTAACCAAGGTAAAGTGCCTAGAAAAGCGGTTAGGAACATAAAAACTTATTTCTCCAAGTAATGACGGCGAGTTAATAGCGCCGTTTATTAATTTGATTGCGAAGCAAACGCCAAGAACAAATCTACGTTTTTCAAGAGACGGTAAGCACAAAAGAAGCAACCTATTTTCATAGGGGGGAAGAGAAGCAGACGGATCCCAACTCAAATTCCTAAGAGCAAACAACAGGAATTGCTTTTGAATAGATTCAATTGAGTCTACATAGCACCTATATGAAGGAGACCACACAATAGAAGCATACTCAAGTATATGCCTAACCAAACACGTATACAGCCTTTTGGTAATATACGGATCATCTAGCTCTTTGGACCACCTCTTGATGAAACCAAGAGCGGAGCTAGCTTTGCTTATCGAGAACTCAACGTGCAAATTGAAACGTAGCCTACGATCAAAGAGGACGCCTAGGTCTGTGAACGACTCAACGTCCTCCAACTTGTGCGAATCTATAAAATAATGGGTTATGAATGACTTCCTTCTAAAGAAAGAAAGCTTCTTACATTTATTTATGTTTAGTGTCATATAATTTGAAGAGCACCATGCCACCAATTTATTTAGGTCAGTTTGAAGCTGATGTGATTGCGATTCTAAGGAAAAAGAAGAAAACAGTTTCACATCATCAGCATACATTAAGATCTGGCTAGATTTAATCGCCGAAGGCAAGTCATTAATGTATAGATTAAATAAAATGGGTCCTTAGTGGCTACCTTGAGGTACTCCTGATGAAACGTGGAATTCATATGAAGTGGTGAAGTTAAACAAAACCCTGAATGACCTATTATGCAGATAAGAGCTTATCCATTTCATTAAATGGGAAGGGAAGCCAGCGGCTTTAAGTTTAAAGATAAGTAATTTGTGGTTAACCAAATCAAACGCTTTGCTAAAATCGGTGTATATGACGTCAGTGCAAGAGCCATTGGAAAATGCCTTGAAAACCTGACAAGTAAACTCTAACACCTTAGTGACCGTAGATCTTCCTTTTCGGAAGCCATGTTGGAGTGGAGACATATACGATTTGATGGCAAAGGCCAAATGCTGAGTCAGAATTCTCTCAAATAGTTTCGGTAAAACACTTAGCTTGGCAATGCCTCTATAGTTCTCCACGAGTTGTCTACTCCCACTTTTGTGAATAGGAATGATAAAACAACTCTTCCAACACAAAGGGAAAACACCCAAATTGAGGGACAAATTAAAAATCTTTGAGATAACACCACAAAGCTCAATAGCGCAAGGCTTAAGTACACATGATGGAATTCCATCAGGTCCAGGCGCACAACTGTATTTCACAGAAGTCAACCCATTAAAAACGTCGTCATCAGAAATAACCAAATTGGGTATTGAAACCGAGTTAGTTATAGGATAAGGGTAATTTGCTGATGAATCAAAACTAGCAGACGAAAAGTTTCGTGGGAAGTACTCCGCAAACAGATGAACATAAAACTAATTGAATATATTTCATCAAACTTTGTTATTTAGACAATTATAGCACAGGAAGTGTAGTTTGTCGAAGTGGCAGTTGTTACTGTTCGCGCTGTGGTTGTGTTGTTTGTGTGGCTGCTAAATATACGAGGCGCCAAGGCTTCATAAGTCCATTTTCTTTCTCTCTTAATTTCCGTTTTCACAGATTCACGTTTAACAATTCGAGTCTCAATCAAGTACTTTTGTTTTCGCTACTTATCCTTTAATGAGTGCAATTTTATCAAATTAATTACTGGTTTAAAAAGAACAAAAACACGACCAAGTTGCGGGTAGATTTGCGAGGAGTTATAAAGGCCAAAGACTTGCTTGTATCGCTTTGCGTTTTCTTACTTTTCGCATTATTTGATTTTCCAATATAAACATAATCCAAACTATAGACATAAAAATATAAGTCATCAACTTGCGTGCGCACTCAGACTCTCGACCATATGGATATTAATAAAAAGAAGCCTTTTCAATAGTATCTGTCTGTCTGTCTATTGTGATAGTTGATTTACACATATAAAGTAGAGACCAAATAAAACAAATAAATGCTCATAAAAGAACGACTGATTAAGAAAGAGACGACGAATCAAAAAATGTAAGATAAAAACTAAAAAAGGAAAAAATTTACGAAAACCAATGTATGTATAGAAATTAAATGAACCAAAAAATACTAGTTTTCGTTCAACTGTATGCACATGCATATAAATAAATATCCAATTATGTAAGCGTGTGTACATGAAAATATTTTCTAAAGCTTTTTTACTTATTTGTTTTTCTTTCTTTTTTAATGTATTTTTACATTGACAAGATATTTTCCAACCAGACGACCATGTCATCCGGCAAATTCTGTTGGAGAAGGAATTATGTGTGTGTAAACGTGTTGGTATTCATTACGAATTCATTTTGAATGACAACAAATGCAAAAACTTATCAGAGCAGAAATATTAATTTTTTTCAAACTTAAACTAATACGTAAACACAACATCATATAAACATGGACACATACGCTTGACGTAGCGTACAATCAGCTACTAGCGTGAGTGAATATTCATAATATGCGCACATTCATTCACATATTTATAGGATGTAAAAATATATATGTTAGGACAAAAATAAGGGAAGATTACATATGTGTGGATCGTGCGTTATTGTATTTGTGTGCAACGCAATAACTGTACGTGTAAGAGCACAAACATTATATTCGAAGGCATTTGAAGTTTTCAACATACTGTGCAAATGTGAAATAATCGGCCATTATGTGTAAGCAAGCATTAATGGGCGCCTGAGTTATTGTTGGTGTTATTGGCACAGCCATACAAACGTCCGCACGTCTGTATTAACATGGCTTTGTTCTAAAAAGCAAACAACGGCTGGAGAATTTCAATCAGTTGCAATTTGCACTTCTCTTAACCGGCAAGCAAATAGGTACGCAAGTTTGTAAATGGCAAACAAATAAGTAAAGTACGTGTTCATACGCGGGTACACACTTGTACCCGCACATTGATAGAATGCTCTTCGATGCTTTTGAAAGGATGAGCACACATATGCAAAGGTTGGCTTTTAATGCATAGTGATTTCAGACTTCTGTTGTCTGTGGATAAGAATTGTGGATAACAGTGGCATTGAAACTTTGTTTGTAAGTTACGTACAAGTAAGTAGGCGCCATATCTGGTGCCACATGCAACACAGTTTAACGAATGGGTGGATTCTTCTTCTGTGTACGTACTGTGTATTCTGATCGATGAGCTATTATGCCTGAATCTGAACACGGATATGCGTGAAGTAATAATTTACACCCCTATGGTCATTCGCTATATCACGTTATGTTTGGGGTAAGAACCAACTTTCTTTTGTCATTCTTTTCTATGGCGATTGCCATGTCTTCGTCCAGAGAAGCTGTCCTTTCTTTCTTATGGGCTCCGGCATAACGACTTTGCGGTCAGCGCCCGGTACATCAATTTTACGGCGAATGCATCCGGCCGGTTCTTTGTATACCTTTCCGAGCTTGGTGACTGGTACGCTTACGCAGCAAAGCTGAAGATTGTTGGACTGTTAGGTGGCCGTAAATTTAATGTGTCGTGCGTAATGTTTCGCAGGAGTGGACAAAGACTGATTTGATCCACTCGTTTGTCATATTCAGACATTAACGCCCGATTCGTATGGCAGCTTGCTAGAAGATATCTTAAAATCTTCATTCTTAAGATGGGCTTGCTGCTATTACACAGTTTATTTGCGAAACAACAACTTGGTGCATCTCCTTCTAGGTTGTGTTCTTCCACCCATTTCCGAAATTTAGATAGAAAGTTGAACTTTGATATCAATATTTTCATCTAACGATCATTCTCCATCTTGATCTATGTTCCGTAATTCTTCGATCGCTATTTATGCTATTTGTTCAATTGTTACTACAAAGAGTGGGCCTTAAACTGTGGCCAAAAAATGACGCACCATTCCTTAAGTCTCAGTGTTTCTTAAACTTATAATTCAAAGAAAATAAACAAATAAAATTTAAGGTTAACCTCTGGCCTTATTATATTACTTTTCTTACTTTCCAGTTCATTTGATTGCCAGCACAACCACTTAAGTTGTGTGGTTTAAAAGAATCAAGGCAACCAAATAATTTGCTTGTTGCTTTGCCTGTATCTTAATAAGCACCAAAGATCTCAAAACAAGAACAAAATTATGTTTATGAAGGACATAAAGGAAGAATGTTAGATCTCTTTGGAAATCTCATTGATAGGGTTGACGAATACATTTCGTATTAAAATTAAACTGAGCTTTAGTCACAGTTATAGCAAGTATGTAGCCTTCCTTTCGTTTATTTGTTTCTGGGTTTGTTGCCATAGTTAAGATAAATAAACGAGGAGAGAGAGGAAGAAAAATATATAAAAAACTTGTTTAATGCAATCTAAATTTAGAGAGCGAGTAGCAATAACACTAGCAATAGCAAGCAGAGACATTAAATTGAGAAGTAAGAACAACAAAAAGAAGACGTAGGAGAGAAAGTTAACTTCAATTTGTTGACGTGTTGCATACTGAATACATTGAATATTCTTCGTTCGCACTAAGGTTCAAAAACATCTAAAATGCGAAATCAAAAAGAAAAATGTGGAACAAATATGTGAGCGAATGTTTGAAAAACAAGACAAGAAGGAAAAATGAGACAAAGACGAAAGGAAACCCTACAACTTAGGAAATGGATTTGCATAAGTTTTTAACGACATTTCAGCCAAGCACAAACTTTAGCAGCATACTAAAGAATGACAGCGACAAAGCAAAGGCAGTGCAACATGTTTATCTACAATAACAACAACAATGCAGAAGAAAGAAAGCAAAATTTACGCAAACATATAAAAGAAACGCATAAGTATAAGACGCTGACAACGTAACTACATATATGGAAGCAAATAATGTCACATGGTATTTGTATGGGAATATACATATATGTACATTATCTATTTATTTTTATTTCTGTATTCAATTGATATCAGTATTCAGTGCTGGAGTCACATGAGAGCGGCTTGCAAGTAGTTACCGTATTTAAGTTGAAAAACTACACATAGAGCGTTTTTTAACCATTTCTCACTTTAGCACAAGAAAGTCTTACACAAAAATTTATACATTGAAACACTCGAACACAGACATCCGCACAGACACATTTGCATTTGATAATGTATACAATATGATACTCGTATATCAGTACGACGGCAGCAAAGACAAGTTGATGCTGACGCTGATGTTGATAGTGTTGTTGGATATTTCGTTGAGATTACGCCTGAAACTATATATCATTGTGACTGTGTCCGTGTGAAAAAACATGCCCGATTCCCTCCAGCTTTAGTATATTAACTCATTGCTTACTTTTCAAATACATTGATATCAGATTTTTTTCTATAAACATTCGTTTTTTGCATAGCATACGTGTTGTCGGTCTATACGTATGCAGCCCATGTAAATATTTTTGAGTAAATATTTAAAAATTATCATCTCTAATAAAAAAGTTTTGTTAAAGTTTTTTTCTTAAACATAACATTTTTCGTGTCCTTTGGGAACATTTAAGTGTAGTTTTTTGACTGAGAAAATTTTAGCTTCAGCATATTGCCAGGACGCCCACTTTTGATTACTAAATAGCTAATACAAATAATTAAGACTTTTTCTGTATTCATCTCTTCGAACTCTTGAGTACGATATATTACGCTTTTTCTCGTAACTGTATAAATTTCGCACAAATATTAATCTATATGCATACACGGAGTTATTCATTTTGTGGCCCCGACACTCTTCTGACCAGCATAAAATTTTTTTCAATATATTGCTTATACCCTCCAATTAGTGAGATGTAGAATCATTCAAATATCCTCCAGATGGCAATAGTTCGGCCATAACTTGGCGGATATTCATTTTCAAAGCGTCAAGAGCTTGAGGACTCGCATTGGTCGAAACGCAACATACCTTCAACTTCCATATCTTCAATTTCATGCCAACAAAAATTGCTAATTAAATGACCGCAGCGATTAGAATTAACAGTTTGTGTCACACCCCTGTCAATTTCAGAACAGTACTAACCTATCGCACCTCCATACCGAATGCTATATCACACTATGACTTTTTGGGAATGAAACGGGTTTTCAACAGTTACTTCTGGATTTCTACTGCCACAGATGAGACAATTTTGCTTGCTGGCGTATCCACTAAAGCAAATTACGCCATAACGTGCCGTATGACAGGCGCCCTATAATAGATAAATTCAGATCTTCTTCGACATCTTGGCGAGCAACACCAATATATTCGGCTGAACGTGCGTTTCGATGATGTGTGAGCATCAACGAATCTGTGATAAATCCAATTTCTTCAAATGTCTTGGCAATTTCGCCTATAGTGCGCTTATAGGGACCTTTACGTCGACGTTATCTGCTCGTCATGCACAAAACGTACCTACTATGGAAACAGCATTTTTATAGTAAGTTTTTACCGTTTTAGCACGTTCAGCACTTATTAAACGGTTCATGTTGTTATGTGACAAATATTGTGCTAACCACATAACGCCACACAACGTTTATATATTTGTTCTTAAGCTAATATCTCTACGAGACGTGCATTATGTAATTTATGAATTTGATTAATCAGATTCAAACATACCTTGGCATGTATAAGAATGCTGCTAACCTCAGAAAAAAAGTTTTCGAAGGTTTTTGCTTGTTTCTGTTCACAAAACATTAAACTTGCTGTAAGTTTTTGCAATAACCTATTTATATATTATATGTTATTGGATTAATTTGTTAAATGGCCGGTTTTAATCATCTACATTATTTACGGTACGATTTTCAATCAAAAGTCTACCTTTCGTAAAAAAGCAAAAAAAAGAAATGTTGCAATAAAATTTAAAACTTTCTAGGAGAAAAAACTAAATAGTGACATCAGCTCATCTAGAGGACGAGAGAACATTATGCGGCCAGCTAACGTATGAACAACACCAGTTGAAGTAACAAATTTAAGGACTTATATGTGCCTCTTAGGATATCTAACGCAACTTAGTAAAGCTAATGATATTCATGTCGATACTGGTTTGTCCGTTTGCAAACACGTCACTGCAACGGAATACATCATTTCGTATTATATTCTGCTATTCATATGAAAGTGGAATGATCTTTGAAAATTGTTGCGGCAAAAACAATTTCACGCTCCCATAAACAAACGAGAGACTGAATGAAGTCAAGGATATGATTATGCTGCGATGTGCTTGCTGTTGATATGCTTTAGATCTGCCTGCCTGTTCACTTTCTTACTGTTTTTGTTGTTTCCTATTCATTCTTACTTGTTGTCTGCTTTGGGTCATAATAAGTACTTGAGTGTAATTATACAAAGCTTTTACCGTAATTAACATGATTTTGTCTTTTCCTAAAGAATTTTCTAATAAACTATAGAGTTTTGCGAACCCTATATTCCCAAACTAATAGTTTTATATAAGTTTTCTAAAAAACTGCTTTAATTTACGCAATATTGCAACTTCCTCTGCTTTTGTAAGACTTTTAGTTGCAGAAACATCACCCATATTTCTTATTTTAGCGTGCGTTAAACACGTGTTGTTTGTTACAATACCGTCATCATCACCATAGTCGTCAGCACGATAATCAACACAAGCTGTCAGCGTTGTCGTCATTATTAACATTGACAATATGATTATCACGTGATGTTCACATCAGTTCTCAACTACTCTCCTCCCATTTGGACTACGTTTTCAATTCATTTTGTCTCTGATTGGTTACGTAAGCCAAGCAGAATTACGCTTACTGCTTAGGTAGAAAAAGAAGGAGGAGAAGTGAACGAAAAAGACAAGAAAAATTACATTAATTAAACTTTTCTCCGTCAAACTATGAAAAATGATTAGGTTATTCAAGCATCACGTCTGAAGCGCCTTAATTTCCAAGCTTTTACTAATTGTTAAATGCTGCTAAGTGGCTTAAAAAAACGTACACGAAAACATTAACGTTAATCATCATACTTACAAAAAAAACTAAAAAATTTATTTAAAACAAAAAACCATCTTATAATCACAAATTTTATACCGTCTCATGTCGAATCTCTGCTCTACATGTACCGTACGTAACGCCGTTATTTCTAGTGGGAAGACTTAATCACATAAAATGTGGTAACTCTCATAACAAATATATTTTAATGTCGTACATACGGCATTAAAGCCTTCATATCCAAGTCCAGTTATATGAAAATGGAATACAATCCCGTTGGTTAAAACATACAAATAAAGATTCAGTCAATATTTTGCAGAAGATATTCTGACAACGTTGTTCAGAATTTCATTTTTAATAAAATATGTGAGGTTTTTCAATTCTACAACATAATAGTTCATTAACATTTAGCATACACTTGCAATGACAAGCTAACCAAACACAAATAAAACTACGCTGCTAGTTGTCTAAGCTTGCATATTAAAGCACTTGTTGTGTGTTTCCCTAGCTGATATAACAATATAAGCTAGAGATTCAAAAAAGTTTTATGCAAACAAAACGTTTCACTTTTCATCAACACAAATAAGAATAGAGCCCTAGGCCAGTGGAATTATAAAGTATGGATATTTACAAACGATGTAGAGGCGACTTATCTGGGCTTTCCCTATGACAGTATGTTTGAATGCTCGTCGTGTTTTATTCAAGCGCTCAAGGTCGTAAAAGTTGAGACACGAAGTTGAAACTCGCCATATAGGCTTTTAGAGCCTCTTGCTTGACCAAGTGACCTGGTAAATAAAATATTTTGTACGCCTGATGTATTATTTTGAAGTGCTGAAAATACAGAGTTTTTTCCAAAGAAAACGTAACTTTATATTTGCTTGATCCAATCCGTCCAATTTACCAATATCTGGCCGAGTATACCAATTTAGTGCTCGATAAAGGAAATATGAAGCACCTAAGGTATTGTCAATAGTCTTCTCCATCAGAATTTAAAAAATTATTGGAATGTGGTTCCAATAATTTATGAATCATTACTAAATCAGTAAAGTGTTGATATAACGCCATTGAAGGCAGAAGCTATTGGCAACAGTTATCTACTTCTTTAGACTACAAGCTGTAGACAGTAATTGAAAACTTTATTTTCGTTTTATTTTCTTGGTTTTGTTACCTTCATATGATGGATATTTGCTTTTATTTTCTACATATTATTACACCTCTTGTCAAGTTTTGTTCTCCTTAGGAGCGATGTATACAAGGGCGAATGTTTGCGGTTAATCAACATAACAAGAAGAAGTTATTTAAAACAAAGGCTAAATCTTTCTTCCTAACACTTTTAATTTGTATATTTTAGACTATCCCCACGGCATGTACGTTCACATTTATTTCTACTTTAGTTTATTTTATTTATGGTAATGTAAACTTTTGCTCTAGTAAAGTTAGCGTAGTTTAATTAATACCGTACTTCAGCCTATTCTGCTTATTTTATTAGTCATCACCGTGCAAAGCTTGACCTACTACTCTTAGGCTTAACTTAGTTTAGCCAACAATCTAGTTCAACTAATAACATAATTTTAAGTAACTTTAGAATATTCTTATAAAACAGCGTAAGTGCATTTATAATAAGCAATTTTGATAAATAATAATCGATAATCATTTAGCTATAAGCGACAGTAAACAGCCAGCTGCACCGCTGTCGAGAATCAAATTACAAAATAAAACGTGCAAACTAATAATTGAGAGTGAACATGAAAAATTTATCATGTTTTACCCCAACAATTATGGCCTTACTGTAACTTTAACTTTAGTGGATGCAACATGGGCATATGAAATATAACACATATAGTGACATAATGGAAAGGAAGAAGAGAACTAATGGACATTTCCAATATCTCACTTCAGCTTTCGCACTTTCAAACATACTTTTAATTATTTATTTTTATAAATAGTAAACGACTGAAGCATGGGGATATACTCATTTTTTCATACTTTGCAAAAGTACTCTACTGTTTATGTGCAAAAGTGAAAAAAATTGACTTAGCTCACACAAGCTTATAAGTGCTTAAATTGTCTTGATAAAATTAACACGGCAGAATGTTTAAAACTATTCTGTACATTCCTCAACATATTATCTGATTAAAAATGCTTTAATTCTAAAATAAATATGGTGAACACCAGAATAATTGCTGGAATAATTACTTCTTAATAGTACCAGCGATATGGGTATCAAATTAAACAACTTCGAGATTAGAATGCAAAAAGCTAAGTTTGTTACTTCTAAATTAATTGTAGTGGACATCACGACGTCATGAGATTAATTTTTCTTAACAACACCTTTCAGTGAAGTAAAATGTGAAAGATGAATTTTATCGTTCATTTTTTGTGATAACAAACAAAAGCATGGGGCAGGAAAGATTTTAATGGGGCTTATGCGAACTTCGGCCCCAGCCGATCACAACTTTTCTTATTCATCTATTTATTTTACCTGGTCTACTTTTCCAGATAATTGCCACCTGCACTTTCTATATATTTCTACAAAGTTAGAATTGTCAAAATCGCGGAAAAAACTAAAATAGAGGGATAAAATGTTCCGCGAATATTTAGATAAGTCGATAAATAGGCAAAACATTGAAGAAGTCTCAAAAAATCGAGTCGTTTGTTCGTTCAACTGTGGAAACGTTGTTAGACCGATCAAGAGCATTTATAGGCTCGATTATTAGATGACCACAATAAACCTACGCATTCGAATTTTTGAGGGAAACATCTACAAATGTCCGTAATTCATTTGCAAAAATTTAGCCAACCTTTGTTTTTACAACGTTGCTTAAGATTTTCAACTATGGCGATCGAATTGCCATTATTTAACTTCGTCTTGACAATTGCAAAGTTTCAAGTTCTTAGCTATTGTGAATAGACTAGTCCAAGAAAATGCCACCAAATAACCACTTTAATAGAAACAGATACATGCAACTCGTCGTCAGTTCTACTACTAAGCATGCAGTACAAAGAAGCGAAACTCTTAGTATTAAAATTTTTGGAACCAAATTATGATTCGGCAAAGATTAAGAGCAAGCTCAATGGTATAGAAACAACTTTTGGTGCCTAATCGTCATTTTCAGATACACTACGTTAATTCAACCCCGTCTTTCACGATGAACGAGATTGTAATTAACTATACTGCAAGCGTTTAATAAATTTAATATACTCGCGCACATGCAAATTTTTTTGTACAAAGAAACTAAAAAATTTGAGTACGACTTATTTTTCGAATACCAACTTTAGAAAAAAAAAAAAACTTAGTTGAGAAAGAAATTTTTTTATAAAGAAAATATTTACACAACTTTTATGGAAATTGCTGAGATTGCACAGAAAAAGGCAGATGTCTTTAATTAAAGTTATATTTCGATATTCAATGTTCTCAGATTTTTTACTCTATAAGAACTAAATACTACTGACATGCCTCTGTACAAATTTTCCATTCAACATTATGCCATTTTCTCTCTCTCTCTCTCTCTCTGTTTTGCTTTCTGGCTTTCTAATAAAATAAAATAATAAACAATTTTGAGTGTTTGTCTAGCAGTAATACACATGCTACTTGCCCCGCTGCCTTCGCGTTTTCAAACGTTGCAAACAATTGCCGTCAAGCATATAATAATCGCTTCGAAAATGTGCAAAAGAAATTAAGAAAACAATTATACTTTCCGATATTTTGTATATATCGGCATATTTTACAAGCAAAAATTAAATTTAAGTATAAAGTTTATTATTTAAAAACTTTAAAAATTCATCAGCCTTAGCGTAAAATTCCATGTGGAAAGAAAACTGAAATATACCAGAGTCTAAAAAACAACTTTTCGTACCATTTTTATTTGAAATCAAAAATTGTGGGTGAATGATAATACATTAAGGAAGATGTGCGTGCCGAAACAGAAAGCAGCCAATAAACAATCAACATGAACGGCACCAGCTTAAAAGTCGACTACCAAAGTAAGACTACCAAAAATCCAATTTAGAACAACCCAAACACCCTTCCATTGAAAAGAGTGGAGCTTTTACTTTGAATTACTTTGAAAATTTGCAGCTTTGCCGAAAACATAAGGATTAAAACACTTAAGAACTTAAAACAAGTCATAGTTCTCGCAACTATAAGTAACACCAAGATCGATCGAAAGCCATGTTCTGAATCATTTTCTAAGTCAAAGCTGCTCTGTCTCTCTATTTCACTGATATCTGTCAATGTACTGTTCTTCTCAACATGCGGGTGGCACTTTTTGAAATATTTTGATGAATTTTGGCACACTGTCGAGTTTTATCCCAAGGGCGAGCCCCATTGGCGATAGGTTAGGTCGACACACTTTTACGATCACTCTGCATATAACGCCTTATTTCAAAAAGCTACAGGAAAGAAAGATTACGATTTTCCAAGTTTTTCAGCAAAAACCGCTAAAAAATAGTGTTTCGATACTCTAATTGATGTGAAATTTTGGTCAGATAGATCCGTTTTTTGAACCCCTTCCCCAAAAACCCATTTCTACGAAAACTGAACTATCAATTGGCAGCAAGGTCTAACTTTCACCGTGAAAATTGTGTACATCTATTTTTTTGGGTCCCACGCCATATAATGGTTCTTATGGAAAATGAACCTTTGTATGCGAGAAAGATCTAATTCTTAATACGTTATGATAAAAATTTCTCCATATTTACCGTAAGTTGATACGAAAATTAACTGAAATTTGGCCCACGTTGGCCTAACTTTTGGACACCATTCATATACATTTATCATATACATATTTATCATATCGGCCACAGCCGTATCTTTATGTTCACCAATTTTTTTTAAAAAAGGTGAAAAAGAACGAAATTTCATTACTCCACAAATTTTTTTTTTACACTTTTCAAATGCATGGAATATAAACGTAATTTTTATCGTGTACCTTTTGCAGTTTGTAGGTAGTGAGCAGACACTCCAAAAACTTTCAACAATTTTGCGTAAGGAAGAATATGCTTTGTTTATCCTATCCTATAAAGCCTACGAATTTTCTCCTTGGCCTTGCCAATTTTTTAGCTATATTCATATATTTCCAATGGTGCATATAATGCGTAATTGGAAAGCTTCCAATTATTCCTTCATAGCGGTTCAAGCCAAGATCCCCCACATCCTTATAGGATAATTCTTTCTTTATTCACTGAAGCGTTTTTACTGCAACGAAGCAAACGGGAATACGTCGTTTCAGTGGTGTTATTAATGAATGGATACTAGAGAGATAAAACGTATTTACGTTTTCAATTCGATTTTGTACAATGTTTGCTTATTTTCGTTATTGTCCGCTCAGGCAACTTATTAACTCTGCTAAATGCTTAAGAAAGATATACAGTAGATTGGAGTAAAATTGCCATCAGATTTAGCTCTCGCTCTGTTTATTCACTCTTATTATCGATAAAGTGCAAGTTAGACTTGTTGCTTGTTATTTTCGTAAACATATTAATTTTGTCGCAGAATTTAATCAAATATTTAAAAATTTTTGTATTATTCGATTCGAAATGTAATAATCACAATCACTGACGCTACCGCACGCAAAAAAAGATCAAAGACTTAATATTAGGTTGGGGAAAACAAATCCATTATTTTTCGGCAAATCCATTATTTGGCTGTAGTAATCGATATCTAACAAACAATTTTAAATTTATGCTCGTTGGAACGTTGACATTTCGCACTAAAAAATTGTCTTGCTGTCTTCTGTTTGGCCATTCAGTCGTGAGTTGGAGGGTGTGAAAAATGGCAGTCAACAAAGAGAAAATTCGGTACAGTTCACAGCTTTTCCTCGATAAAGGCGAAAATGCAAGCCAGGCGGCTGGGATTGTGAATGGTATCTATGATCCCGAAACTGTAACAGCTAATTACGTGAGACTTTGGTTTCGTTGATTCCAAAGTCGTGTATTTTTGATGTTAAAAATGCTTCTCGCACCGATGGGCCCTCGATCAAATCGAAGTTGATCTGCATGTTAGCAGTTATAGCATCGCCCAGAAGCTAAAAGTCAACCACAAAACAGTTTTAAACCATTTGCATAGAGCTGGATTTAAAAAGGACCTTGATGTTTGGGAGCCACACCAATTAACACAAAAAGACACTATGGATCGAATTTCCATCTGCGAAACCTTAATGAAACGGAATGAAATCGACCCATTTCTTAAAGGGATGGTGGGTAGGGATGAGAAATGGGTCACATACGACAACATTGTGCGAAAACGATCGTGGCCAAGCAGCGCAAATAATGACCGAAACTAGACTAACGGCCACGAACGTTTGGTTTAAATCGTAAGGAATCGTTTGGAATCATATTATCAAACTTGGAATCGGATTTCTACTGTCAGCTGGGCCGTTTGAAGCCGTTTGAACCAACAAGAAAGGTTTTGTGTTTTATCAGAACAGCGCCAGGCCATACTCGTCTATAGTGACGCTGGGAGCTTGGTAAGGATCGCTTGGAGTTAAGCGATTACCATGTTCTTCTTGCATTGTTAAACTTTCTTAGTTTTAAGAAATTGGCATTAAGGGAATATTGCGAAAATCAATTACCAGAGCTTTCACCAAGACTACTATGAGGCTACTACGAAGATACCTTTAAAATGGCAACAAATTATAGAACAAAATATTTGACCAACATTGGTAATCCGAAACATGTTAAATAAAGTCTTGAAGTTCACGTAAAAATAATGGATCTGTAAAGTATTGTAAGTATAATGGGTAATGTAAAGTATTTTAGTTCACCATTAAATTCATAAAAATTAATTCAGGAATATCAATGTATTCTTGACTCAATTCCAAAGATTCAGCATAAAATTAACGTTGTACGTTAACCAATAAAAAAAGGAACCAACTTTGAAAGACACCAAAATATGTTAAATGTTTTTCAATATTCCCCACTGAAGGAGAAACGGCAAATGATTACAACACCCATAAAGGAGCTTCACACTCCCCCTAAAATATGTATATTCTTGATCAATGTCAAGTTTTGAATCGATTAGTAGTGACAGTGCGATGTCTGCAGTAATTATCCTCCTTGTCGTAAAAAGGGAATTATCTGCTTTAAATTTGGCAGAAAATTTGCAATCAATGTATTTTATGTGTGAACCTAGAGCATCTGCACAAAAATGGAAAAAATGCAACACGCATACACAGCACACGGAAAGAAACTTCAGAAATCCTATAAAGTCTACATATTATTGCACCGTTCCAAATATGTTTGTGAGTCCGTCTGTTATCTATCTGTTAATTTCTGTGATAAACGTACTCTACAAAAATAGAGAAATCTAGAAAAATAAAGAAAACCAGCCATGCCCCCGCAACAATATAGAGCTGTTCCTTATTCGGAATTTTTTTTTTTAGAAAACCCGGTGATGGATATGTATGTTTTAGGCCTTACAATTCGACTGGCCTAAAACATATTCGAATTTAATTTTGTATATTTTCTTGGACAACACAAAACTTTTACGCTATTGGCAAACATCACTTAGTCGAATGGATGAATAATCTTTTAAGGAGAGCTAAGAAAGGAAAAATTTTTGGGAATATTATGCAACGCGAGTAAATATAGAAACACTGCTCAAAGAATAAGCCGTCGATTGGAACAGTCATTAATAAGATTAAACAACGCCCTACGAAACAGACTCCCACCTGCACTACTAAAGCTACCAGTATAGATTTTGCGACATGGTCTCAAACTTTTTCATAATGAAAAGATGTTTTCGCATATTACTATCCTTTTTCTGCGTAATTGCATCAGTTGTTTTTTGCAGCAGTAACGGTTTTTGGAGTTCTTTTTTGCCCTAAAAAACATATTGGGTTTATTGAACTTCTCCCGAATTTTCCACTTGTGGATTTAAAAGACTCGGCCCCAATTATGAAAGGCTGCTTTTACACTTGGTTTTAGTACATATATCTTAAGTTATTGCGTTTGTGTTTTTTGCATTGATTTTTTAAAAACTTTCGTCTTAAAAAGCTTTTTATATAATTATAGTTTTCTTTAAAATCTAAGCTAGCGCTTTAAGGCAGTTCGCATAAATATTTTCCTTGCGCGTTCGTTCTACTTACATGCATTCGGATTGGTTGCCTGAATGCCATGAAACTCCAAACTGTATTTGAGATGTATACTTCCAAAGTTTGACCAATATTTTGCTATACACAATTCAAGCACATTGTTTTCCTGCAATAAAGAAAAATATAAAAATGCAATATTAAAGCAGAACAAGAGTTTTTAAGTTTTTAAAAAGTAATTCTTAGATTGTTGTTGTTATTCTATTTTATTAAAAATAACAAGTTTATAGAATAAAAGTACAATAACAATACAGGTAAATATAAAATTACGATAACAATGGAAAGAAAACGAAAAACAAGTTAAACTCATAATTATCGAGTTTAGGGCAAGTGCAAATAAATGAATAAAGTTATGATTATTTTTGATGTTTTTTGTGTTCGTCGCTTGTCATATATAATATTTCCGACTATAACTACTATTATTCAATATATATATACATTTTTCTTGTTTTACGCAGATTTATATTTTGCTTTTGTTTTTCCTTTCCCAACTGTTTCCCATTTTGTTTTGACACGTTGTATTTCCTCTTTTGTTTTTGTCCCTTTCAATCTTATTAACAAGAGAATGTTCACCGCTATAAGTGGGTATAAATCACAAGGACAATTTTTAATAATCACCTATGCCCATTAAAAATACCTCACCAAGTGATAGCCTTGCTATCACGTTCACCTTGCTATCATAGCCTAGCTATGTACCCATTTGATAAAAGTTGGATTGCACATTTCGTTCCGGAGATTTGAGTCTCAAAGAAGATCGTCTATATGGGTGGCCATCTAAGGTCGATAATGATACTTTGCTGTCCATATTGGAGAGCAACCCACATCACTCTCCAGCATCTACGGCACAGAAATTCGGCATCCACCACTCCTCTGCCGAGGACCACAGTATATGTTTTGGATGTATCCTCCGGCAGAATATTTGGTTTCCACACAATTTCACTGAAAGAAATTTATCGAATCATGTGAGAACCTGTTCATCTCTCCTCGTTAGACATAAGATTGAGACGTTTTTTGACAAATCTCTAAAGGACGATGAACTATGGGGCCTTTGCGACAATATATAGAGAAAAAAGGTTTCCTCCACCTCTAGAATATCTGCCTCAAAGATTGCAAGACCAGATCGCCATTAAGAAGATGATGGTCTGTTTCTGATCGGATAGAAGACGTCCAGTGTACTACGAACTACCTAAACGAACACCTATTGTGACCAACTTGATAAATTAAGCGCAGTTTTTAAGGAAAACCGGCAAATAGCGAATACAAAAGTGAATCTTTTTCATCAACGTAATACGAAACGACATATTACAACTGTGACGCAACAAAAATTGAACGAGTTTGGATAGGAAATTAGCTATCCAACGTATTCACCTGACATAGCTCCGCCGAATTACTATTTGTTCCGATCGCTTCAAGATTATCTGATGGGATAATATATACTTCTTCGAAATTGTCTGCTTGACAGTTGCTGAATATTTTGGGCCCAAGGAAATGCACTTCTACGCCAAGGGGACCGACAAGCTGCCGAAAAGATGGCAGCAAGTGTTTTATTTGAAATACGACGTAATTTTCCCGCTAATGTAATGTATACCATTCTGAAACACTTAACATATGTCCACTTTTTGAAATATCGATCGATTTGGATTAGCTCTTTCAATCGATTTAAGCTTGTCCGTCCGCCTTCCTGTTCGTTGATATGATGTTTGTGAGTAAAAGCTATAGTTCACAATTTTTCAGATACACTGACGAAATTAGGTACGCTGACGTAATTTCAATTTTTTTTAAGGTTTTCTTACTTTTAACACTTCATGCTAAAAATTATTCCTTATCAAGTTTAGGCCTCGATAAGTCTATTTTCTGGACCCTGGGCCACAAAAAAATTCTCAGGAAAAGTATGTCGTTGTATGCCAACAAAGATTAATTTTAATATTGCATACTGAAAATTAGTCTAAAATAGTAATTAGACACACAAATATACTCACTCATTGTGGATCACGTAGGTCTATTTTCTTGCTTGTCTATGGCTATGTAACAGTTCTCAGAAAAATTAAACTTTTATATGACGAAAAAAATCTAATATTTTTTATTTTATGACAAAAATGACGATGAAGTAAAGAGAAGTGATGCCTATATTTTTTCCCAAAATTATTAAATTTAATTAAAGGTGGGGTCTGCCAACGCCTATTTTGCCCCCTTCTCACATCGTAGTTCTCTTAGGAGGCAAGTCTTTACATTAGTTATGAAAATGAGCGCATGATTATATTATGGGAAGATGTATAGAGTGGATATTTAAGTATTAGCTTTACAGAATTATAATGTGTTAGGTTGTTTTTTAATAACAATAAGTATAATAACAATAAATATTTGAAAAGTCATTTAAATTCTCACCGAATTCTTACTGCCCAATTAATAGCAAGAAAGCGCTCAATTCTTAGTTAAGTGTTTTGCAAATAGAACATATATGGAGGAAGAAGTTTTAAGCAGATACGAATGCACAACAACAAAGCGCACCACAAGCACATTTATGATGTTTTCGGGCTTATGATTCACAAACTACATATGAGCTATGCAATAAATTCTTTTTGTGATGATGTTGATAACGATTTTTCCTGTGGCAGACGGTTTTATGATGTTACTTAAAAGACACTTTTCATTTAATTTAAATTCTACAGACACTAAATTTGTTAAGGCCTTTGTAATTAATTGTGAATTATAAGTTTACTTTTGTTAGAAAATGTAGAGAGGCGTTAGACATATATGCTTAAGCGTACGTCTTGTAATATACTCATCGCTCTGAATATTAATTACTTCTTACATTATAAGTTGAATTGTCATTGACAGTGTCCAATTGCTTACTTTATATAGTGTTCTGCTGGCTTGGTTGATTGATAATTTAACTTCAGATTATTAACTGTTTAATAAAAAGTCATGTCCTAGTACCATTTTACTAAATTTGAATTTTTATGTTAAAGCTTTCTCAATGTTCATTTTAAAATTCAGTCTCTTATTTTATAATAGTAATTTTGTGCTAGTTATTATATGCGCCTACACTTACCTGACACTTGAATGCCAATGTGGTTTCATTTTCTGAATTGACAGTCAATAGCTTCATAGTTTCCAGAACACGGCACGAGGACTTTGGTAACAATTGTACGGTGTGCACAAAGAATTTGCCAACATCCTTGCCACAAATTTTATCGGTTGAACGCATACGTAAGACTGTTCGATTTTTTTTTTTTTTGGTCGAAAGTAAGCAGAGAGTATAGTACAGTAAAGCAAACAAGCACACCCGAGCATACACGAATGCACAGAAAATGTTTGAGAAAGAAAAGAAAGAATAAAAAAAATTGAATAACAGACAAAAAACTTTTTAAAAATAATTATAAGTATGCCACATGGATGGTGTAAGAAATTAAAGAATTTGCCAGGGAGTGAAAGTGCTTATGGCTGTACCGACAGCTTCCTTACAAACCAGACTTGTTATACTTTAAATTTTACAAATTTTTAAATTTGAAGAATTAAGAAAATCGAGAAAACTCATAATATATGTACAGAGTGGGTGGATGTCTGTAATTTGCTTTTTAATGGATATATTCCAACAGTTCACTTATCAATCTCAGATATAATACATGTCATATTTCTGAGTCCACTTCAACATATGAATAACTCGTAAAACCAGTAATTAGTTTTATAATTGCCTTTAAGTCGATTAAAAATCCCAATAGCAAACATTTTTACCTTTGGCACTTATGTGCCTCTCAAAAATGTTCTTTGTAAGAAGAGAGCACTCTCTAGTTGGCAGTTTTGTTTTTAACCTTCTTGTGGACTGTTTAAATTTCTCTTATATATACACGGTAAATCCCCCTTTGCCGATGCGGAGAAGTCAATAAAGGGGGACGTACCCGGACTTAATTGAAATGACACGGTATTCTACACTTTTTTCACGCACATCTAAACGTTACTCCCATTTGCAACAGCAAATCTTTAAAATGTGTCAAAACCAGTGCATGTAATAACAAAAATCCTCTAAATAGACCCATTCATAACATTTATATTCAGAATTGCAACCCATTGGAGGTGTTTGTGTAAGTCCAGTGTAGGAGTACCAAATTCTAATAAAGAAAATATGTGAAAAGATCCAGGAGTGGGATTCGAACCGATTTAAACCGAATCTTTTCATTTCCATATTCCAATATTCGATATAACAGCGAAATGAGAATGGGATGAGCACGCAGTAACTTATTTGGATAAAGGAAATTGCTCTTTTTCGGTATGTACTTAGTTTTCCCGGTTGTAGATATTCAGGTAGGCAGACGTATGAACAGGCGAAGAAGTTATACGCTAGCAAGGTGGTTTATACGTGGCTATGAGATATTCAAAGCATGTATCCCTGCGCCAAATATTATTCAAAATTAACATATCCTTCGGCGGGGAAAACCTTCTCTACATGGAATAGCTTTGTGCATATATAATATTTTGCGCGTTAGTAAGGAAAAACAAATAGTAAAGTGTGAAGATGCCTTCGGCATCAAACTTAAAATAGTCGTCAACATTTTTACAAAGTCAGCAAAAGAAAGAAAGCTAGTGCACGCGAAGTGTCTGTGAGCAATACTGCTAAATTGAATTGAGTTTTGAACTGAAGTGAGTGTTGACAAATTGAATAGAATTTTAAATAATAATCAATTCTGCTAGTAAATATTTATACTGTTGTGCATGAAATAGTGTGCAAAATTTTACACTTGTATCTCATCTCCTGTTATCATTGTTATCTATGAAGCACTCTTTTCACACGTTTTCATTTTTCCTTTGCATCTTACTAGCACCGTTTTCTTGACAAATTTCCAATTTGTGACCCATTAGCTTTGCAATAACTATCATCAAGCGGCGGTGTGTTCTTCTTTCCCGTCTGTGTTTTTATAAATTTTATATACATGGCTTAAATATCTTTTCACATCAATAAACATTAACAAACATTTTATGTTTATTGCGCGCCATTATTACTTACACGCACAGACATACTTGTTCACAATTACACGCAATACTCACCTGCCCATGTGGCTCGTGGTGGCACCAAAATAAAGTCTCGTTTTATAGTGCTGGGTTGAAATTCAAAGCTGCCATCCGTTGTATGGGATATGGGTTCATAAAGACGTGTTTCCTCGTAATCAATGACATGTGGCTGCACAATCGTTACAGGTATTTCAAATAATGAACCCTTTTCTACGCAATCCGTATCAAAAGCTTGTACACTACATAGGTATGCGTGCATGTTAATTAAAACGCAAGTCCATTGTGTAAAATACGCGCAGAGAAAGCGAAACCAGAAAAAGAACAAAATAAACGAGAAGAGTTATATAATACAAAATATCTGTACAGGAAACATTATCAATGCATAGTAGGTGGATACTGGGGAAAAGTTTTAACTCTTATATAAAGGGTATAATAAAAAGATAGTGGATAATAACGCAAAGGATACAAAAATAGCGAACAATAACATGTGTGGTATTGCAGATCAAATAAATGTTGCTATCGCACTGCTACATAAACCCAGACGTATTTATATCTCACGAATTTTACTTTTAAATTGGTTAAACGGTGTTTGGTACATATGTAAATAAATATGGAATAAATGGCATGCAGCGGCGTTAATTTAATTTAAGGAAAATGCTATTTTAAGAATGTTTTGCTTTGGAAATTTAAAATGGACACATCTAGCTTTAGAACAATTTTATATATATCGCTCGGCCAAAATAAATTTTTTTAAAAACCGTATTTGAGAAAGTGTACAAGCGCAAGCTGGTTTTTTTTTCATTCTTTTTTCTTTCAATTACTCAGCACGTAGATATGCTAAACTAATTGAAAGGAATAACGCTTGCAATGACCCCTTTACATCTAATGGGAGGTTAAACTATAGTAAGCCGCCTCACTATTCATGTCTAATCTATAGGAAACAAACCGGCTGATATTGTTGATCATAAGGAAACCATTTTTTGAAGTAGTTTCTTCATAAATTTATGTAAACATGTACTAATAGAAGTGGGTACAACTTGAAAAACACTAAGGTACACTCAGGGGTGCCAGCTAAAAAGCTTGATAGCAAAAGTCTTTTTAAATCCATATACGTACACTTTTACATAGCAATTAACATTATTGCCTCTATCAACAAGATTTTTAATATTCTCTTTGGCCTTGTTTCTGTAATCCCAGTTGTAATTATATCGTTTTGCTAAATAAATTAAATCATTTTAAGATATACGCATTCAATTTTATTTAACGTTAGAACTACCGACACTTCGCTTATACATATTTTCAGGGTTTCATTTTAAATCCTCTTCTTTTGTCAACTTCCCACAGAAAAAATAAGGATAGGAAACAGAAATTTTGAAAAACCATTTCTTGGTCGCTTAAGAATTCAGGATTAAAAACAGATATAACTTATTTATGCCCCCTCTCGTTAAAGAAGAAAGTGAAGCAACCTCGAACGAAGCTTTTCAAATATTTTTTTCTATAATCTTCGACTCCGTAAATATATTTCTGGAAAATTGTTACCCAGATATTCGCTAAGGCTATCTACGCCTTCATCTACGGCCGCGGCCGACCTTCTAGCCCGTCTATAGTTAACAGTTCAATTGTTGACTTTGCATGTGTACCTAGTTCAACCCTAATATCAGCAGGTCTTTTTTATTCATCTCAGCCCTTGGACAATCCACTAGTTTTTGTATAAATGCAAATCGATTAATCACAACAAAAATAAATCTTATTTCTAATTTGAAGTGAATTGAATTGACATATTCTAAACAATTATGAAGCAATAGTATGTTGCTGGTGGGGTATAAGTTCAAATGATGAGTATTCAAACACAACTTATACAGAAAATAAAAGTGAGTAATTGTAGAAAATTTTAGTCTTCTATCTTTTATAATTCGTGAGTAATAACCAAAACCCAAAACTTTTTGCTTAAAGAAACGGATTTGCGTCCAGTTTATGCTTTACTGCGGGTGTGCGCTCTGACCAATTTGGCCCATTTCCGATATCAACCTGTGATTGCGATTGGAAGCCAAATCAAAGAGTAGCCAAAGTTTAATTTTTTCAGCCTACCAATATGCGGATTGGTGGAAGATTTTGCCGGTGAATACAGCAAGAGTTCCGTTCCTTTGACTGGTTTAACGCAACATTGACGGACGCACAACTGTGAATAAAATAAAAACTAACGTAATGCTCTTCACGAGCTAATAGACTTTTGGAAGTCTCTTGTGAGTATTTCTATTGTGTTTTTTTGGTTATTAAAACCGCACAGTCTATGGAATTTTGAATTTGAAATATTCACTTCTTTAATTAAAGCCATGACAACCGTTTAAGATAAAATAAAGTTATTTCTTCCATAAATCTTAATACTTTATAGTTTATCCGTCATACTTTAAGAACTCACTAATAAACGAGCATATATATATAACATATATAACTGACTTTATGATTTTATAATGGAGGATATATATAAAAATTTCTGATTTGATAGTCTGAAATGAAAGGCTTGGCGTTGAATACTTTGGCCATTTTCTCTCCAGCGACTTCCAATATCGCAATAGCATGTAAATAATTACATTATTAATAACTTTACCAAGGGTCGGTTACTTTGTCTTGTCTGCCACCATTTATGTTAAAGCCCCAAAAATAATGAAAGAAAACTCAATATTTTTTTAAATCATTTTTGGACAAAATTTGGAAATGAATGCGTGTCGCAACAGCAAGCAAGTATTGTTGATATCTGATGACATTATCTAAAATTTCTCTTAAAACTAAAATAAATTCGTGGATTCTTATTTGTTACTTAACGTTTATGGGACTAGAGCACCCTAGCCACTAAAATCGCTTTGCTCTCTTTTCTTCATGCAAAAATGCTTGGTGAAATAAATATTACCGGCTTAGTGAATTGAAGTTAGCATTCAAAGTCCATCCCTCAAACATATTAGTTACATACAAACTCTTAAACGCGACAGCATTTAGTTAGGAATTTTCCTTGATCATGATGATTCATCTCTTCCTTATAAATATTCTGAATATCAAAATGTCTATAAGTCCACATGGGTGGTGTGCAACCTACCGAGCCAATTTAATTGGATACTCCTAAGGACGAAAATAACTCGAAACCAAAAATCAAGATTTAATGACTCGAGTTTTCTTATTTTATTGTTTCTACTTCCTTTTTATTTTAACCTTTTATGTTTCTACTACTTCTTGTATACAACTAAATTTTGCACGCCTTTCTTCTTATTTGTAAAAATTATAAGATTTTACAACTTACACAGCGGTGTGCACACCGGGAGGCAAACCCGAAGGATCCACTTTAACGACCAAAGAACGCGTACAATAGTTGAGATCCAAAAAAGCGCCGCATTGTACGTATGGTTGAGATGGCACCAAGTGTAAACGAACGTTAAAGTTTAATTTATCTTTCGGTGCTGCAATGAAAACAAAGAAAAAATAAAAGAACAAACCAAACACAAGGCGCATGAATGAACTTTAAAATATTTCAAATAATAGCTTTTAAATGCATATATTTTATAAACTCCTGTAAATAAGAACATGAAAACCGACGATAAGACGCGAGAAAGAAGAAAACAATTTCAATAAATAAGCATCACATTACGGCCAAAGTAAGCGCAATAAGCCATTTTACTTGGAGGCGTGGGATGTTTTCCGCGTCCAAAGCAAACAACTTAATGTATATACCAACTGAACAATGGGCAAATAGCAAATAAATATATATTCAAAGTGGCAACGAAAGTTGAAGTGGGTCTTCAGTGCTTTTAAAACTCAAGTTCCTGATAATTTCTCAGTTCTATGTCAAAACTTTTAAATGACGATATTAAACAAAAATTATACCCAATCGAATATTAATTTTTAAAAATATGCTGTTTTTTTTAATATGTATTTCCTAGTAGTACATAGTAGTAAAAAAATTTTTATGTTTGGACAATGGATTAGATTTAAGAAGCGTTTACTTTTTTCCGAGCGAAAAAACCCAATATTAATGAGACTAACTGCAAATTAAATATAAAAATATTTCACCAATTTTGTCTGCTAAGTGATAATCGTTGATTTTTAATTAAGTAATTGGCGCAAATGGGAGCCACATAATAAAAACACATATAATAAAAAAGCACAAAAAAATGCAACAAATTAACGTGCACCTGGTAATGCAAACAATACCAACGCCAGAAAGAATATTGCGCAGCAATTTCAAGCTTGTCGAAAAGGCTGAGTACGGTAAGGTATATACAAGAGGATAAGCTACTTTTGCTAGCATCACTTACATTTTTAAAGCCCCAAGTCGGTTATTCGTTAGGTTAATAGGTTACATGCATTTCCCAAAATTCGGTCACACCATCTTGCACTAATGCTTATATAGTATGATTACTACTGCATTCGCAGTTAAAATAGTTTGAAAATTTATATTACGAACCTTTCTCGCAACACCTTTTTTATAGTTTTGTAAATTAAAAATGCAAGTTTTATGGTTTACTCTTACATATGCATCTTGGTAATATGGAAGCGTCTGATCCGAACACTATCTCTAACTTGTTTGCAAAATTTTTGGATGAATCTTTCCAGATATCGGGAAGTGCAGTAATATCTTACCGCTGCAAGTGCAGTAATATACTATCGCTGGCAGTAGACAGTCAATTGAGAATTACAGCGGCATTATGAAGCTTTGCCTAAATTTTTGGAAAAACTTGTTATAAAGAGATTAGTCAACAATATTAAATCAGTTGTCCCACCATGCCAGCATGGCTTCGTGAATGGCAAATTTACTGCTGCTAATCTCTTAGAATTTGCTTGCCACGTGTTTGACTCACTCACAAATGGCATGCAGGCAAATGCTGTTTATACTGACCTTAGCCAATAATGTTAGCCATGAGTAACTAATTGGTTTTAGTACTGCGCTCGTAATTTGGTTTCGGTCTTATCTTGTGGATCGTGCTCAAAGAGTTTTAATTAGATTCCAGCTGTCTAAGCATATAATGATGAAATTTCGAATGTTTCCTTCTGTTCGAGTCCACTTTATTTTTATTGTATCTATGATGTGTAAATGGGATGGAGCGTCCACCATTACACACACAAGTTGCGAGTGCTGAGTATCCACCATCAATAAGGTGATAAACATTTTATTGGCAACCTTTACCCTTCTACATTTTTGTCTATTTGAATATATAACACTGGCAGTTTTTATGTTAGATTTCATTTACTTTGAGATTGAATTACGCCCCCAATTAAATCTCCTCTGCAAATTGCGACCAATAATTAAAATCCAACTTTTAATTCTACTTGGGCCTACTGAGAAACTTAGCATTATGCGGGCAGATACGCAGTAATGAAATTGGTTCAGGAAGTTTTACTCATTAAGAAATATAGATATATTGTGATGTCACCACTGCTTAGTTCTACGTGTTACAAGCGTGATGACGAAGATTAGTATATTGTCATTTTCGTTGTGATCAATTAATGAAACTTAAAGTAGAAGTTTATTAAGCTTTCTCATGTCCATCTATTAAGGATTCACACAATGCGGACTTTTAGCCTTATATATTGCAGTATGTAAAGCACAAATATAGAAGGCATAAGAATACGGATGATGGATGTCGAAAGATACCACGGAAACTTGCGTCGACTCTCTGCAAGAAATTCTATAAAAATGTGTTGAGTTTACTTTGCAAAGTGCGTATGATATTGAATAAGTGTAGACTTTACTATTTTTACGCCAATCCCTACGCTTACTTCCGGTTTGTTAAAACTTGTTTGCTTTACCGTATTCGATCGATTCAGATTTTTTTTACATTCGTGATTCCGCATCGAAGAACTTATAAAATATGTCTTTTTTTTTACCTACGTATTTTTATTAAGAAAACTTGGTGGAAATATTTGTTAAATTCAATTTTTTTATGCGATTCAACGAAATCAAAGGCTACAAGCGTCTACTTCCTGTTTCTTTCTTTCTATTTCGGAGCTTAATGCTGCTTGGAAGTGCACATATAAAACTATATAGGCATTCTCGGTTATTGTTAAAGGTTTTAGATTATATGATCAATGACTGTGCCCTGGATATGATTAAGGTGATCGCCGGAAGCAAGTGAGGGGAAAGAGATAGGGAATGGTCGCGGATAACTTAATATTACATTTGTAACGTTAAAAAGAATTAACAAAGTAAGATCTTAACTCAACTATTCATAAAAATCGTAGCATTATTTAAACGGCAAGGCTAGCTTGTGAGTTTTTCCATTTTTTAATGACTGCTTAAATATTTAAAAAGGAAATTTCAAGTTTTTAATTTAATAGTTTTTATTAAAACTATGAGTTCATATATCACTTTCAATCATCAACCGATTTACTCCATATTTCAACCGTGCCTTCGTATCTACATACTTTAAGGTACTGAAGAAGAAGTACTGCATCTTTCTAATACTAATAATAATATTTTTCAAATACTTCAACAAAAGGCAAACATTTGTAAAGAATGTTTTTTCAATAAATTGAATAACGTTTCGTAAAAAAACTTGAGAAGATTAATTTTACTTTCCAGCTCGAAAGTAGCATTGTCCTGAAATGATCATAAATGAGCTGCCAAATACAGAGAATTTACAATACACACTTTGCAAAATGCAATTAAATATCATTCAATACAAAAATCTCAACAGTGGCACAAATTTAATATACATAAATGTAGATAAACGAAATTAAGTTATAAGCCGCAAGCACGCTTGGTAATTATGTTAAGATAATGTAGCACAGGTATATTGCAACCAACAATATAAAATGAAAATTTTAATTGTATATAGATCGCATCAATCAAAGATCAACATGAGAGAAAGGGACACTAATGTCTGCCAGTACCAACTTCCGTTAGAAAGTCGTGGAAGTTCCAAAGGATCTATACCCCAATGAATTATTAAATAGTTAAACTTCATTCAATCCTAATGATTGTGATGTTAAATGTTTGAAAAGGAAGCAGGGAAAAAGAATTTAGCGCAGCTTTACGTTTTGAAAAGTTCTACTTACCGGTTTCGGTGTGATTAAAAAACACTGGCTCTATATTCACAGAATATTCAAAAGGTTTTTTCAAGAACCTTTGGCGTATGTATATGCCCTTAGCATTGCTGATGCCGCAACGTACAGAAAATCTTAAAGTTAAATTTACAAATAAACTAAGAAGCATTTCCGAAAAGTAATTCTTAAGATTTCTTACCGAACCATATTATCCAAATGCTTACCAAACTGTGCTAAATGCTCAAAGGTTTTTTCGACATTCAGTAAGCCACTTCCCTGAGCGAATGCATCTACATAATTGAGCTTTGTTGCTGTCGCACAAATGGCACGTTTTATACTGAACGGGGAATAAGAAATTTGGCGTTGTTTCAAGCCAGAAATTATCAATGCTAAAAGAAAAAGACAATGCCAATTATGTTTATCTTAGATTCATTTTGCTTTTTATCACTAATAAATTATTTTTTGTACGTTTCATTACATATTTGTGACAGAGCGCTTTAAAAATTTTTTTATTTTACTCTGAGAATTGTAAAATGACATCGCATTAAAAGCTCTATTTCACAGGAGTGATCCTGATTTTAAGACACGGCCAGGGAATATTACTAAATCAATTTCTTTGAAATTAAAGTAGTGCTAATACTTATCAGAAAAATTTACACTTCTATGAAAGAAAGTTATTCTTTTAAATATGTAAAGTGCAAGAAACTTGAAGCAACTACAGAGCTACCGTCGTTCTGCCGCCGTGTTGTTTATCCTACTGACCGGAAAAAACTTCAGAGAGAGAAAGGGTATAAACATAACGTCCTTCTAAGGTCCTCGTCAGCTCCTCCGTTCGTCAGCTCCTCCGTTCGTCAGCTCCTCCACAGTATTTTATATCAATTGATATCTTTTGGTACTTGTCAAACCAACAACTGGGCTTTGTAGCAGAGCGTTACAAGGAAATTGATGCGTTCGTTTCGCAGCCATTTTGGAAAATAAAAGGTAAGCGTATCGTTTGAAACATGAAAAATCTCAATACAAAACTTTGTTGAAATTATACGAAAGTTTTTTGATTAAGTTTCTCACACTATTGATGACCTGACTGCGGAATTTCACTAGGACCGCAATCGTTTATTCTATAAGCAAGCCTGTGAAGATTACTACTTAATAGTTTTATCCAATCCGAACGCGATCGTTGAAAGTGTGACAGTCAAACCGACAAGTAAATGGAGAACCATTCAACGCACGCAGTAGAACTGGAAAAGCTGCGTTCACGTAAATTGAAATGATCCGCCAAAGATATAATGGCAATTGCCGAAAAGCTCTATACTAAGGGGTTTATAAGTTATCCGCTTACCGAGACAAACATGTTTTCAAAGGACATAAATTTAATGTCTGCCTTCTTTTTGATAACGGCATATTTTTATTCTAATTTGTTTTTTTGTTAAAGGTCAGTTGTTGAACAACAAGTCGAACATGCGGTTTGGGGAACGTTCGCTCAGCGTGTAAAGGAGTGGATCCCTAATAATAATAAATCTGGTCAGGCGCATCCTCCAATTCATCTCACGCAAATGGCACCTAGTAAGTTAACTCAAAAAAAAAAAAAGAAAAAGGAATTCGCATGATTTATCGTACATCGTCTATAGATCAGCAGTTGTATTGAAACCAAAATCAGTGGTATTTTTATAAGAAGTAGAAGCAAGAAGTTGTATTGAAATCGGCATGCCCGTTATAGATAGGACGACCTCGAACGGACCCAGAATTTTTTTTTATTTTCGCTTTAAACTTTCAACTTTATGAAGATACCAGGATCTCCTGCAAAGTGATGAAAGTTTGATCACTGATTGTGGGCCGATTAATAAGCAGGAGTATTTTTGAACTAAATACGCAGGCAATGACAGTTTTCGAAATATTTTCATGGGAGAAAAAATATAAAATATGAAAAAAGTGACGTTTTTTTTGAGCTTTTCTTGTGTACTGCAAGATCAGCGGATTGTAACCATTTTTTCATTTTGAACTCTTAAGCGATCAAAGCATGTGTGTGCCCAATTTCTGCTCCCTGTTGTCATTATTACGACTGTGGCGATTCCACAAGCACTGTCCCAAATTGATCCATTTTGGTGAAAATTGAAATAGGACGATAAGTCGCCGAGAAAGAAAAAAACCGATTATAGATATTTAAAACTGTTTTCAGATAAACAAAAGTCATCCAACAAATTTGGAACTCGTTGGAGAAACGTCAAATTAACCAAATTATTCTAGTGTTAAATTAAAGCTACTCTAATTTTAATTACTTTTAAAGCCACCTTAAAATACCCAAAATTAAATTTATTACGATAAGCATGCTTAATGTATAAAAATTGAGGAAACTTAAATTAAAGCTATTCTTAGAGCTATATTCTACGTAAAAAATCCAAATACCTACCTACAGCACCGGCGACATGAGGAGCTGCCATGCTGGTACCGTTCATAAGCTGGGATTTGGTCATAGTAAATTGAGGTACAGATGTTATGGCTCCACCAGGAGCACATACCGTTACACCTTGACCACCATCAATGCAAGGATCACGTGAAGTCCAAGTATACACGTTCGCGGGTAATTTCTCACGCATGGTATATTCAGCTTCCATCATTTGTGGTGAAACGTAGGCACCCACACCAATACAACTGGGTATAGGTATATCCGGTGGTGTCCCAATAGTTGATAAAGCTGGCCCATGGTTACCAGCCGAAGCTACCCAAACAACCCCATATTTGTTAACCACTTCGCTCATAAGATCACCAATCCGACTAAAATTAACGAAGACAAGCATTAAATAATGGTTTCCTTAATTTGTGCGCAGAAACAATATAGTTAACGACTTTGAAATTTCCTTTTTATCAACGTGCAAAAGTTTTAGGGGGAGTAACAAGTGTTCCATAAACCAAAAAAAAAAAATTTAACAAGTCAAAAGAATAAAAAATTACCTCATATATTGGTTTCGTTTCTTACGGCGTATTTTATCTTCGCTTTCATCGCTAGAGCTGAAGATTTTTCGGTTTATAGTAACAAAAGTCCAAAAGGAAATTTCAAACATTTGATAAACTATTAACAAATATTTTTGTATTACTAACCCTACATTCGACCAGTGAGAATGTTCACCATAACTCATATTAATAACATCGATCTTCCGACCATCTCGACATAATTCCATAACCTTCATTATCGCTCGCACTAAACCTGTACCAGTTTCCATTGAACCTAAACGGCCGTCTCCTATAGTTAAAGAAACAATTTTTGCATTTGGAGCTATACCGTTCAAATCTTTGGAAGTTTGATTGCCGCTGGCAATGGAGGCGACGTGAGTACCATGAGAAGCTGAAAAAGGAAACGGAAAAATTTGGTCAAAATGGAACAAACTCGGTGAAGAAATTAAATTTGGGTTAGATTAAATCCTTCGTCATCCAGCATTCACTCATTGTACCTGCTTTTTCTTATATACTTCTCGTAATGCAACAAAACATACCTTATTTTCTTGTAGTAGCTTATAATGCAAAATATACATATCGAGTGGTACAGAAAAGGGGCACTATATATAAGAATTGATAACCGTGATGTACACACGAATACACGACGCATTCCAGAGAAATGCCCAACGACTTAAGGGAAAGTTTATCATTACTTAAGAATGCGAAAGAAATTCTCTGCTAATTATAAATAAACTTCTATCATAAGTTTGATTTTTATAGAGATATATCGGTTTCAAATTTATGTCGATGCTTTTTTGCTTGTTTAATTTCTCTTCTTCTTCTTTTTGTGAATTTCTTCACTTTGATAGATTTTAGAGTCTCTTTAGCGAAAATGGCGGGGTTTACTGAATGTGTGATGGTTTAACAGAAAATTCCGATGGTTAACACAAAGTCCCAATAATTCCAATCTAATGGGCCGCAAAAGCGCTTATTGTGTTTAACTTAATGAAAGTAATAAAAAAAGCTGATCTAGGTAAAATTTTCAGATCGTAATCATAGTTTGGGTAAACATATTTAAGATGATTTCGCTTGGATCGGGAATAATTTCGATGAAGCTCAGTACTAATACTAATACTTTAGTAAAATTTTAATAGCATCCTAAAGAAGCTTAAAGAATTAGACAACATTTTTTGTAAAAATTCGAACTTACTACACATCCCAACGATTTCCAAAACATTGCCCTCGTCATGTACATTCATCGATATAGAAAGAAAATCATTGACGTTATGGATTTCATGAGTTTTGGAGTATTCAGCAATATGCAAAGCGTGCTCTAAATCACCCTGAAAGGAAAATTTATTCATGCAAATATATATCGTATATTCTGATTTACCACTTTGCAAACCTTTTCTGTTATATCGATCACCGCCCTCCAGCCGCTATTGGTCGAATACAAAATACAATCAAACGTGGTTTTGATATCATTATAAATTTTCTCGTAATTATTTAGCAGTTCTAGAGTACCATCTAAGTCCTCTTTCTCCAGCTTTTTATCCCAAGATAAAGACTTTCCGGATTCTAGAGAAACAAAAATATATTTTAAAACCCATATCCCCATGATTCATATTGTTATTCCATTTCCCAATTTTCTAAAACAGTTCTTTATCCACATAGTGAATCTAAAACCCATTTTATTTTTGTTAAAAAGGCGTAATTACCATTATTTTGCGTCTCAAATTCATTGATTTTTCGCGATATCTCGGCTATGGCTATTTTGTTTGGTTTATCCCATTTCCTGGTTTTTTCGGCATTCAATTGATTTTCGCGCACTTTTGAAGGGGATAAATCGAAAAATGTTTTCAGTCCTATGTGATATTCCCCATTGGCAGTGTTGTTGTTCGATATCATTTCCGACGATAACTAGGAAAAACAAGTCGAAAAAACACATAACAAATGGCATGCAATATGTAATCCGCTGGAAAAGAGGTACTCAGAATAAAGTAGAAATTCTGGTCCTTTAATATTTAATATTTAAGACGCTTCTTTCAACTTAGCTTATGTATTATTTACCTTCAGATGGCGTCCTGATAGCCCGGTTATGAACCCACTATCATTAGCCGTAACTTTCCTGCTGACATCAACGTCACCACAACCGGTACAATCAAAACGTTCAATGACTTTAACACTTTTACCATCGCATAGAGTCTGGTATTGGAAATTAAATATACATATATATCCAACAACAACGAAAAATAATATATTATTAAGAGTAAACTAACCTCTAAACCGGCGGCGCGAGGATCAACGCCTGAATCAAAGATAGCAATGGTCACATCACGACCGTCATAGTCCGGATATTTTTGGAGAAAACTTAAAACGCCCGTCTCTGCTTTGGGCACCAGAGCATTAATGGGGAAAACATTGTAGGAAACCTCAGTCATTGTATCTTTAACAATCATTGCTTCGCACCAATCGACTGCTGAAAACTCTGGCAATTATTTGCTTATTCGCGGATGTTCGAAATAATTGAACTAGAAGTTATTTTTTATTTTTTAAATAAATCTTAAAATCAGGCTAAATAAAGTCTCCACGAATATTAATGCGGCCAACTGTTCATGACAAGCAAAATCAAAAGCTGACATTAGCTTCCGCAGCTATATGCAAAAGCTGATAACTGCAAAAACCTATCGCTGATATAATAACAGAAAAACAGCTGTTTTGTGTTGATAGTGACAAAAAAAAAACTAGCTTCCAATTGATAGTGTTTTTCCGTAAGAATTGTTGTTTTGTAAAGAAAAACGCGTAATTGTTGTAAGAAAAAATGTGGTTCGAAATTTTACCATCGGCTGCCATCATTACTGTGGCTTTAGCTATTCCCATATATGCAACATACGGTCTACATAAATTAGTTTTAGGCAATGTAAGTATTCCAAGACACAGTGTTCATCTTTTGCCGTTGGCCGCCACTCTTCTAAATCTTATGTAATCTTATATGATAATAAAATATGATTAGTTTTCTATATTTCATCATTTGGGATGTATGTTTATATGCATATATACATATTTTAAATGATTTATGTATCTTGGTTACTTTTTGCAGCCCTACCGCCGCAATATGGATGAACGTTTCGATCGTGTTATGTATTTACGTGACCGTAGACTAACATACAATCCATACATACTAAACGTGAGTAAATTAATAAGAAAAAGAGTCATCATTTTCAATATTTCTATCAATTAACTGTTCTTGTCATCTACAGTAAAAGTTACTTTGGAATTTAGGCAAAAAAATATAGTTGAGATAATGCTGCAAGATTGAAGATAAGAATCATATGAAAATAAATAATAAAAAATTTTTTGCAAAACAGTATAGTTCTGATGGTTTCTACCTTAGTAAAAAATGAAACTAAAACTTTCTTGCATTAAGGATCATTTAGGGAAAAAAGCTACTTATAACTAAAAGTCAAGCAATTATTAATATATTTGTCAATAACTTTTATACTCACCACTATCTGAGATGTACCAAAGTCGAGTTCTAACAAATTCACGACAATTTTTTGGTAAACAACCATTTTCCAAAAATCCCCAGAAAAAAGATCAAATTCAGCCTAATCATTGTTTATATTTTTGCAGAATAGAGTAGGTATCAAATTAAGTCGAACGTTAAAAATTTATGTAATAATAATTTGTCAGGTATATTTTAAATTAAATGAAATTTCGTGGAGTTATTTAAGGTTATTTAACGCCGAGTTAGGCTGCTTTCAAATCTTACATAAAATCTTTTTAAGTTTGCATTCACTATATTTTTATTTTCAATTTAATCAATATTTCAGGGCCTGGAAAAAATTCCGGATATGAAAGATGCAAACGAGGAAGAAAATTAATAAATTTTTTGCCGCCTTAAGTTATTATTAAATAAAGAATATTTAACAATAAAGCAGAAGCGCTACGGCTAAATTTTTGTAAAGATTGTTCTTAGACATTCCCCATTTCCGCGAAAACAACTTCAATTTAATATTAAAGAGTAAACGAAAAATGTGACTGGAGCTCTTTTCTTCATCTCTCTACAAAGAGGTAAACGAGATGAGAGGACGTGATGATCATAATATCTAAAAAAAAAGTTGAAAGTGGTACAATGTTAACAAATATTAGAGATGTTTGTTTTGCGGTTGATATAAAATTCGTAGTGCACATACTGTACAGAATCGAAATAATCCTACATATTTATCCAAAGATATATGTCTATGTATATATAGAGAACATACGTAAATAACGCAAAGTTCTCGGCACCAGTACCAATTTTGTATTGTTTGGAATCATTTGCCAAACATCTTTTAAAAATTCAAAATTACTGGGCATTAGTTTTTGAACATCGTCGTTTTTCCCTCTAAATCGTTTATAACAAAGTACTCTATGTGGACAATGGAGAGAGCTCAGAGTTGCTTTTAATATATAAAAAAAATGGTTAATAAAAAATCTTTACCATCTGGTAAATGGGAAAAAGTGGCGAAGCGGTCGTACGGAATTCTGTTCAAGCGGCAAAGCAGTCGTACGGAATTCTGTTAAATGGAAATACATGAAAAATTTAGAGAGCAGCGCACCATTTGAAATACGTATTTCTGTGAATAAGAATTATACGGATGCATGTATGAAACTAGAACATCGTCTTTGAAAAATGGCTCCTTAAATTGCGGCACACCACTTGCATGCTCATCCATAATTAAAAGGATTTTATTAATCTGTGGGCGAAAATAGTTGATTAATTTACGTAATGAGAAGCATACTTTTGAATATTTATATTTTATTAATTAAATTTTTGTTTCTTTTTTTTTAAATTATCTATCTGTCATCATGTAAGTCTTATAAGTGTGGACGATGTTTTTACTGAACATTGATTGCAATACTAATTTACTAATTTACTAATTTATTGTATAACAAAGTTGCTAACCAACAGTGAGTTTGCTTCAGAATAGATTTACTTTGATTCTTGAGAATATACACGCGGTTGTTATTGTTTTTGTGTGCTTCTAGCTTTTCGTATAAAAACAATGATGTCAGTAGTGAACAAAAAACGTGTGTTGCTATAAAAAAAAAGATGAATGAAAGATGTAAAAAACTTAGGAAACGAAAAGTGGAACAAGACGGTGAACAGTTCAGATGAAAAAAAAAACATATTAGAAACTCATTTTGTGAATGTAATATTCTTGTGCTAAGAAAAAAATTGTTTTACATTACCTTAACTTATTGTTGTTTTGAAACTTAAAAACTCATCAGCTTGGCAACCGATGCAGTAAACAACACCAATTAGTTTTCCAATCATAATGTGCCGTTAAGATTGCCAGTTAGTTTAAAAATGGCATAAGAAAATCGTTCGCCGTAAGCACAGCATAGAAAATAATCCGTGGTAGTTGCGTCAAACCGTAATTACAAAATTGAGGGATTGGTGAGGACTTCACTAATTTGTCACATTGTCGATACAGTTATCAATAGATATTTCGCTGTACCACATGCAGTAGAAAAGCTTCTGTTTGGAGAACGTGACAGAATGCTCGCTCTAGGAGTTATGGAGGAATCTTAAACCCCTTTTACATTAGTTGTCAAGTCAGGAACAGTTCGATGCCCGAAAAGTAAACGGCGTTGCGGTTAAAGACACTTATCCTCTGTTAGTACTTGATGGAACATTAAGTAGATTACCAAAAGTTGAATTTATTGAAAGCATTGACCTAAAAGATGCCATCTGGCAGAAACCTCTGGGCGAGAATTCGAAATAAAAGGCATGCCATGTTGCATCATCCAGAAGGCGGCATGTCTTACGAGTACCAATCAGTTGGACAGACGCACTTGCTTAGAACTTGAATCATCTTTCTCTTCGTCTTGACCATGATAATTTTTTTAATAACATCATAAAGAGCTTCTTCCCGACATTGGTATCCTTCTTCTTCAACATCCATAATTTCCTCATTAATAACTTGGGCCTCTCCGTTAACTTCTTTTTTTAGATCCATGTGACAATTATAACCTTCTGGAGTCTCATTATTTGTAACATTTCTTTCAATATCTATTTCTTAGGTATGGATGATGGTTGACGTTCTGTAGAAAGTGGGTTAACGTCACTGTTTTCATGCCTAACGGGACACTCTGATAAAGTTCTAATATTCTTAAACATATATTATTTTTTATTTGATTTTGGCTAAGCTGTTAGAAAAGGTTTCAGTTTTGTTGCGTACATTTTTTTTTGCAAAAGTAATAGAAATGTTTACAGTAAGCTTGGAGTAATTAATTACTGCAGAATATTAAAGTAGTACCAATATTTATCAGAAAAATTTATACTTCTATAAAAGAAAGTTATTCTTTTAAATACGTAAAATGCAAGAAAGTTGAAGCAACTTCAGAGCTACCGTCGTTCTGCCGCCGTGTTGTTTATCCTACTGGCCGGAAAAAACTTCAGAGAGAGAAAGGGCATAAACATAACGTCTTTCTAAGGTCCTCGTCAGCTCCTCCGCTCGTCAGCTCCTCCACAGCATTTTACCAAACCAACAAATGGGCTTTGTAGCATAGCGTTACAAGGAAATTGATGCGTTCATTTCGCAGCCATTTTGGAAAATAAAAGGTAAGCGTATCGTTTGAAACATGAAAAATCTCAATACAAAACTTTGTTGAAATTATACGAAAGTTTTTTGATTAAGTTTCTCACACTATTGCTGACCTGACTGCGGAATTTCATTAGGACCGCAATCGTTTATTCTATAAGCAAGCCTGTGAAGATTACTACTTAATAGTTTTATCCAATCCGAACGCGATCGTTGAAAGTGTGACAGTCAAACCGAAAAGTAAATGGAGACCCACTCAATGCACACAGTAGAACTGAAACTGGAACTCTTAAGCGATCAAAGCATGTGTGTGCCCAATTTCTGCTCCCTGTTGTCATTATTACGACTGTGGCGATTCCACAAGCACTGTCCCAAATTGATCCATTTTGGTGAAAATTGAAATAGGACGATAAGTCGCCGAGAAAGAAAAAAACCGATTATAGATATTTAAAACTGTTTTCAGATAAACAAAAGTCATCCAACAAATTTGGAACTCGTTGGAGAAACGTCAAATTAACCAAATTATTCTAGTGTTAAATTAAAGCTACTCTAATTTTAATTACTTTTAAAGCCACCTTAAAATACCCAAAATTAAATTTATTACGATAAGCATGCTTAATGTATAAAAATTGAGGAAACTTAAATTAAAGCTATTCTTAGAGCTATATTCTACGTAAAAAATCCAAATACCTACCTACAGCACCGGCGACATGAGGAGCTGCCATGCTGGTACCGTTCATAAGCTGGGATTTGGTCATAGTAAATTGAGGTACAGATGTTATGGCTCCACCAGGAGCACATACCGTTACACCTTGACCAACATCAATGCAAGGATCACGTGAAGTCCAAGTATACACGTTCGCGGGTAATTTCTCACGCATGGTAAAAAAAAGTTTAAGGCGGTGGGTGTGGTAGAAATTCCTATTTGAGTTACAACAGTGTATCTAAATTGCAATAAGTGGCCAAAATTGGCATTAGCTATTACAAACTCTCTTGACTTTCGCAAATATTCAATTTATATACCTTTTTACAAGCAAGTTACCATTGCTTAAACTCGTCGCGATAATTACTAAAACTGAAGTAAATTTAAAGACTTAGTCGCAATGTCTGACATGTTCGTTTTCAGTAAAATTAGATATATTTTCCTTATTCTTCCGTATTTCAATTTATAAATTTAACAAATAAACCTACTACCAATTTATCTACTTATATAATTTTACAAACTATGCTTCTACGAAAAATTATTGTTATTACTATTATTTGGATGTGCGTAAGTACTCTGACGAAATGGAATATATAAACCGCGCGGGCTGAGCCTAAATGTCAAAGAATGAATTTGAATTTTTTCATTGGGACACTATGCTTTACTATGTGCCATTTGGACATGCTGTCCATGGAAACAAACAAGTTTATTATATACATTGTGGGATGGAGTGTTGAGTTGTTGTCGAGTCTCGTCTCTGGTTTCAGAAAATTTACACACAATTTTTCTTTCATTATTCAATTCAATTATTCAATTCAATATTGATGCACTCCTATTTTTATCATATTCTAAATAAATAAAAATAAAACTAATGTTGTTCGATAAAAAGAAAACGTTTATCGAATTTATGTTTATATAACACACACATTATTAGCACATGTTTTTTTCAATATTTTCTCAGCTGTAATCAAATTTATATTCGCTCTTCGTACTTATTGTTAAGTATTGCAAACTTATATTGCTCTTCGTTCTTATTTATATTTGCTCTTTGTATTTTTGCTTAAAAATCCGCTTAAGTCTGCAAGATTGCTTAAAAATCCGCTTAAGTCTGCAAGATTGTGATTATTTATTTTTGCTCTTCGTTTTTATTTATATTTGCTCTTCCTATTTTTAGCCAAACACTCAACCAACGTAAATGCACGTCAGTCCCGTCCTATTCAATTGAATTTCCCACGTCTCCTGACGTCGAATTTATCGCCATTCGAGCAAGAATACCTAATAAACAGCTATTTATTACATGCTCCTACATTCCCCCAAATTCTGATATCTCCATATATAAGAAGCACGCTGCCCTCATTTGTGAAGTGGCCAAGCAGTCTAAACCCACCGATTTTGTCGTTGTGTTGGGAGATTTCAACTTTCCTCAAGTCACTTGGTGTAACAGTGATAATTCTG
>KK502662.1:187620-358266 GCA_000688735.1 Glossina austeni
TTTTAATCACCAATCCGAAAGGTCCAAGTTAATATAAATTTTCTTGAAGACCAAGAAAACTCGTTATGCATGTTTGCGATGGCTTAGGGGTTCATTTGCAACTAGGTTCTGTACCGGTTGTGGGTGTGGCTCTGTGCTAATTGTGTACATGCTTTTTTTTCTTTTTCTTTTTAGTCTTTTTTTCCTTTTATTTGTTTTATTGTACTTATACTAAGTTTTTTTAATAATAATTAATTTAAGATTTACTTTAAGAGTCATAAGAACTCGACCGTTGTTTGTTTTAGTTGAGTAGTTGAGTGGAATAAATAAATAAATAAATAAATAAAATAAAATAAAAAATAAATGACTCCTTTCGAATTTTTTCTATTTCCGAAGCTAAATTACCAATTCGAGGGGATATTGACTAGATTGATATTCGCCCCCTTTATCTTTTTATTGTATTTAGACACTATCATTAGTATATTTTACATTCTCTCAGTTCCTCCCGGTCTGTTTTTTTTTCTGTGTTTTGAAAGAGTAAAGGAGTTATTTGTGTTCGTTCTACAATTTTAATAAATAATTTAATTTTTTTATTGTTTGCTATTAAGAGATGTTTGGAAACATGACCTTGTCATTTTACGTTTCTTGCAATTAAAAAATAAAACAATTTTTTTATTCTCAGAGAGTATATGTGTAAATGCGAATTTTTGACTAATGAATAGTGCCCGCAATTTTTAGAAATTTACCGTTATCTTTGAAAAATATCAAAAATAAACTTTCGTATATTGAAGCATAAAGAGATACACAACTGAAGACCTGAATAACGCTGCTTTCAAAGGGTCACACGAACTCATACTACTGAATAACTGATTTAACTGATCTCTGTTTAGCCAGTATCCGTTTATATAATTGTAACTATATATTATTTGCCATTTGTTATGTTGACCAATTAGTTAAAAATTTTGTGTTAACCCCTTAATGTTCTGCTAATTGTTTTTAACCTTTTCGACACAGTAGTTTTGATAGACTTTATGAGATTGAGATAGACATCATTTAGGTTTCTGCAAATAACTCTAATTTACATTGACTCATCTTAATGAACATAAAGTGCCTAGAGAAGCCTTTAGGAACATTAAAGCTTATCTCATCAAGTAATGTGGACGAATCGATAGTACCATTAATTAACTTAATTAAAAAGGTGACAACAAGAATAAATCTACGTTTCTCAAGTGATGGTAGGGATAACAGAAGCAGCCTATAGCCTTCTTAAGTAGGCAAAGGGGCAAGTGGCTCCCAACCCAAACTCTTAAGGGCAAACAGCAAGAATTGTTTTTAAATGGATTCAATTTGATCTACATAACACATATAGAAAGGAGATCACACAACAGGCATAGTCAAGTATTGGTCTAACTAAGAATATGCACAACTGTTGTGTAATGTAAGGATCCTTCAGTTGTTCAGCGCGGACCTAGCTTTGCTTAAAGAGAGCTTAATGTGCAAATTAAACGATCGACGAATTGATCGAATCAAAGCCAATAAATTAATGAACTAATCAATGTTTTCTAACTTGTTTGAGTTAAGCAAATACTCAGTACTGAATGACTTTCCTCTTGAGAAAGAAACTTTTGGTATTTTTTAGTTCTAATTTCATAAAATTTAACGAGCACCATGTACCCAAATTAGTTAAGCTAATTTGGAACTGATATGACCGCAATTGCAAGAAGAAAGAAGAAAACCGTTTAACATCGTTACCGTACATTAAGGTCTGGGTGAATTTAATCACCGAGGGGAAATAATTAATGTATAAATTAAATAAAAGGAGTCCTAATGGCTGCCTTGAGAGACGTCAGAAGTTACGGGAAATTTATCCAAACAATTCAATAAAATCCGTGCGAGAGTCACTACAAAAAGGTTTGAAAACACCGTAAGTAAACTCTAAGAGTTTCTTCCTTTCGGGAAGCCATGCTGAAACGGAGAAATATAAGATTACATTACATCATTCGTTCATAGCTTGTTTTTTCGTAGGCGATTCACTGACAGCTTCCGGCGCTTAGCTATCCCTTTGAGTACGTTTCCTTACATTTTTAGCATTAATTTTACCTATGTTTCTTATTAATTGTGATTTGTCCAGATTTTCACTTTCTTTTCGCAACACTTCATAACCATCGAGTGTTTTTATTGGTGAGCAAAGAGTACCGATAGATGCGATTACAATATCTGCACTCCTGTCGTTGTTTCTATTAGATTTTATGTCATTTTCTAATATTCTTCCTTATTATTATTTGTTTCTTGCTTTTCTTCGTCTTGTTTATTTTCATTTTCTTGATTTTCCAAAAGTTTGGATCCTTCCTTTATTTGTTCTAATAGAGTTTCTTCGTCTTCTACTTCATTTCCAGTGTTATCCTCTCACATCTCAGCATGTTCTATCTGACTGCTGCGTGACAGAGTGCGATCTATGACTGCTTTTAAATCAGAAGTTTTCAAGCGATAATTTCCAGCGGTACCAACATGAACAAAGCTTCTTCTTCGCACTTACTTTTCATCCAATTTTGCTTCATGTTTGGGACAGCATTCAACGTTCGATGATTCGTCTTCATTGCTCTACGTATGCGTCAGCTGTTAAATATATTCTCACATATCTGTCGCACTATAGGAATATAAAATAGTCAAATTTGCGACGCTTGCTACAAAAGTAAATATTTTCAAGAAGAGTTATCAAGAAAATCTTTTGTAGAGTTGCATTTATAAGAATAAACATGGCGCTAATCGCGTATCGCGATGGAGACGAAAGTTCACGTATATGCATACATTGCTGCCGAAATTTTAAAAATGACATCTTCCTTTCTGAGATGAAATAAATTGCAAAGTGCATAAACTTTTTTAAATTTTAGTATAACAAAGGAGATTTATGAATTTTATAACGATTTAAAAAAAATTGTATTCCCAATTTGTAAAACAACGAATAAAGTAGTAGCCAAAGCCGCTGCGAAAGTTTTAAAAGACCCTAAACTAATACCAATCAAAGTAACAGTAGGTGCAAATAAATAGTCAGGTGACGAGAATTATATTCTGAAGGCGAAATTTGTTTTTCTTTTGTTACACTCGTGCTGCTGGACATGCAGGATGTGTGCAAGATCCTTGAAATGTTCTTGTTGTTTTATGCGGTCTCACTTCTCAGAAAATGAAATGGATTTAGTGGAAACAACTCTTCTGTGAATCTGTGTTTTATTGTCGTAGCATAATACTCACAATTAAGGATTTAGTTAACCTTTGGCTTTGCATAGTTTTTCTTTTCGTTCCAGTGCATCAGCGATAATTGTTACCGTCCCCTTAAGGGAACTTAGTTTAAAACTTCTACACAAGTGAAGCTAATTATGTCAAAACATGAATAATAAATACAGTACAAATTTATTGGTATTATTGTCATTATTTAAAGGGGGCAAATGCTATTACATTGTTAGGAACTGCTTTTCTTCATACGGTTCTTATCACTAGATCGGGGTTTTATTTAAAATCAATTTCTTTAAGGATAGGACTATTTTCAGTTTAGTTAGTTTGACATCCTTATCTGAAACTTTCTTTTCTCAAATTTTCTTTTCCGACTAACTCACTCTGCTTAAATATTCTGCTTATTATACAAGTTACCATAATTGATGTGTTTTCCGCTAATCTCTTTCGTCGGCCGACAACTACATGATGCGCCATGAATTTGCACTTGCGTTTTCTTTCTCTCGTAAATTTATTTTCTGGGAAAATCAATTAGTTGGAATGAAACTAGATTGGAGGTCTCCGTAGCAATATAATGCAACCAAGTATTAAGTATTAAATTTTGGTATGTTTCCGGTCTATGCACTTGTTCGTAACAGCTGTGTATTGTGTTTTGCTTTCCGGGCGCTTTTGAATCTTTAAAAAGCTGGAGAGCACGTTGATAAGAATTTCCAAGCGCGTCACTTTCTTTTGCTTTTGGCAGGCTTAAAGAATACGCATCTCAATCAAGATGAACTCTTGTTTGTTGAAAGTGCGGCTCACACGCGACATCTTCACTGGTCGCAAGGCGAGATTCATTAAAGCAATTTTCAACTTCCCGGAATGAGAGTGTATCCACATTGTTTTCTTTATGCTCAATAGGCTCCACGTTTGTTGCCAATAGTCTTTAATTTGAAGTCGGAAGTCCACCACCAAAGACCACGAACCTGGATAACGTTTTTTACAAAGAAAGTACAATTTTGGCCAGTCGAATTCGGCCAAAACACATTAATCCGAAGAATAGACGATTAGAACGTTTACACGATCTGATTTGTGAAATAAAGGCTCTGCTAACGGCACGTTCTTCGATATATTCCAGCTGCTTATATTACACTTGATGCTAGACTTTTGATCTGTTATAGTGAGCACGACGACAGCTGGCTTTGAAGTTGTATAATCCCAATGTTTCGATTAAAAAGAAATATCGATGAATTTAACTACAACAGAGGTACTGTCCCCTGTGTAAGAAATCGTAGCGAATAACTTTTTTTTTTTGTTATTTGAGGTTTCTTTAATAGCCGAGATATGACGAAATTTGATTGACATGCCAAACCTAAAGGGTGGCTTAGTCGATGGCACGTGTCATTGAAAGCTGATTTATAAGGCAATAACCGGATCGGTTATTCAAGATAATCGGACGCACCGCAGTCAATTACAATAAAAAGAATACATGTGTTATAATTACTCTTATCACGAAGGGACAAAACGTGCTCAATGTCGATCCTTCTGTCCTGTCTGTCTGTAGAAAACTACTAACTGCATTCAATTTTAGAGCAACTCGAAAGCGCCACTTCAGGAGGACTGGAGGCGTATGATTCCGACGTACGTGGATTTGCTGAACTAGCTAGTTTGCGAGATGTGGGTGGTGTTCTATATTTTTGGCTCACTGACACTATTCAGACTGCCCCTGGGGTGTTCTATACCCACCCTGCCTATGGTTTCCTTCGGACCATGCTTTCTATCGGCCACCGCGATGTTCATCATATTAAAATGCATAAGAGTTATTGTTCAATTTATTTAATTGTAAATACGTATGTATGTATGGATGTAAGTATATATGTAACTAAATATGTATATGAATATAAACTGTTATATATAATAAGAGTAAACTGTTATACATAAATCGTTTAATGTAAGTAAAAATAATACAAATGTAGGTGGCTACATTTACATGTTTTTATTATATCCAGCTAGATTTTAATTACACATCATGAAGAGCATCGAACCATGGTTCACGTAATAGAAAGGAAGGATCAAAATCAATTATCATTAATATAGCAGCACAATTCATCGGAAAAAAGCGTTCTTCAATATGCCGATATATTAAATAAATCTAAAGGATGCAAAATTAATGAGAGAATGCCTCCATCCGAAATGTCTGCCATTAAGCGTTCATTCATTTGATAAGAGGTATTTAACTCAATTTGATACTCGTAGCTGTGACCCTTGGGTGTGATTGCAATTATAGCGTTTTAACATTTCGAAGTTAATTATATTGTAGTGTGATCGCAAATCGGCATATGCATCCACTTTGAAGTGCAGACAAAATTATGCTGAATTTGAATAATTCTTTAGCAAAAAGAAAAACAAAAATTGTGTCGCACTTCAACTGGCTGAGTATTGCATTACGAAATGCAATAGGACGCCAGGCATAAATAGTGCATATTTCAATAAAGAAGTTTAATTGTTATCTAGCAATTCAAAACAGCGTTCAATTCGTTAAATTTTATAAGGCGTTCAATCCGCCTAAATTAATATAATACAGGGACTGCTTCATGCCATCTGACTGGCATTATAAGAAGCAGAAGCGAGCAGACTAGGAAAATATTACACAACACTTAAGTCACATAATGGAAAGAAGCACAAGGAATCTTCCCAAAACATGGTTATCTAAATATTGTCGACAACAATAAAAGAGGATAAATAGATATACTTCATAACTTACGCTACATGCAATTTTCTGATTACTTAGTAGATGTGATGTTGATGAAATAGATGATGCTAACATGCTGATAATAATAATGATGTTTGTTGAGCATAATGTTGGCGATGTTTGATTATTTTCTTGGATCGTTGAAGCGGAAGTACATGAATATTACGTTATTGACTTTGTTTTTAATCGTTTATCGTTGAACATGTCGATTCGGTGAAGCAATTGGAAACTATGTTGTTATCAACAGCACTTGCGTAATAGCCACGAGAAAAATCACGATACATAAAAGATAGTTATTAGCAAGAATACTAACACAAATATTGAGAATATTGAAATGATGTATGTATCGAATTCCGGCTTTGTGTACAGCAGTCTTTTAAAACAGGAAGACGAAATTTTCAAATAATTCTTTTACGTGAATTCTTTAGGTCAATTACTCGTAGTTTTTATGAGCCAAGCCAGTACCATAATTTTATACCTATACGTAGTAGTTTTCCCTTTTTATTTTATATTATGTGTAACTTTCTTTGTACTACCTTAAATTTCTTGTTGTTGTAGATTACATATTTCTATTTTTCTTGTTGCTGGTTACTTTTTATAGTAGTAGAAAAATGTTGGTTTTTTTTATTTTATTTTCGTTTTTCTCAGATGCTTCAATGCCGCATACAACATAACATTTGAACACATTAAAGCAACCATCTATCTATACCTTATCCAGTTTGGCAATATGTTTTCTTGACAAAATTTTGATATTATTTACAATATTGTAATTTTATTAGGTGCTTGCAAGCATGTTGATCATTTTTTCATTTGAAAAAGGGACTTATTGAAAAACATTGGTACAATATATATTAATAAAAGCACTTTCCATCATATTCGTCGTTGAAGTCAGTGGGCATATGCAGCAACAGTCTCATTCAGACTTAACAGCTCGTGAATAATCCGTTACCATGTGGATGGCTCTCCTAAAATAACCCGCGACTTTTTGCGCTTAGGATTGTCGTAAGAGATTTACTTTTCATCGTCAGTCATAATACGCCACAGAAAGCCTTCCTTTTTTACCTGGAAAGCAATTGAATAGCGATGTTGAAGCGGTTTGAAATGATGCTTTCATTCAATTCGTAGCAGGCCGTTCTTTGTCATTGGCACCGAAATCACTAGTTTTAAACCGTTGAAACAAAAACCAACAATCGGGATAGGAAGGAGCAGCATCACCAAAAGCTTCATCAGCAAAAATCTTCAAATTAAACAACTAAAGTGATGAATGTTGAAAATACAATTTTGATCGTTCCATGCTTAGTGTTTGTATACACTGGATAACTCAATAATACTAAATTTTATGTAGAGAAAGATCAAAATCAAAATTTAACCATTAGGTAAATTGATACTCTGCATCACTTTGTAAGTTTCACGAACAGATGTCGCTGACCAAAATAGATGCAAATACCTATTACGTTAATTTGGTTTACCAAGGTACGCAAAAAAAGCTAAATTTGTTGTATATGTGGATTCATATATATATACACATATATATATTAGTAGAAATTATTTTTGTAATGTAAATCATATATATTCAAATAATCAAAAGAAAACACGCAATTAAGGAATCGCAAATCGGGCGTTATAACTAAAAACAAATTTTTTTTTGAAGTGAAGTGAAAAATATAACCCAAGAAGTAAGAACATTATAGCAAGAACATAGGGCAAGGCCGCCCGTTTAATACTCACAATGTGGTGTACATTGTGTAACGCAGTTCTTACATTTATTATATAATGCAAATTATTATTATTATTGTTATTATTCAAAGTAAAAATAGTTACAATGCTTGGTAAGTAACTAATTCAGAATGAAAACATGAAAAGAAAAATTATAATAATAATCAACAACAATTCAATAACAAGTAAGGAAACACTCAAATTTTATATATTCTGAATACATATGCATAAACCTTGATTCAGTTTATTACTTCTACAACGCCATAGATTGTGGGAGTTATCCACGTTTTGCGAGAGTTAAAAGAAAAAAGACTAGCATTTGTAGAGACTTTAAGAGAGAAAAAAACAGTCGATTGTAAAAGAGAAAAATGTGAATATCTTAAGCAAATTCAACAGCTTAAAAAAAAAAGAAAAGGAACCGTAGTGAGAGAATCAGATCGATTATTTTTCACGCAAGATACATTGCAACTTAATCTAGAATAGCAGAAAAAGAATATAAACGAGATAAGAAACAACACGAAATCATTGACGCATTTCAAATATGTACGACGGTTATCGTATATCAGTTAATTGCGCAATTAGTTAGGATATTTGATTTCTAAATTATTACTCTTGACCTTTTCTGATTGGATTTCATTTCTTCCTGGCATTTTCCTTGATTGCTTATCAGCGCAGTGCTTGGCCGCGTGCTAAATGAGATAGTTTCGGGCATTGTTTGCTTGATTGCGGCTTTTGGAGTGTGAAACCGTGTTCTTGATATGCGGCGTTTGTACACATCATGCCTTGTCAAGACTGGTACAGGCGCTGACAGGTATGTAATTTGTTCGTCATGCAGTCGTCTCTCTCACCTAAAATGCGCTGGGAAGAGGCTTGTGTGATATTGGTGAAACGCCTTTGTCTTTAGTTGTGAAGCTTCAGGAGCGTAAAAATCGTTTGACGAAGTTAGTTACGTAGACTTCTCGGAATGGGCTCAAGATGGGAAAGGGCCTACAAGAAGTGTAGGCTTTTCAAATGTATGGTCCGACCTCCCGTTGCCCACTGTTAATACTGAATTCACCATGCATGATTTTTACTGACTCCTGGTTGATCTTCAATCGTCTGAGATTATTCCATCTTCTTAGAAGTAGTAGTTTTTCCATCTCTCTTGCGTCAATGTGTGACTATGAGCGTCTAAATCTACGGATATGGTAATAGTGCTGGGGGACGTTAATTTTCTTCATGGCACTTGGTTTCCTATTGAAGTTGTCAGCTTTTGGTCCGTATTACTACTATATAAGGGTGGGTAAATATTTCGAGGCTAACCATAGCGTGTGTTGCCATTATGCTGGAAAAGCTATTATTTGATTCTATCGCATAAGAATGGGAATAGATAGCTAGTGGTGAACTACAGCGGCATCGTCTACCTGAACTTTTTGAAACGATTGTCACTAAGCAACTAGTATACGCTATTACAAAATAATAACAATCTCTCCGGTTCAGAAAGCCTTCCATAAGGGCAGATCAACTGTTATGAATCTGTTAGAATTTGCTTCGCATGTTTTTAAGCCGTTTTCGGATGTTGTGTATATGGATTTCAGTAAGCCGTTTGATAGAGTTAATCATAAACTTGAGTTGTCTCATTTATTGAAGTGGATAACCTCTTATCTGCAGAATAGATGCTTCAGAGCTGTGTTCAATTTTGTCTCCTCTGACGTTTTTACCGTGACTTCAGGCGTCCCGCCGAGCAGTCACATAGGACATTGTCCATTTATCCTTTATATAAATAATCTTGCATTGGTGATTAAGTCCAGTTATATATTAATGTATGCTGATCTTGTTAAACCGTTCTCTTGTTTGAATGTGGACACGTACTCATGGGTCCTACAATCTGATTTCGACAATTTGGTCGACTGGTGCTCGTTTCACTTTATGGGGCTCAATTTAAAAAAGTGTCAGAAGCTCTCATTCACAAGGAGGAATACATTATCTAGGGAATGCGTCTGTAGGTGCGCAAAAATTGGAAAATGTGGAGTCGTTCTTTGACTTGGATGTATTATTTGACCGAAAATTACGAAATTAATTGCTGTTGGCTTGATCAAAATATGGTCCAGAGAATTTTATAATTCTTATGTTACAAAAAGGTTATGCATAAGTTGGGTCATGCTAATACTGGAAAATGTGTCTTTTGTGTTGTTCCCTTCCGGTACGATTTATGCAGTAGAAGCAGTTCAGATGCAATTCCTCTTTTTACATTGAGAATTTGGGATAGGATCCGACAGCGTCTTTGCCACCGTGCGTAAATAAATTGCTACTATTAGTCCTTCGTTCACTTGACAATCGAAGGAAGGGCATATCCTTCCTACTTAAGCCAATGCACGGCGGCATTGACTCGTGCAACGCACGCGTATATACGTGTAGGGAGTTTCGGTCGGTCGGCTTTTTCTCTGCTATTTACAAGAGAATAGTGTCCCATCAAATAACGGAGTTCTAGTAATAAACATTTCTTTTCATAATTCTCTGCTCACATAATAGCGCAATTTAAAGAGAGAATTATGAACAGAGAACAAAGTCTAAAGTCCGTCTGTATTGCATTAAGGTGGGTTTTGGTTATGCAAATGGGATACATTGTATTACGATAACGCGAAAAAATACTCACATGAGAGATAAGACAATCAGTCTGCTATGGAGAACGGGGAAAACGATTTCCCGCGGTAGACTCAAAATGTATTTATTTCGACAAGTAAATATAGTCTAACTCGATAAAGAATTAAAGCAGATATGTGATGCCAATAAAAGTAATCAAAATGAAAAATTAAGTAAAAGTAGATTGAAAACAGTAAAAATATTGAAATATAAATTAAAATATTTTAAAAACAGTAAAAAAAAGTACATAAAAGCAGGAAAGTATTGGAAAATAAGTTAAAGTACATTAAGAGAAGAAAAATATCTTTTGTCAAATTCAATAGAATTTTTACATTGAAATTTGTCATTTTAAACATTAACCAAATCCAACCATTCATATAAATTAATGTTGAAGAATGAAGTTGGAGTTAAGTAAAATTAAATAATTCTATAAATGCCAAATTGTGATTTGGTCAACAAACTGTTCTCTAAATCTGAAATATACGATTCTAAGCAAGCCAAGCAAAACCAAAGAAAAAATATAATCGTACAAAGAACAGCAACTACATATTTATACTAATCCGTACAAAACGTATGCCGAATATGAAAGAAATGGACACATACTCCAAGTCAAGTGAAAGGAAGAAGATGAAGAAACATTCAACGTGTTCTATTACTTTCTTATGTGAAAAGATGAGTTAGTTTGTTTTTATTTCCTTTTATTTCTGTTTTTATAGTACGTATAATTTTATGATTACGGACTAATCCATTTACACTTTCTAGTAAGTTTTGAATTTTGTTTTTATTGTAGAGTAATAAATGACATATATATATGACATATCTGAGTAGAAAAAGGGAAAGTTTCTTGCGAATGGGGTAAGTGAGTGAGTGTCTCTTTTTCTTCTTTTTTTTTTTGTGAGGTAAAAACCATCAACAGGCGCCCATGAGGGCAGTGCGAGACTTAAACTCGCTAAAAACCACTCCTCCTAATCCCTAGCCTGTGGCACGACCGTTTAGGTATACTTTCGCAGAGAGGGTAACCGTTTAGGCACTGCTTAAGATCCTACACTGATGGTCGTCGTATCTTTGTTTTCTCATTATGTTTGCGGTGAATACTCCTACCGCTTTCCATATTTTCAGGTCGTGCAACATATTTGTCGCAAGATTGTCGGGGAGAGGTAACCCTCCAATTTGCGTCTGTAGTCTCTGTCGTTCGTTATGGTATTTCGGACAGACAAAGAAAACATGTTCAGCATCTTCGATGCATTCACAAAAACTACAGAATGGGTATTTTATGGCTTCTTGTGACTGTATCCTCGTGTCTCCCACTTGGATAGTCACTTTCTCCAACTTCTTCCTAGAAGAGATTAATACCGCTTCTGCTTTCTCTTCCGCCGGATCTAAATCCACTGACCGCAGCCACCTCTTGATCATGCCGGTGGTTTTATTCGCTGTAGTGGTAATTCCCTCCAAAGTTTTTGCCACGATGGTTATCGCTATATCGTCAGTAAAACCCACGATGGACGCGCCCTCAGGGGAAGGTAGTTTCAGGATATCGTCATACATTACGTTCCACAATGTAGGACCTAATACTAATCCCTGAGGTACGCCTCCAGTGATCAGCCTCTCTCTGCACCCTTTAACTGTAGCATATCGAAGTTTCCTACCACTAAAATAACTAGCCACTGTATTTATAAGATATGGTAGCACTCCTCTTTCCTGTAGGGCAGCTATGACGCAATACCACTTTGCTGAGTTGAAAGCATTTTTAATGTCTAACGCTATTACTAAGCAATACTTTTTGTTGCCTTCCATCCACCGTCCACCGACCATCCTTTTATCGCTTCTGCTGCAGTATTTGTGACCACATTTATTGCATCCATTGGGCTTTTCCTTTTCCTGAAGCCGAATTGGAAGTCCGACAGCCCTTTAGAGCTCTCCAGTGACTCTTCTAAACGATTTCGAATGATTTTTTCATACACCTTGCCTATCGTATCCAATAGACAAATAGGGCGGTATGAATTCGCAACATGCGACAGCTTATTTGGCTTTGGCAGCAGCACCAGCGTTTGTTGTTTCCACTGTTAGTTTGGGATGTCATCAGGACCCGGCGCTTTCTTGCCTTTTATTTCCTTTGCAGTGGCAACAATCTCCTCTGGCCCGGTGAGATTAATGCTATCTCTCACCTCAATCAGTGGCACATATACAAACATAGTTTTCTGGGGAAACAGGGTGCCGATTATATCTTCCACAAATTCTGCACAGCTTGGTTGGTCTGAATATTTTAGCTTCTTCATGACCAACTTATACGCCACTCCCCATGGTGGAGATTCTGGTTTCCATTTGGGACCCCTGAGAGGGAGTTTTACCCTGCTCGCCCGCTGGCTCTGCTGTAGTTCCCAGATTAGTGCTACATGGTCACTGTGGGTATAGATGTTGCTAATACCCCATTTTATGCGCAAGGCCAATGCACTGCTGGCCATGGTAATATCAATCGCGGAGCCTCGACCGTCTCTGTTGAACGTGTTTTCACTGCCTTCGTTTAGAATTGTCATATCCAGTGAGGCTAGGGATTCAAGCACTATTCTGCCCTTAGCGTTGGTCCACTTGCTACTCTAATCAGTCGCCCAGGGATTAAAATCGCCGGCGAAAATGACCGGTGTTTTCTCTTTTGCATCGACACATAACTCATCTATACACTTCTCTAAGTCTGCGTGGTTTGTACTTGGCGGGAAATAGCAACTGTAAAGGTAAACCTCTTTATATTTAACGCAAACGTAGCCCTCCCCTGCTAAGATAAATCTCATGGTTGGCGTATGCGAGCCGCATTCATGTGTATATGTTTAAATGTGTTTGTATATATCTCCTTGTGTGTACGTGTGTTTGTAAAGGCCTTGTATGTAAATCTGTTTTTTATGTGTGCAGATTATGTTTCTGTACGTATGTTGCTGTCGCTGTCGTTATTTTCTACAATTATGTACTTACTTTATTATTAGTCTTTGTCCCTCTGCGGCCCTTGGTCGGTGAAGGGTTGACCAACACTGCTTATTAATTTAATGTCGCCCTCAGCTTTGCTACTGTAAGCTAGTCCTTTAACAGCAAGGAGTAAGTCTGTGCTATTGTTTGATATTTTAAAGTATTCTCGCCAATGCACAGGGTTGCTCTATTGCAGGAAATAGATGGCAATGTCCCTTTGTAACTTGCTCTCTTTCTTTTGTTTATTTACTTGGGTGCCACTGAACGACCCCCAATTAAACACGAAAGCGGGTAAACCCACAGAAAAGAAAGGAAAAACTAAAGTAAAGAAAACCGAAATCTGCCCTTTTGCACTATTGTTTTATTGCCTTTATATGTAATTAAAAACGATCAGAAACACTGTCGCACTTATAAATACCGTTTAGTTTCCTTTCCACTAAAATAATTTCACCTGGAGTAATTTTTTAATATTACTATTATATTATATTACTATGATATTAACGGAGCACTTAAGAACACGTCCGCGCGCTACGAAATCACAACGATGAATAGTGAGTGAGTGCCTGTATATTTGTGTGTGTTGGCGTAATCACAGACGTCGACTTAACAGACAAACAATTACATAGACACAGACTAACGGACAGGAGAACAATACCGACGGACCATAGGACTGTGATGTGATATCACGCCGTTAATGATCCCGTTAGGTTTAAATTATTTATAATTTAATTTATAAATGTAGCTGGGCTAGCCAGGCGGTTCCGTAGTGTAGCCCCAGCTCTTTAATGTATACATTACACTCGTTAGGCTTCTAAACTTCAATGTTCCTACTCGTTCTTCAAGAAATTTCATATTCATATAGCTTTACCAATGTAGATATAACTATGAGCTTTCTAGTTAGCTTTTAGTTTTAGCTAGTCCGCAACGATCATTCTTACAGTGAGTGTCGATAACTTCTTCGACTATGTAGCTATTTCCTCATATTTATTTCTTCTTGATCAAATTTAACAATATGCGCATAAGCTTATTTAATTCTCGACTTATTCCCATAAATATATGTTTTCAGTTACAATTTCTCATTTTCAATTGATTACAAAAATGTTTTTATACCCTATACTCTATTAACTTAACATGGACGTATGTAACACGCAGAAGGGCGTAAGATACGCCCAATCGTAATATTTCTCCTTGATCGCTTGTGATTGTTTGCGGCACTCCGAAACGTTAAATGTGGTTGTTTACAAAAGTACTCGCGATGACCGTTGCGGAGATTTCTCGAACACAGTACGCTTCGGGCCATCGTGTGAATCTATCAATTGTATTAAGTATACAGCGATTACCATTTGATTGAGCAAGTGGGCCAACAATGTCTATATCGACGTGTTGGAATCTGCCTTTTTAAATTTCGCTTTCTGGCTCTGTTTTATTGCAATAAATTTGCTACAGCCAGAGTAAGAGTTAACTTTGCCTTATTGTAAAAGTGAGTTAACACAACACTTGAAGCAAAACTCTTTTTAATCTCTTGAACGCTTCTATAGCTGTCTCATTCCATTGGAGACTTTTCTCGTTTCCCCTAATTGTTTTGTTTAAAATATCATAAATCGGATTTGTAAATTTGGCTAGGTTTGATATATATTTGTGGTAGTAGTTTACCATTCCGATAAATTTTTGTAATCATTTCACAATAGTTGGGTCTTTCGAACATATGAATTGCTGTGATTTTCTCTTCAGGCGGACATATTCTCCTTTGAGATATGTTGTGTCGAAGGAAGCCTACGCCGCTTGTTCCAAAAATGCATTTATTAGGCTTTATACCAAGTCCGAATTCTGAGATGTAAATGTTCGTCCTGGTCAGTACTGAAGATGACAACATCATCAATATGGGCGAAAAGGAAATCCATTCCATAGACACCTCATTTACGAATCTTTGAAATGTTTGTAAAGAATTTCTAATTCTAAGTCTGAGGTAGACATACAAATCCATGCATTCCAAATGAGGCGCAGTTGCCGTTTTAAATATATCAGCTTCTGCCATTGGAATCTGGTGGTACGCTTTGACAAAATGTATTTTCGGAAAGAATTTCTTATATTTAAATTCATATCATTAATGTGAGGAAGTGGGTACCCATCTGGAACTTTTATTGCATTTAGGCGTCTATAATCACAGCAAGGACACCAATCATTAGGGTCATTGTTGGCTACCAGATGTAGAGGTGACAACGTTGATGAATGATGCAGTTTGCAAATATTGGATGTGACTGAAAATTCAAATTCTGTTTTGGCTATATTACGTTTAATCGGATCAACAGGACAGGACAGAAATAACCAGGTTCTTGCGTTAAACTGGGAAACCTATTATATTGGCTTTCTATACCGAAAAATTTGGGAGATGGAACGCTGCATTGACCACATTCACGGACATACTTGTGAATGGATTAAGCAGTTGTTTTCGCTTAATATCAACCAGTGGACCGAATTTCCCGAAAACATCAGCCCCAATGATAGCTTTGGGAATATCGGCCATAGTACATATGAAAGGAAAATCTGACCGTAGACAAAAGTTGGCATTAAACCATTTTTTCCCGTATGTTTCAATGTTTGGCCCATTAGATGCCGCTGATATAATACCATACGTCTTTTTGTTGTAAGCAAATCTATTCGCCGGAAGTGCAGAAACTTCCACGGCGCTATTAATTAAACAAGTTATAATTTAAGTTCAGAAACCCATTGTCCGTTGTCGCCAAAATGGGTTCTTTTAGTTTGTCGTGTTAGTTCTTGTTTCTTGCTGAAAATTGCACAGCTTTTTACATTTTTTTACAAGGAGTGCTGGATTGTCTATGATTTAGATATTCCCTATCATTCATCCGTTTCTTTATCGCATTAACTTCCAAACGTAACTTGTGAAAACTCTTGCATAGCGTTGTTGTGATGTTTGTAAAGTTTTAGGACGTTGCTGTTGTGGGTAAGTGGTATAACTTCATTCCCTTGGAGTACTTCCCAAATATTGTCGGCAATCTTTGTGAGTCCCTCAGCAGGAAAATGACTTGAGCTGCCCAACATAGTATTAAAATCTTTTGGAAATTTTTTAAGCCAGAGTTTTTTAACACATCATCTGAAAAATTTGAACAGGAGAGGACATCGACCGCCTTGTAAAATTCGGATGGCTTTCTGTCTGCTATTTCGAAGTCAGATAATTTTTGGTTCGAGTTTTTACTCTTGCCAAGGGAATGTCTCTCTATTGATACCTTTTTAAATTCAGTGTATTTGTTTGCGCTGGATGGATTTTGTATAAAATCGAGTACTGTGAAGAACTGCTACGATATAGTAATACTTTGTGCTTTCCTTGTTATGGGTTTATTGTTGTGTTATATCTCGGGATGGACGTACCACGCTTCAGGACAGCTGATTCAAAATTGTGGTAGCTTGGCTATTGAAACACCAATCTCTGACTGCTTATTGCTGTCATCGAGAGGATTTAGCGGTGATGAAATAGTGAATGGTGTTAAGGTGACGAGTGATGTATTATCATCTGTATCGGTTCTCTCTTGAGCGTTGTTTGTGTTTGAATTGGCGTGTGCATCATGTTTGGAGGAGCAGTTTACAATTTCGAAATACAAATTAATTAAATTAAAACAAAATCAATTGAATTAAATTAAGCTTAAATAGTTGAAGTTTTGTTGTATAATATATGGAAAAATGTTTGAAAATGTTGAACTTTTCTTCTCTTTTTTGTATAGGTTAGCACAGCTTACAGTTGTTATTGAAGTTACTGCTGGAGTTCGTGCTGTTGTTGTTATAGTTGGCATTCGATGTCGTAAACAACACCAATTAATTTAGGAATCATAATGAAATGAAAGATCAATAGTTAATTTAAATACGGCATAGGCAAATCGCGGGCATTGAGACAAGTTGTTTTAACAGACTTAAAGAACCCGATATTGAGATTAACTAATATACATCATTTAGGTTTTTGCAAACAAGTCTAAACCGGTTTAACACCGCATATTTACATTGACTCAGCTTAATGAAATCAAAGTGCCTAGAGAAGAGCTTAGGGACAACAAAGCTATTCGATCCGATAGGAACGCGACTAACAATTCAACGGTCATGAGTTAAAATCTCAAGTGCACTAAAGTTTTCAATAAAGTTCGTGTTCTAACATTTCCAACAATCCGTGGCTTATATTAGGCTTCATACGTGTTGGGAATAACATTTCAAATGGTGAAAACTGTGTTGAAACATTTGAAGTGGAGGATATTACCTTTTGAACTTACCCAGCAATTTTATACCATTTCTACAAATAAGACGATGACAGTTTTGCCATAATTGCTATACTATATAGATTTATTCTTTCTATCTATTTATTGCCCCGAGACATACCAGTTTTAATCTGAATATATTTGATATAATTTTCCGTACAAAAGCTAATAAGTTTTTTCGACATGAATGCAAAGCCTCTATCGCTAATTATTCTTGTTGGACAACCGAAGACATTTCTCGAGACGTTTTAACTAAAATAAGCAAATGTATTTTAAAAATGCATTCACCATTAATAAAATATATTTACAATTTTCAACGGTTGAACCATTTTTATTTGACTCCATCGCACTCTGTAACTAACTTAGAATAGATACCCAATAAATAGTGGCTTAACATTTTTGGTGCGGCTTTGACTTCCGATATCTATTCCATGAGTTTCTCTTCCGGCAAAAATATTGCATCAAATCTAGCTTTCGATGCTTTTGTGTATATATCTGTATATATCTAAATTTGTATATATCTAAAATTGGTTGTTGATTTACCATTTTATTTGATTCGTGGATTTATTAATTTCTTTTTGATTTAAAAAAAGTTGGACTGTTTTTTAAGTTTTATACTGACGCAACTTAACCATCTCTCTTTGGACTTCCTTCTATTCTAAGACTTGCGTCTGCAACGCTGAATCTCTGACTCTTTTTCCTACTTTGATTTGCCGCTGCTTTTCACCCTTTTTGTACTTTTTATTCTTTGATTCTATTCTGTTTGATTCTATTCTGTTTGGCCACTACTTCCTTGATCTTCTTTTCTGGTTCCATTTACTCTTGTGCTATATTTCTTTTGTTTTTTTCTTCACTTATTTCCCTTGTTTCTTTTCAACTTCTTCTTTTGATTGTTTCTACGCGAGTCCGACTTTTTTGACTAGCGCCACTCTACTTTCCATTGGTGACCTTGACGGCCTAATAACTCCAACTTATAGCCATTCTTTCACATTATTTCAAACTACTTCGTGCTCGTTTATTAGTACATTTAAAATCATCGTTGGGTTTCAGAAATGATTTTGATAGATTCTTTGGGCACTGGTGGAGTAGTAGTCCTCATCGCACCGATATTATATTATATATATTTTCTTGTTCAAAATTAAATTTTATCCTTTTCGCATTTAACGTAACGGAAAATTTTTTAATAAGATGATATTTAATTGCGTCACCTCTTATTACGACAAAATAATGTTTTGTTTTCACGTGGTCTATCTTTGCTTTGACTTTCAACTTGTCAACATACGTTGTATGTGTATTCCGCCAACCATAAAGCTTTTTGGCATACGGTTGTAGGGCTTAATCTTTAAAGTTATGTTCGTACGCGCTTTCTCTTATAAATTAGTTTGGCAACTCTGCGCGCGCGCAGTGGTCGTACTGTTTTACTTTGGTTGTAGAAATTTTGCAAAATTTCTTATTTTTATTTTATTGCTTTATTGCTGTAAATTTAATTAATTATATGGAACTTGCTGTGTTGATAGTCGTTTTGGTTTTTGCGATCGTCATTTGGTGCATTCGTCAAAAAGTCTTTTTCTTAAACGATACTGTCATTGATTAACGTCATTTAATCTGTGGTGTTTGTTTAAATGGAAAGATTGATTGAATGCACGGAAAACGATGCTTATCACGCATATAGACACTTTGAGGGATGTCTGGAGCTTCCTTCTGGGCGTTGCAAATGTTTTGACAAAATGAATATCATTATCCTTCGCTAATGAGTATAAGAAACAGTCCAAATTATATAAACTAAGATTAAGGAATAGTTTTAAATATTTTATTCATTTATTTAATTGTTTAATTGTGGAATATAAATAATATAATGATTATGTATTATAATACAAATAGATGCCGTGTAGAATAAACACGGAAAATTGAATAAAATATGTTAAATATGTAGATGCCAGCAAACCAACTTAATAATGTTGGCAATTTCTTACTATTCTCCACTATTTATTCATAACTAACTTATTATTAAATTAAATATCATTATCATTAAATTGACATAATCTTGGCTTGTTGTGGTCATAAAGTAGAAAGACGTTCCCGACTTAACGCTCTTAAATGACCGTTTTCTGCTATGACATAAACATTCGCTACGTCAACGCTTCAAGAAATTTTTAATCAAGGATTGCCGTAAAAACCACGATTTCGCTATTATTGTTTTTCATGTGTATGGAGGATTAGATACATTTACAATTACTTAAAAGAATGAAATGGGGAGCTTCCAAATCCTTATGATCGTCGGTAATATCTAATTGATCGGCCATTCACAATACTTTCGACTTCCCCTAATAGTGTTGTTAGGGCATCTAAAGACAACTTTAAGTTTCCAATAGTGTTGTCGTACGTCGCTACCTTTTAACAACTGTTTAAGTTTTCCAAGTTCCAAGTCTGCTCTTTTAAAATTTTTTGCGTTATCCGAAATAATTAATTAAGACCCCTTTTATTCGATTTTAATCCAGTTAGGTCTCAATGTACGGTGGCGATGTTAAACTGTTTTCTTCCTTCTCCTTGGAATCGCACTCGCAATATTAAATTGACTTAAATAATTTGGTTACATTTTATAAAATTCAATCTAAAAAAATGCAAGAAGCGTTTTTTCTTAAGAAGGATGTCGTTCAATGATTCATTGAATCACACAAATGTAGATTCGTCGATCAGGGTTCTATTCGATCAAAGATTACGCTTTAATTTTCACGTTGAGTTCTCTTTAAGTAAGGCTAGGCCTGGTCTAAGTTTCATTAAGAGATGCCCAAAGAGCTGAGAGATCCTTACACTACAAAAAATCTATACAAATGCTTAGTTAGACCAATACTTGGGTTTGCGTCTGTTATATGATCTCCCTGCTGTAGGTGTTACGTAGATACAACTGTACGAGTTCAAAATTCTTACTGTTTGCTCTTAGGAATTTGGGTTGGGACCTGCTTGTCTCTCTCCCTCCTTATGAACATAGGTTGCTTCCGTTATCGTTACTATCACTTGAGAAACGTAGATTTATTCTCGTTGTCACCTTTTTAATTAAGTTAATTAATGGTACTATCGATTCGTCCACACTACTTGATGAGATAAGCTTTAACGTTCCTAACCGCTTCTCTAGACACTTTATGTTCATTAAGATGAGTCAACGTAAATATAACCTGTTTAGAGTTATTTGCAGAAACCTAAATGATGTCTATCTCAATCTCATAAAGTCTATCAAAACTACTGTGTCGAAAAGGTCATAAAGGTTGTTAAGGTGTTTTCGCTTCGCAGTTCTCTTTTTTTTGATTTGTTTGAGGGTCTGGTTTTTTATGGTCGGGGATATTTATGGTCTGGTATATGGTCGGGAATATTTATTAGATTAGTTTTTCATTCTAACGCCTTCTGACTGTAGCAAAAGAAAGAAAAGAAGAAAAAATTAAAAAATGAAGAAAGATTTAAAACAACTTAAAAATCACAACAAAAAAAAACGAGATTTAAAAAGTTTTGATAAAAATCTGAAGGGAGGGAAAATCGCTGTCTTTGGTTGTTGTCTTTTCAATTATATTTGCATCATTCGTTTGATTTTCTTAGTTACAGCTTTTGTGTTTCGCGTTCTTCTGTGTGATCGCGCTTTCACATTTTTGTTTTATGCACTGCATTTGTCGTCTATATCATAGCCATAATTTCTTTTTTTGTCAAAAATAATTTAACTTATTAAGGCTACTTCTTTTTTGTCGGACCTTTTTTCTTTTTGTTGAGCCCCCAAATCTATAGAATGGTGATATCTTTATTGTCAGGATTGAAGATATTGGACTAATGTTTAATGTAAAGTAATTCAAATTCGCGATTAACTTAGTATAAAGAAATAATGAAAGTAGACAAAAAGGTGTGACGACTTTAAAATTTTACAACTTGACCCAACGACTTTTGCTTAACAACTAACTCTTGTTTCTCTGCAACATTACTTCGTTCGTTTTACTCTTCGCTATTAGTACTTCACTATTTATTGCTCTTCTAGGCATATACAGTATATATTTTCTAAATTTTTTAATATATATAAAATTATGGACATTTTTCTATTTGTAAATTGTATAAATTGTTAGACATCAATTGAAGAAATTCTGTATAAACTTAATGAGGCGGAGATAAAACTAATATGTATATATTATCTTTCGAACCTTTCATGTAATTGACAAACATATTTATCACAAGCATTTTATAATCGTGGTAAAAAGTTGCGTACGATATTGTGCAGCATAAACTAATAGATGTTTGAAACAGCGCGTCTCCAATAGTTGTTTCTTCAGTTTTTCGCATTCTTTAATCATAGTATACGAAGGACAAGACGAGCTGATAAAATGCAACAGAACAGAACAGAATCGAACGACATCATGCTTATAATTTCAAGATTAATAAAATCACTTTTTTAAACTTTAGTATTCAATATCAACACCCAACAATTCTATGGATTCACTTTTTCAACGTAATTAGTATTCCGTTTCATCTTTCGTATTAACCATATAACATTTTTAAATTCAATTACCATTTCATATTTTGGACAATTACTTGATAAGAAATATCAAGACTGAGAAGAAAATTAAATTTTCTGCCACTTTACTATAATATTAAGTACTAAATAATAAATATAATTGAAAGTAAAGTTTTGGTAAATAAAACGGACATTAAAAACGATTAAAAGCTTTTAATTGTTTATCCTTTTCTAGGTATTCTCTATTAAATTTCCTGCACGCTATGCGTGAAACAACTCTGGCTTAATGTTAAGTTTAAGGATTAATTGTAAATAGAAACTACCCTCAGTTCATGTGAAATAAGGATAACTGGAATATGTGCTAAGAGCTTTCTTTTTTCTCTTCACAAATAAATAAACGAAACGTTAATTTTCTATACAAAAGGCGTCGTGGGCGTCGTAGTTATTAGCCTATTAATTTTATTAGATAGTGTTTAAGGTTTAAAAAAACTTCAAATGAAATTTAAAGTTTGTTTTGTAAATAATTTTAACATATTAAAAATTTTCAATATCCAGCAATCAAGTACATTATAAAATGTATTTGATTTAATAGAAAATCTCTGAAGCAATATCGTTTTTAGAAATTCAGTTTTGCTTATATGTTCCCTTGCGAAATGTGGCAAGGGAGCGACAAAACTATTGCCGCGCTGGCAATGTACAGTTTTTCGAGAAATTTATTTTGTTTTTATATTTTCTGCGTTTTGTTTGCGGTGTTTACATATTTGCCACACATCGCCGCTGAATCTCAAAACATAGACGTTAATTATCGTCGTCAACATCGCCCACCTCGACAACAACGGCAAACCTTTAATGCTGATCTTTGGAATGAAGTAGAAAAGGGGTATTGTGCGCCTTATAATGGCAAGATATGTAAAAATTACATCGAAGGACAGGTTTGGTATAGTCGGGACGATCCTACTGGCGGTTGGAAGAATGAACAAATTAGTACCGTTTTGTGGGAAGAATTGATAGCCGATTTAAATGGTTTATGTAGACAAGCAGCAGAGGTAAGGCAATGCGTAAGCAATATAACGAACGCTTTTTATTATTTAACTTAACTTACTTTAGAAGATGTTATGCGCTTATGCTTTTCCACGATGCATGATGGCAAATGGTGTTCCCATTAAGTTACCGTTATGCTATGAGGATTGCTCCGCTGTACATCTACAGTACTGTTATAATGATTGGGTTTTAATTGAGGAAAAAAAGGAACGTGGTATTTTTATTAAAAGTCGGGGACATTTCCGTTTACCGAATTGTTCTGTACTACCGAAATACAATAATACCGCCAAGCGTCCTGTATGTTCATATGTGGGTCTAACCGAATTTACTGAAGATGAAATTAGTTGTAAGTAAAAAAATGTACATTTGAAATTTTCGAATTTTCAAAATTGATTGTGTAGATGATTGTCGTAATGGTAATGGCCGTTACTATTTGGGCAGCGTTAATGTCACCAAATCTGGTTTACCCTGTCAACGATGGGACTCTCAGCATCCTCACAAACACATACAACCGCCTTTAGTATTTCCTCAGATAGCGGAAGGCGAAAATTATTGTCGTAATGCTGGAGGTGAGGAACCATATCCATGGTGTTATACGGTTGATGAATCCGTGCGTTGGCAGCACTGTGAAATACCGTTATGTCGTAAGTTTCAAACGAATATTTTGATTTAGCTTAAATATATTGTCAAAGCTTCATTTTCGTATTGTAATTAAAAAAATGTATCAAACCATTCATGACTTTCTTATAGGCAAAAAATTTTCTTTTAAAACGTTTATGAATTTTTTAAAATTTTATTTCAGCCGATTATATTGATACGTCTTTAAAGGAACTAGAGCCTATTAAAATGGAAACATTTTTTACGCCCTCTGTTATATTTCTGCTAGCTGGTATTGGTTTCGTAATCATTGTCGCTCTGCACCTAATCATTCTTTTGCTATACAAAATCACTAAGAATAAAGAATTGCCCAGTCAGCAACAACAACAAACGCCACAAATTCCAAATTCAGAATGTAATGTGTCGACAAGAGGTATCACCGTTAATATAAATAATCAACCAAACGATTACAATTTGAACACCAGTCATGAGAATCTCTCTCAACATCACATTATCAGCAGTAAATTTGATACCATTAAAAGTATAGCTACGGTGCATAATGTGCTCAATGAATCACCTCCCAAAACTAATTTGAACAATAAGTTGGAAAAACTGGAATATCCACGCGGCGATATAGTATATGTACGATCCTTGGGTCAAGGAGCCTTTGGTAGAGTTTTTCAGGCTAAAGCTCCCAATTTAATAATGGGCAATGATGAGTTAATGGTAGCGGTGAAAATGCTTAAAGATGATGCTAGCGATCAAATGCAAATGGATTTTGAGCGGGAAGCTTGCTCATTGGCCGAGTTCGATCATCCTAACATAGTAAAGCTGTTGGGGGTGTGTGCTTTGGGAAGACCCATGTGTTTACTTTTTGAATTTATGTCGCCCGGCGATCTCAGTGAATTTCTACGCTCTTGTTCACCGTACGCCACTCATCGTGTGCACGAACGTGAACCGTTAAATGAAGCACATCTTTTACAAATAGCCGCACATATAGCGGCCGGCATGGTTTATTTATCACAACGTAAATTTGTACATCGTGACTTGGCCACAAGGAATTGCCTTATCAATGAGCACATGATAGTGAAAATTGCCGATTTTGGTTTATCGCATAAGATTTATTTACAAGATTACTACAAAGGAGATGAGAATGATGTTATACCTATACGTTGGATGCCACTGGAATGTATATTATATAATAAGTTTTCCATAGAATCAGATGTTTGGGCTTATGGAATCTGTTTGTGGGAGATTTTTTCTTACGCTCTTCAACCATATTACGGAATGACCCATGAAGAAGTAATTAAATACATTAAGGATGGTAATGTCTTAAGTTGTCCAGACAATACGCCCTTATCGGTGTACGCTTTGATGAGACGCTGTTGGAATCGTAAGGCCAGCGATAGACCAAGTTTTAATGAAATCAATCATTGTATACAACATAGCATAGCTGAGTATGAGTGTAAAACAGCCCTCGAGATAGGTAATTGATTGTCAGATATTTAAAAATGTAAGTAAAATTTTAAGAAAAAAGGTTGTTTTCGCATAAGAAAAAATTTAAGTTCCTCTTCATTATTATTATTATTACTATTTATTTATTTTTTGCTTACGAAAGATTCTTTTAAAAATAAATTTGGATGAAATAGGAGTGATTCATATAGTGTGGCTACAATTACATAATTTTGGTAGAAAATATTTAGACACTTACCTAATTATTTAATTAATCGTGTCCTTTCATAATGCATACAATAGTCGTAAGTAGTTTATGTAGCGTTAGAAGAATAAGACAAATCAGATTTATAAAACACATAGGAATTAGAGTCCTTAAGAGTCCTCTTGTATAATTTTTGTAATAAATATAATAAAAGTCCATTCAAAAAGCTCCTTGTATTTATTCGTTTGTTTTAACAAAAGTAATGTCATGGGAGAATGCTGCTACATATTGTTAATCTAAAAAGCGCCAGAAGGAGTTAAAATCAGTGTTAGTTAAAAGAGACAATAGTTCAGAAGATTATGCGAAAACTTTGAGAAAAAGTTTGCTTTCCTTTTAAGAATTCTGCATTATCATTCTTTGGCATTTATTCAATTTTCTTTTTTTTTGCCAAATATAGTTACGCTCTTCCCTACTTAATCATAATGTCCAGAGAACTTCGCAATCATAACACACACTTTCATGCGCGCATGTTAAATACACATTTTTGGCAAACGTTATAAGAGGTCCACTTTTAACAACCCAGTTTCAGTGGAAGATCCACCACAATGTCTAATGCCCCGAAATACGCATTAATTGAAATTTAACAGAATGTTGTAGAAAAAATTCGCTGATAAATGTTTTTATGTTTACTTAATTAGAATTACTTAATCGTTTGATTGCAAGCACGTCGTCAAAGATCGCCGTTACAAATAATGCCAAATTTGTGGAAGTATTTATATTTCGAACCTATTTTTCGTCCATTTCACATCCTATCTATGTCTGTAGTCTATAAAAGGGGCCTATAATCTTCAGCACCTTTTAAATTTCTTCTTAAACTTTAAATATTTTCACTAAACTATAATTTATATGCTTTTGCCAATTAAAAGAAAAAGTTTCCATTTATCACAGAATCTTAAATAGTAAATTCGTTTATACACGATTTGTTTTACTAGACGGTCTGCATGCAAGCAATATCGACTTTATAAACCAGAATCTCGTAATTCGTACGTATTCTGCGCAGCTTTTATATATCTATTTTCAAAGGTGTGTATGTGTGACAAAAATTCGGTGATAGATAAGCTTTTTATATTTAAACGAAAATATCGGAGAAGAAACATTATAACTTTTTTGGGCAATCCTTATTCTTGGTTAATACTAAACGATCTGGTCCTAAACCTAGTTGCTTGAGGGCATCATAAATTTTTGAACGTATTTCGAATGGAAAATCACGTTCACGACCAAAAATCCAAATCTGATCGACGTAACCTAGCGAGCCCAAACTACCGCAAGACCATAAAATTGCAAAATTATCATAATCGGTATATAAGATTTGATATTTGCCAGAGCCAGGTAAAAGACGGGCTATAACTTCAGGGAAACGAGTGTGAAACTAGACAAGTAATGAAAAAAGTAACAAAATTAATAATTAAAGGTAATGAGAATAAATAATTGCCTTAAAATCCATTATGGAAGATTTGAAATTCTCTGGTGTAGCGTAGCCCAGATTTACTGACGGATTGCCAGTTCTACAAGATATGAAAAGAAAAAGATTCTAGGTAAAAAGTTTGTACAACACAACCACAACAATTACTAACAATCTATTTATTGTTTTTATGGCCACTTCCAGCTTAAAATTATTAAAGCTGGATAATTCTTCTCGATTTAAAGGCTGAAATTCCAAAGTTGTGCAGCCCGAAGCAATTTCGGGTAGATAGAATGAGTGTTCTACCTCGTACCATTGGCCAAGTATCTAAAAACGAATAGAAAAATTATAAGAATTTTTTTAATATTGAATATATGATATATATCTAAATGAATAAATTTAAAATTCCTATCGCTTTGCTCACCTTCTTTTCTTCACTTTTCCTTAGTGTCTGTTAAATTACCTTGTATGATGCCCTTTATCTGGCTAAACACGCACAGCCATGTTGCAGTCGAAAAACTTATACTAAATATAATAACTGCCTTATAGCTTTACAAACACCAGTTAGCAACTAAAGCGTTTTGTAATCGAAAGTCGACATGTATACGATTAAAAAATATGATTCATTAGGAATTGAGGAAGAAAAGCTGACTTCAATGAAAATCATTTAACAGAATTTTTCAACAAATAATCCGTTACGCCTTTATTTTTATATATATTATTTTTATATAGATGCGTATATATATTATTTTTATATAAATCCGCATATTTAATAGAGATATATTTACATATATATAAATATATGTATGTACGTTCAAAGAGAAAAAAGAAGAATGGCGAATATTACATCATGCAAAATAATATGGCGACAAACATACGTGTTGTTGGTGCCGCCAATATGAATAACGCAGGAGTACATTATGTAGCAAATTTGTGCAGAAGTTAGAAATGGACACTGAAAGTTTCATTTACTTTGTTTCGCAATTGCTCACTTCGGACAGCTTCTTTGTGCACTTGTAAAATGGCCTTAAATTTTCGCTAAAGACCATTAATTGATTTTTTCTTTAAAAGGTTTTTAAAAAGGAAACTATGTTTGAGAATGGAGAGGGCACAGAGTTGATTTCAATAACTTGCAACGCTTCGAATGAAGCTCAATGCTATTAAATTGGTAGAAATTAGTGCAGCTAATCTGTTAAATGAGAAATTAACGCAGAAAATTTGTTAAAGTGGTAGAAATTAGCGCAGCAAATCTGTTAAATGAGAATTTGAGGATTATTCAGTTAGAACATTTGCATCATCAGCTGGTTTCTATTGACATTAAGTTGTTCAAGTATATTGCTTAAGATTGTTCAAGTATATTGCTTAAGATTGCTTAAGAAGGTAAGGAAAATTATATTCGGTCGGCACCGAATCTTTAATATTTGTCACCGTTATCCTAAACAAACCAAAAAAAAGTAAAAGAACTAAATATTCATGCTCTATAACATGGAGAGGGCGCGGCTGATTTTTTCTATTTGCAAAATAAACGTTTTTGTCGCGCTTTGGTGTACTTCTAAGATCTTTTGCGAATTTGTAGGTGATACCTCATCGCCGCACAGTTGCGTGGACGGACAGATGGAAAGACGAACCGACGTACATGTTTAGATGAATTTCAAATTTGAAACTGGCCAAGAATTTATATACTCTATAAGCTTTTGGACGCTTGTTTCTACCCGTTAAAATTTGTTATGCTTTATAATATAGGGTATATAATATCGGGCAGACAAATTGTTTTTCATTTTTGTAGTGGAACTACAGCATCGCTCACAAAATTTGCATTCAAATTTTTGTAAATTTATGTGCTGTAGTTTATGAGTAATGAGAGAAAAAATATTCTTTATTCCTTTGAGCTGTTTTGAATTTACGCGGTACCGTGGGCGTCTCCTTCAACCGAGTTGGCCCGTTTCCAGTACCATATTTCTGCCAAATTGGAGTCGATACTTTCATTTATGCGGCCAGCAGAATGTTTACAACGGATATTACACAGACAAACAAATCGGTTCAGAATTTGATGCTAATCAAGAATATATATATTTTGTGGGATGCCTGAAGGTTCTAATGTTGAAGATTGCTAACTTTGTTTTTTGCATTTCTTTCCTTTTTATTTTTTATTATTGACTGCTTAATAATAATAATGAAAAAAATAATGATAATTAGATTCATTTGGATGAAAAAAATGGCTTTGTAGTCCCTCCCTAAACTAAACGTTAGTAAGATTTAAAGTCAATACTACATGGGATCTCGAATAATATCGAATTACTGCGAATGAGCCGAAATTGCACGCATGTATTACCTATAAAATAAATTTGAAATTACATTACATGAAATATATTTTGAAAATAATCTATATATACTAAGTAATTTATTGCTACTTGCACAAAATAGAAGATCTTCGGCATCAGAATGGTATATAATTAAGAGAAAGAAATTTAATTTGATTAAAGGCAAAATCTAATATAAAGAAACAACAGATATTAACATTCTTCACCAGTGTTGTCATTCACCAAAAACTTTCTATAAAGTGAATTAAATTGAACGTTCAAGAAGTTGTGCTTTCATGCATTACGTCGTGCACACAAAAACAATTGATGCACAAATTATTAAGCTTTTTCTGAAATTAATATTCGACGGAAGAACGACCTTTACAATAAGTTTTAAACGTCCAAGTCGCAATAGACTATATACCACGGACCATTCACTAAATGATGTAGGCTAAAGTCATTTGTTAATCTTTTGTGCAGATGAAACTTCAGTCCTATTCTCAATAGTTTTGAATTAAATATCATAGTTGTACATCAGTTTCCCAAGTAATGTGTAATATTTAAGAAACTAAAAGCCGAAAAAATGTAAAAATTGATTGTTTAGTACTTCATGCGTATGCTTAACGCTCAGTAAAATCAGCAAACTAAAACTTAGGAAACGAGTTTATCTATTATTTTTTTGAAATCGTTAGCAATTTCATTTAAAATGCAACTGGTCATCGGATTGAGTCGGATTCAACTCAAATAAAAATTTCAAGTTAAAAAAAAACGGTCATGCATTTTTAAAGCAGTAAAATTATAATTGTTAAAATTTTTTCATTTACTTACCCGACTCATATTGAATTTTGGCATTGACGGATAATTCGGGCAACGACCAAAACCAGCGCCGTATGCTGCTACACCCATTAACAACAAAAACGAGCATATCGTTAGACAAGTTTTGTAAAACATAGCCAAAATAAAACGCCAACTGGTCAACATATTGCTTTATTAAAACCGTAACGAATGGTTGCGATTAATACCAATTGTGAGCGTTTTCCTCTTCTTTATGGCGTTACTAACACATTGCACCATAATTATAAATTCCGGTTTGAATTTGTAAAAATAAAATAAAATGAAATGAAAGAGAAATTACACTCACTCCTGCGACTTAAGTTGAAAGTTGCGAGAGGTACTTAAATATTTTTTAGAAAAGCGCAAATGTACCTGAATATCATTGTTAATATAAATGAGAAGAGAAAATTAATTTTTAAAAAATTCGTGATGTTTTGAATCACTATGTAGATTTGAATCAGTAGGTCTAAATTTTCTTAAAATTCAACAACAATTAGGTAGACGACCTGCACCGTCTTTGGCAACCCATTTTTGTAACACAAATTCGATTCAATATCTCACGGACCGTTTTATAGTGTTTGTAAAAGCACGTTTGGTTTTCTAAAGCGTTATTTCCTCGTACATGATAAATAAATTGTAAAGTTTAAACACGTGCTCTTTTACCTGAACTCATACAAATATGTAAACAAGTACAAATTACATATCCGCATCGATACATGTTAATGCGTGTAATTCACGGCAAAGCAATTGCTAATTATTTCGAAAAAAAAACTAGAAAACCGTCCCTTTTTCTGCTCTCTACCATCAACCGATATATCCAGCTTATCGTTTGAATTAACTAAATGTTCGTTTTAATACATATTGGGTCTGCGACCCTTCTGTACGCCTATTTATCCTAGCTTCAAATAAAAATACGACGAACTTATCGGTGTACTGAAAACGCCATCTTTAACATATAATTATAAAATATTTGATAATTATAAAATATTTGATTGAGAATTGACTTTGTTGTGGAAAAGACAAAATTTTGTAAAACTTTGCTATAGTAATAAAAAGGAATAAAAATTTCCTTGACGCCTATCATATTATGTAGGCTCTTTATGCAACTGAAGATTGAGAAAAATGTTCTGGGAAGAAATAAAAATCCACCTTTAAAAAAATTAACAAGACGCGAGGGGAGTTGAATAGCGGCATACAAGGAAAGAAGACCATCAAATGTGGATGTGGATACACGTAAAAAAGTCATGCTATGTGTGTAAAGGCAAAGAAGTGCTCATCGGAGATTTCGTCCAACATTTGTACAACCGATAAAAATGAATAGAAAAATCGGTTGCTGTGTTCTCGGCTACTTTTATTGAAGAGCAATTAATTTTATGTGTCATCAGACCAACTTAGAAAAATAACTGAAGTGAGTAAAAGGTTGGACCAAACCAATAATCCACGTATAAGAAATGCTTCTGCCCAATTATGTATAATGTACTAGTATTTACTTTTGATCGTGTTTCAGAAAAGTAAATATTGCATTTTAAGACATTTTTTCTTCTGTGTCTGCGTTAGTACATTCAATGCCAGTATCAACACCACTAATATCTATACCTTTTAACGAACTGTCGTTCACATTCTTCCACAAGTAGTTTCTTCCCTTGTTATAAAACGATGCACACAAAAGTAGTTCGTATCAAAGCGAACGTAACCTCCTTTAATGCAAAGGAAATTAAATATTTTTTTAACTAATTACAATAATTTACGCATCCTCAGGATGACAAGACTTAATTTTTTTATTTGATCCTTAAATTTTAATTTATTTGCTTATTTATTTTCGCTTCATCTAATTGCTATCTAAATGCGTCAACTTTGGTTTATTATTGCATGATCTTTAAATTTATACACTTTTTTCACTTCTACTGCAGTCGAAAATTGAAACCAATTGTTTACGTTATTGTCATTTATTGTCATCTAAATGTACAATAGCAAACATATTTCAACACCATGACAGTTTGGATTTTTTTATTTCCAATGAACAGTACGCGTTTAATGCTTTTTAGAATCTTTCTATAAATTTAAGATATTTTTTTTTGTCTAAACCAAATCTAAAAATATTTTAGCTGCTTGCACAATAACACACAATAAGTAAATAACATAACTAAATAACATTACCTGCTTGATCAGCACAAGATAAATTACTTTTTATTACCAGAGACAACTTAATGACAAGATGGTCCCACAATTTGTTCAACATTCAAACTAGGAGATTATTACGGACTTTTTGTGTTACTATTATAAACAATAGAGAAGCTGTTTATTCACAGTCGTTTGGCTGCTTGCTCTTTCATTCTCATTATATAAGAGAGCTAAAATTCTTTTAATAGTTTCTTAGTATGACGTCACATTCTCTCAAACGCTTGCAAAGCAGAATCATATATTGTTTGTTTTTAAGTAAATTGTGTGTTTTTAAGTAAACTTGCGCTATGCTTGCATATAAGTGTGTTTGTGTGAAAAAATATTTATACACAATACACAAATAGTCAATAAATAAGATACACAAAAATTATTCCTGTAACATAATTCTAACAACTTGTCTCTCTGCAAATGCTAGACGAACTTTAAATCAACAATACCAGACTAATATTATATTTACAGACAGAGTTCGCTATCCACCAATACCCAACTTGGGGAATCATAATCGGGATCATAGTAGTAATTATAATCATAGTCTCTAAATGTAGGAGAAATAATACCAAAATAATAATGAATAACCCAATAATGGATCCGATCCGACGATATATCCCTGAGAACTGTGGAACGAAAAGTTCACAAAACTCCATTAAAGTTCAATAAAATCCCGTATTCCTAAATGTGTACTCGCGTTGTTAAAGGGAAAACCGTGAACCTTCTCATTACATTAGGTGAAGCATGTAAAAAAAAAAAATGAAAAATCTCTGCAGTGAAAGAGAGGAAGGCCAACTTTTGTTTGCTACATTACTTTTTTCGTTTAACTCGCCAACACGACGGCGATTGCTGAAAACACACAGCTAACAGAATGCGCTTTTAACTGCCGGTCACCAACAGGACTTCAACGAAACCGCGCACAGCTAGAACTTCAACTTTGAATCATTGAAATTTAGTTAGGTGTTGAATAGTGATTGAACAAACCTAATCCTTGGTAAGAAGTTCGTGACAATTGTCAATAAGATGTGGGTCAAATTTTACGATTTAGTTACATTTTCTTTTAGGTGAGATCACATACGTCAAGTCAAAGGTTTCTTGAATTTCCTTTCATTTTTAACAGAAGAGCAGGGTCATAAAATCGTTCCAATATTATATAGAGAACTGGCTGCAAAACACGTAAATTACAGAAAGAGCAATAAAATTATTTAGTTTAAGAAAGCAATTAAATAAACAGTCGCCTCTCCTTCGTTCCAGACTGAGAAAATTTTGTCGTTTTTTAAACAATATAAAATAACAACAAAATGAAGAAATGTTAATAAAAAGTAAGCCACTTCTTTTCTGCTTTTTTCAACTTGTAAAAATTGCATATACGCAATATTGCAACAAATTAATTAATTTGTGAAAAGCAACACTATGTATAACTTCATTTGTAAAAAGAAACACTTACCAGGGACGAAACTTAGGTAAAACATAAAAAACGACTAGGCTCGAAATTGACTTTCCGAAATTACAAAGAATTAGTTAAAGGAGACAAAGGAACAATTATCATAACAGAATCAAGAAAAAGTGTTCACAAAAATAACATAAGGAATTAAACTTTAAATTTCAGATTCTTGATGGGAACAATTAGTAGTGACATACAAATTCTGGACTTCTCTAAATCACAAGTACTACCTATTCATACCGGACAAGCATGGATGCAAACTGGAAACTTCAAATTGATCCATGTGATTGACTTAGTCAAAAATGAAGTAAAAATTATTGAATTGGAAAAGATAGCCAACAACAACAGTGATCATTCGCGATTCCCTTATCTCAAGCATGAAGTGGGTCAAATCGAAAATTTATTACGGCGCCTGACGCCTTAAAAAATAATAAGGAAAAGGTCATTGGACTTCATAGGATCCGCCTGGAAATGGATCGCGGGTAATCACGAAAATCTTCTGACAATACAGGACAAAATAAACAACTTATTGCAAAACAACAACAAACAAACCGTAATCACCAAACTTTATGAAAACAGATACAACAATATGATCACGGTCACTAACAATATGCTAAAGGAATTTAAACCTAGAAAGGAAAATAAAGGAGGATTGATTTCCAATACTCAAAGTCAATTAAAAATCCTTAAAGAGAAACTAGAAAATGTAAATCACGCCATACATTGGGACAACGCCGGAATTATAAACTCGCTTATTTGATCTGAGCAGGAAACAGCTATCAATAGGGGCAATAAATAGAGACAAAATACCATTTTAAACAATAGAGGAGGCACTAAATCTATCTGAAGCAAAAATATTAACTAACAGGTGTACGAAACCACTCTTTTAAAAGCCGTAAAAAGAAAGAATAACAGAGCAGCTGATCTTTAATCAGATATTATTATAAAATCAAAAGATGAGATATTCGAGATAATAAATAAATGCAAGTCATATTAAAATTTATCTGTTTGTAAGAAGGAAAACCTTATTAATATAACAAGCTCCACTTGCAGTACAAAAAGATTTGTAATATGATAAACAGCCAGTACTATGCAATTGTAAATGAAATATCTCCCGGTGTAGTTTTATTGAACGGATTTTCTGGTACTCCCGATGCAGAAACAGAACAACAGTTCTTTAATGGAACTTTTTTTAATAAGGTTCCATAACGTTACGATTCGTGTTAGCGGAAAGACTTACACGTCTAAAGAGATGCCCATCTACAAGGCACAATTCCTTTAAATAATGAAACTTTCTCTACATTTCTCCATCTAAACACTTTCATTGAAATTTATGAAAGTATAAAAATTAAAATTTGTCGATATCAAATAAAGGATGAAAATAAAAATTGCCTTTATATACATACTACAGCGCACATTCGCCTAAAAACCTGGGATTGCGTACGCTTCTGTCCTGCAAACGTTGGAAAGAATGTTATATCATATGAAGAAAGTATTAACAGAACTTTTGTCGATCCAAATAATGAAAATGAAGGCAAGCACTCAAATAGCTACTAATTAAAAGCATAATTGTTATTGATAGCAGGAACACACAAAGTGTGTACTAATTTGCTAGTTTGAATTTTCAAATAAATATTGGACCTTCCTATCATTTGTTTCCGATGTTATTTGCTCTCACAAATCAAAAGAGAATGGCGGTACTCGCAAACGCCACTAAAAGAGGTCTCTTTCATTAGAGAGGGGAACTTTTGAGTTCTATTGCTCTTGCATGAAGAGATCAAGTTTCAATGCTGTATCCTATGTGATTTCCACACTTTGATTAGTTTAGTAATATTTTTCTCCCAATGTAGTCGAATTTTGCTTACAACGAGGTGCTAGTTCATGGAGAACAAAACAATAAACGGTATATACATATCCATTAATTTTTCACAAATAGTTTGTCTAGGTAAACAATTTAAGAAGTTTTGAACATTTTCGGCTCGTTAAATTCTTAGGTTTATTTCATTTTATTTATTTAAATTGCAAGATAATCCAAAAATTTTTTGAAAGTCAAACTAAGAGATTACTACAAACTTTTTGCGTTTCTATTATCAATGCGAACAGTAACGGTGTTTACTAGCTGCCATTTGATTGCTTCATTCTCATTATTTGTATGGGCAAAAATTTTGTTAAACGTTTCCGAGGCAAAAGCATATACAATTCTGTATACGCTACGGTTTAAAAACAACATCAAGTATATATGTAGAAAATGTAATTTGTTTTCTTTTCATCGTTTATTACATATTAAAGAATTCTAGATTTTAAGTTCGCCAATTGCTCAGACAAATTGCAATGAAAATTTTGATGTCAAGAAATATGGAGAAATTTTTTATTATCAAAAGCAATTAAGTTGTAGGAAGAATTTGGCTTCATCCAATTTATTTATTATTTATGCATTTATTAATATTATTTCTTTACTGTTCTGTTCGACTTAATTCTGCAATTTTCCATATCACATACGAGTTATTGTTTACAAAATATATTTTAGAATGTCCTAGAATATATTGTTATAGAATGTTCTAGAATATATTTTTCATAGCATATGCTTTATTGAAATTGAATGAAGCAATCATGAATATTTCAACCATTTTTCATAGCGTTGCTCTGTGGGATAGAATATTGTACCAAGTTGTACCAAGTTTCATTAAAATTTCTCAAAAATTGCTATCTGTAGGCTGAACGCGTAAATAAAAACGGACAGACAAGCTAAGTACGCTTCTAAATCGATTGGTATAATAAAAGGTCATCTCACGTCCTTCTGGATATTGGACACATCTGGGCAAACTTAAAACAGGGCGTCCTAAAAAAAAGTATACACACATTGCGCGTTCCGTCTATTTTAAACTTATCCGTGATACCTGGTAGGCAGATTTATCTTACACTCTTTTCTAAATCGTATTTGCACTTCCAGTTTATTTTCACTTTAAAATATATTTACGTCTTCAAAATCTGGTCTAAAATGACCTATTATTTTAAATGGGCTGTACCAACAAAAGACAAAATAAATTAGATAAAATAAGATGTCAAAGTGTGTACATATTTTTTGGGCATTCAGTGCACTCTTATAAATTGGTATAGGATATAAGAAACTGTCAACGTTGTTAAAGTGTACCTTTACGTTTGCTTCTTGTTTGTTGGAATATAATAGAATTTTTTAGTGGGAATTCACCATAATTGAATGCAATGGAATATGAGAATTTGTTCTTTGTGAAAAAATAAATTAATAAAAAAAAAGCAGAGCAAATTTTAAGAAGAATCAATTTCTTTTTCTCGGATCAAAAAGAAGGGTCCTTGTTAAATATCATGCTGAACTGTGGTAAAAACCCTGTGAAAGTGTGCAAAAATAACACCGCCATAATTCATCGATAATTGAAATTTAAAATTCAATGCAAAATCATTTCAAAGGGGAAAACAAACAAACGTTTGTACAACGCAACCGACACAAAAACTGCGTTAAATCCAAATAAAAAAGACAACAATTGAAACATCTGAAAAAGTGAAACACTGGATTTTAGAAGTAGGAACAAAATTAAATCCCATTGCGTAGCTAATTTCACTCAAAAACTTTCTCTATACACTCAGACTGCATTCCATTTCATAACTTGATTGCTTATCACCTCTAACTCAACCTGCGAAATATCGTTTGGCCACAAGACCGCACCGTCTCCCTTGAAAGTGGGGTCAGAGCTTATTCCCACACCATAAGTGAGTGTAGTGTATTTATTCAGTCGAGAAAGAGTGTTTTGCCAATAATCGAAATTGGCCGAAATTCATACCGTGATTTCCATAACTTAGATATTTTTTTCGTCTCTAACAAAAAAATCAAAAATCAATTCCGGTGCCGCAACAGCAAATTATATTGCTGCTAATACTTCCCTTAACGACATCTATAACGTACATTCCGTCCGAATTCTGTGAAATCCGTAGGGTCGCTTCTATCCTCTCTGAAATCCACTAAAACGCATGTCCCAAAAATTTGGTCAAATTCGGTTCCTACCTGACTCCTGCGCTTCTATAAATTCGACCATTCGTCTAACTCTCATGTGCCGTTGGACGTTGGATAGCCCGTTTGAATTTTTCTGGGAAGGTTTTCCTTTCCCACACCTGTTTGGAAGACATTAACTTCTCGATTAAATCATCTGTCGAGCCGACATTACAATGCCGCAAATGTTGGCGTTTGGGGCACACTGATAAGGTGTGTTCCCTTCAAACGTCGCTCTGCCTCTCCTGTGGCGGAAGCAATGAATATACCTCAAATCGTTCTCAAACTAAAAAATGTGTCAAGTGTAAGGGTGATCATTCTTCTAATTCGAAAACTTGTCTTTCCTATAAAAAAATCGCTAAATCGAAAAAAGATGCATCAGATCGCTTGTAGCCGCAAATATACACCTTCACTCAAAATGCTTACGCTTACGCAACTAATAGGTTTTCTTTCGCTCTAAAAAGTTTCCCTAAATTACCTCATCCAGCTTCTCAACCAACAATCAAACGACCAAACACTGAGTCTACTGTCTCAGTTCCAACCAAAACGATGGTAACTCCTGAAGTCGCCTTCTCCCATATCAATATAAAATCTTCAAATCTCGAAACTGTGGCACCCATCACAGACAATATTCCTTCCGAGCACGGAATGATCACTGATTCTAACACTTCCTCTAACTTATCTCAAATCTCAGATCGTATTCAAAAATTACATAATATCAAGACGTCGTGTAAACCAAATTCTACCATTAACTCCGTATTACGCTTTTCTCACCACCTTCACATGAGTATTCTAAACCATTGATCCCTTTCAGGTTTCAATCAATATAAATGTTTCAATCAATAATGAAAATAGCTCAACTTAATTGCATTAGCATTCGTAACAAATCCAAACCGCTTGAATAATACCGTTATTGTAATGATATCTCCGTGGCCTGTCTTTCTAAAACTTTTCTTAAACCTCATGCTTCTTTTTATATCAAGAAATATAACGTAGTTTGAATTGCTCGTATCTCAGGGTGGTGGTGTGGCGATCCTTATATCTATAATCTTTCATGCTCTTACACTTGTAATATTGCAAATTGTGCACCTATCGAAGCTTGCTTCTGCGCTATTCACATTTCCTTTGGGGAACTCCTGATCATTAGTTGTTATATTCCACCTAATAGTAATGTTTCTGATTCTGCAATTAAGAGATTATTTTCTTTCAGATCTGACATATCTGCGGTGGTTTTACTGTTCACAATGTTCGTTGGAGTAGTCGCATCTTCAATTCAAGAGGAAAACAAATTCAAGATTTTCTTGAAAGTAGCAATTTAGTCGTGCTAAATAATGGTGATCCTACTCATTTTGGTTCCGTCTCTTCTTGTATAGATCGTTCGATGTGTACACCTAATCTAAGTTCTCTGAGTATGTGGAAGACCGTTAACGACACTTTACGTAGTCCTCACTGTCTAATCGAAATTGGACTTAGTTTCCATCCTTTTACCCGCTGCCACTCACATGTCCATGTTCCAAAGTTTACCAAACCTTCTTTGCTTAACAATACTGTCCATAACATTTCAAGTACCATCCAAACCATTGACTCTTCAGGTTGTTTCTTTCATAGATTTTCAAAGTCTTTCATTGATGCTCTGAGCCGAAAGTCTTCGAAAAAATCCTACCCTCCTAATCCTTGGTGGAACATCGCACGCAATCGAGTCACCGTTAAACTTAGGCTCACTGTAAATAAATGCAAAAGATCTGCTTCTAGAATAAATTTAAAATTTTTGGTCGATATTAGAAAAGAATATACTCATACTCTCAAAAAGTAAAGGTTTGAAACAATTTTGTGAAAATGTCAATAGTGACATGCCAATCTCAGATCTCTGGCACACTGTCAAAATTTTCAGAGGTGTCTCTTCCTCTCGTGGTTTCATTCCTTCGCTACACTTTAATGGGTTCTTTGACAAACTTGCTGGACCTTCTGGTCTTGTAATTTCCTCTGTCTCGCTCGAGGCAGTGACATATTCTCTCTGAACTCGATAAAGCGATTAGTCCCTCAAAAGACTCATCGCCGGGCTTAGATGGTATTCATAGCTATCATCTTGAGATGCTGAACATCGAAAACGGATTAATTGTATTAAATGAATTTAACAATAGTGTAATTATCCTCCTGGTACGACTTCCAAATCTTCACTTTAAGTAAAAAGAATAGCTTGGCAATTAATCTTAATTCTTACTTTTGCCTTAGTTTCTACCCTTCTACCCTTAGAAAAATTGTCAACAGAGTCTCACGTCTAGAATGGTATATCGAGTCCAAACATATTCTCAGCAATTTTCAATTTGGTTTCAAACGTAACAGATCTGCCCAAGACAACATCGTCATTTTGTGGTCAGCAATAAAATCAATATGTTGAAAACTGTCCTCTCTTTGAATATCCTCTTTCTCGATAAGAACATGTTAATGATGTTGTTGTACAAAGGAGATCTTTTAGGTGTTTCTCAGGGATCTTTATTAAGTCGTCTTTGCTTTAATTTATATGGTAACACAATTTTCAGTTTCCTTCCTGTAAAGGTTTCAATCCTGGGCTATGCTGACAATTTTGTCATTTTTAGTTCCAACTCTGATCCAGATTTGTGTAGGCGTAATTTGCAATCTGCCTTCGACATTATTTCCAGTCAATACGACCAAAAGCTTGGTCTTTTTAAAAAAAGGAGCGACTCCATGGTTACTCCTCTGCTCATCTATGGTTCTTCCATCCCGTTTGTTAAAACTTTCGACTTTTTAGGCTTTGTCCTACACTCGAAACTTTCCCCAGCAGCTTACATTGACAAAACCGCCAATTCAATTCATTAATATATTGATATCCAGTTGTGGTATTTCTTGGAGCTCTGACCCCTCTTGCATGATTAAACAATATTTTGGCTTTATTAGACCAATATTTTGGCTTAATTGAAATACGCCTGTTCACTCTTATTGGATATCCCAAAGAAGGACCTTCTGAAATTGTGCAGAATCCAACGGAAATGCCTTCGTCTGGCTCTTGGTGGCATGAATTCTACACACACACTAAGTTTGGAACAAACGGCAAATGTTATGCCTCTACAAGAAAGATTTCGTTTACTAGGCAATTTTTGTCCAAAAAAATTGTATCTTTTGGGAATCTTCTAGCCTTACCTTACATTTACAACTTCATATCACTCAATTCCTCTGCCTCCTTCTTTAAAATTTTTGCTGACAAAACTAATAAATTCAACATTCTAGGAACTGATGTACATAGCTTATTGAAAATTCCTTTTGGTTCTCAATATTTTCGTCCAGTAATTAAGCTCCTATCGGTGAAAATCCAGAAAATCCACAGTTACTCCGGTAGAGGTACACCACTGTTACTCGTACTTTGTCAATATCAAATGAAAACACTTTTCACTCGTCTTTACTGATTAATCTAAGACCGATATTGTAGGCAGCGGAGTTTGGTTTCCAAATATTAATATACAGGCCCACTTCTCAAATCAACTATGTAGCGCTATACTTTCGGCTGAATGTGTTGCGAGCCTAGAAGCCATCCCGTTAGCGAGTACTCAACCTCAAAAGAAATTCTTTATAGTGTCAGACAGTAATTCTCTCTTATTCGCTTTACAATCATTTCTTTCATGTAAAACTCATCCCTACGTATTAGAAATCAAATCCTTACTTTATAGCGTCAAGACGGGCGTATAACACGTAAAATTAACAAAAAAAAAAAAAAAATCTTTAACCAAATAATCACTAAAATAAATAAATAATAACATCATACAACAAATCTGACCCCAACTATACGACGACCCAAACAAAGAACTTTGTGTTCACATTGGGCCAATTTTCGGTTGTTAATTTGCTGAATAATAGAAGAAGAAAAAGAATTCTGTAAAGGTTAACTTGTTTTATCAGAATGAATATAAACCAACGGTATCCCCATTTGCCACAACAGCAAGCAAATCTTGATAATAAATTTATAAACGTTGTTTATCTTATTAGAAACGTTTGATTAGCTACTTTGATGTCTTTTTCAGTATTACCAAATTCTTCTTCTAATGTAACGCGATAAATTCCAATGTGAACATCTTTTGTTGGAATTGTGATAGATAATTGTGATAATTATGATTTCGTGCTAACGAAGAAAAATGATTGTTATAGATCACCACGATTTTGTACAAGCGAAAAAAGAACCAGGGTGGGGAGTCACGAACCAATTTTTACTCGTAATTACTTTATCAGATATTACTTTCAGCGTTCCGTACGTACCAAAGTTCTGCAAAATACACAGTCGTCCGTTCTTCATTGCTCCTCGTTGCTTTTATCGTCCCTAACCGTTCGAAAAGTCATTAAAGAGAGTGATGCCAACCGTTGTTCGAAGGCAATAACTAAGATGAGCCAGTCAAGTATCTATGTATTGTTCAGAGGCAACGATTAAGCTGAGCCAGTCATCCCCTATCAGTAAAATCAAGAAAAGAATTATCCCTATCAGTTAAATCTAATAGCAAACAACTAGTTGGTCAGGTATCACTTACCTCCTTGGCCACTGTAATACAAATAAAAGGCCGAGCGTATTGTATCACTTGCTCTTTTATATCGCTGTGTCCCTTACGCAGGTGCTCTGCCTGCGCCTGCTATAGGCTATCTTATGTATCAATGCTATCTTGTGTTTTTGTTATATCAATGTTATCTTACGTGTATATTGATATAAATATTAATACTATCTTCTGTATGTACTAGCATATGTTTATCGCTTATAACTAAAATGTATCATCATTCAGGTATGGGTAGGTACCAAAAACAAATATATTACGATATGTAGCCGTTAATCTCTACATAGCAAGAACAATTCAATATGCTGGCCTTATTACAGAAACAAGGGTAGGTAATAATATAATATATAAAGGTTGTATGTATGCATGCAAAGAAAGTAAGTATATTACAATTGGCCAATTAAGCCAAAAAAATTCAATGTGCACGTATACAATAGTTTATTATACCCTACATCACTTGTTGTACAGGGTATATCAAGTTAGCGCAGTGGTATGTAACACGTAGAAGGGCTTAAGACGGACCACCCTTTGCTTATACTGATCGATTCAGAATCAGTCAGTCAATCGATTCAGAAGAGTCGGTTTGGCAACTGCCACGCGACACCGTACGGTTTTGATTGTTCTTATTGCTTTATACGCCTTTAAAGGCTAAATATTTGTATTAATATAAAAGCGTTAAGGGTGTAAAAGTGAAGGAATTACATTAATTTTATTGAAGTTATTTAAGGATTTATCCCTCGAGATCGTCCCCGTACCAAAGCAATACTCTTGTCGCCTTCAAAAAACGAAATGTTTCTTCAGGCTCATTATCTCTCATTTATCAAAATGTTAGGGGCCTAAATTCAAAAATTCGTTCAACTTTCCTAAATTCAGTAAGCACGGAGTTTTTCTGTTTGGTCTTCACTGAAACTTGGCTAAAGCGCGATCTTCATTCTTTGGAACTTTTCCACAATTCTTTCCAAGTCTTTAGAAATAATCGAGTGAATCGCATTGGTGGTGGTTCATTAATTGCATTTATCGTCATTTGAGCGAAAATGCCTAATGGACAGCTATTTATAATCTGCTCCTATATTCCCCCAAATTCTAATATCTCCATATACAAGAAACAGACTGCCCTCATTTGTGAAGTGGCCAAGCAGTGTAGACCCACCGATTTGGTCGTTGCGTTGGGAGACTTCAACCTGCCTCAAGTCATTTGATGCAACAGTGATAATTCTGGCTGTTTAATTCCTACTTCAACATCTGATAGAGCTGTTATGTTATTTGACCATAATTTAGTTCAATATAACCGTACCTCTAATTGTAATGGTAGACTGCTTGATCTCTGCTTTGCCAATTTTCCTGAGATTAGTGTAAATCATTGTCCACCTTTTAGTTTACCCGAGGACCATTATCATCCAGCAATGTGCATTTCCTTTCATCACAAGAATGATGGCTCGTTGAACTGCCTTGATGTGCCAAATCAAACTTTTTCAAACAAATATTATGATTTTCATAAAATCAATATTGTGTTACTAAGAAACCATCTTTCACATATGAGGCTTGATTTCTCAACCGGAAGTATTGAAAGCTTATTGTCATCTTTCTACAATACATTAAATCGGGCTATTACAGCATCTGTTCCGATCAAGCAGTGCCGACTTCGAAGCAGGTGTCCCCCGTGGTTTAATAAGACAATTAGACATTATAAGAATAAGAAAAAGAAGCCTTTCAAGAAATTTTCGAAAAGTGGCTCTTCTTTAGACTATTTCGCTTACTCAGTCGTAAGGCATAGATTTAACTCCCTCAACCACCAATATTATTGCAGATACCTTCAGTTCATTAAATCCTCTCTGTTTGCTTATCCTAAATACTTTTTTAAATTTGTTAATTCAAAAAGAAAAATTTCCACACATTCCTCGCATGTTTCTTTTAACGGCTCTGATTCCTCGGATGATTTTGAAATCTCGTCGAAACTTTTCGACTGCTAGTTTCGATTTATCAGCAAGCTAGTCACATCCTATAACTAACTTGGTTTCAATACCTAATTTGGTTATTTCTGAAGATGACGTTTTTAAAGGGTTGAGTTCTCTAAAATACAGTTGTGCGCCTGAATCTAATGGAATTCCATCATATGTACTTAAATCTTGCGCTGTCGAGCTATATTCTGGTATCTCAAAGATTTTTAATCAATTCTTGAGTTTAGGTGTTTTCCCTTCGTGTTGGAAGATGTAACGTATTATTTAACTAAGTTGTTAACTAATGCATGTTTTCTGGCCTAGCTCGTCGGATGGGTTGGGTAAATAATTAAATTAGCTTCGTGATAGTTTATTTGTTTCGCTGCACCTGTCTCATTATTTTAGAATAACATGCTTACTGTAAATTTTGAATTTTTTTGAATAGAGAGAGATACAATTGATTTTTATGCCAAATTGCTGTTGGAGACGGATTTTCCCTATACAAAGTTTGATATATGCTTACTATTCGTAGAGATGATTATATGACAGGGGGTTCAAGCCATTGTCTCGTTCGATCTAAATTTGTTACATCAATTACTATTACTCGGTGCTTTTTGTCGAGAAAATTTGAAAATTGTGAATAGTTACACTCGGGACCACTTGTGCTTGCACGTATGCAAGACGCAGAAACGCTTAAGATAGGCTCACTTTTCTTTTATTATAGAGATCGGTTCAGAATCATTTTCTGAATTTCCATTGAAAATGGATCGGTCCTATTTTAGAAAGTCGTCATTTGGAAAAAATTGCAATTTTCAAAATTTCTCGAAAAAAATGGCTAAGTAATAGTATTTCGGTATTCTAAATTGATATGAAAACTTCAGACCGGGTGGGGCAATTGTCGATACGCATCGCCTCAGCTATAACAACTTTTAACAATTTATAGGTTTTAAATAAAAATTTGATTAATTTTAAAGGAAAAATGACACAAAAAAAAATGTCAATTATTGATTTGACGTCTTAGGTTTACCACGCGCAAACCCAAGTAATGTTACACGGTGTGAAGAGAAGTGTTATTTTTTTTTAACGTATTAATGATCTTTTCGTGTTTTTCACCTTTTTTGTACAACAGCTTGCTAGTTTTTTTAGCTCTGACTTTTTATCTCCTCTATATAAGACTCAATTCTTAATAATGTACGAAGAAATTGAAATTGAGAATATGAAAAGAGGGTTTCTGGCATTTATCCAATTTTTCTATTCTTAAAACATATTTTTGCGTTAATAAACAGCACATTCTTCTTTCATTTTTTATGGCCGCAACGATAGCGATCGTTGAATCCAGCACTCTGTTGTTTACGTTCTCACAATGCACAATTTCCATAATTATTCCTCGTTGAAATCCTTTTCTCTCAGTCACGTATACCTTCTGTTACTCTTGTATTTGGTTTTGCCTTTTAAAATCGTTTCGCGTTGAAGATTGAATTGCAATCATCAGCTTAAAATTAAGGTGTCAGTTTTGCAAACGTTCACAGGGATTTATATCACGATTCCGCGTAATGTTTAAAATAGACGTAAATAACGAAACTTTTTCCTGTTCGGAATTTATTTTTGTTTTTCTTCCAATAATTCTCAAATTTCGTCCCCCGAAAAAAAAAAACTGTTTTTCTCCTTCTTTCCCACCAAAACTTCTTTTTGACATAAAACACCTTTTTCTTTTTTTTTCTTATTGAGATTGCCTAAAATTCCTTCTGAATACGTCTTGTTCTTCTCTGTAAGTTACTATCTTAGATCTCAAATTGTAATTTTTCTCATTTCTCTTAAACTGCTTTTCAATATGATTACAAGCTTGTTTCCAGATGATATTTAAGAAATCTTCCTTGGAGAAATTAGCCGACCCATCTTTCATTAATTTGGCTTGTTTAATTAATACATAACTTTTTGCATTTGTAATCATATGTTGACCAAATGTGATATAATATGGCGCAATTCCAATCGCAGAGTGAGCGCTTGATCGCAATGCACAAGCAACTTGACTAAGAATCTCATCCCAATTTTTTTGATTCACGTTGACATAAGTTCTAATTGCAGCGATGACAGTTCGGTTAACACGTTCTGATGCGTTAGCCTGAGGTGAATGCACAGCCGTAAAAGTATGAGCAATATTGTATTTACTAATCAATTCCTTAAATTGATTAGACTTAAATTGTACCCCATTATCTGACACGATAATTTCGGGTACTCCAAAAACGTGGAAAATTTCTTCTTCTAGAAATTTGCATATTGCATCAGTGGATAATTTTTTTACAGCCTTTAGAAAAGCAAATTTTGATAAATGGTCTACAACTACAAATATCCCAATATTTCCTGTCCTACTACGGGGATATGGACCTAGGAAATCGATGTACAGTTTTTGAAAGATTCTTTGAGTTATGGTAGTTTTGCCCATGGGTGGTCGTAAAACGTAATTGGGATGTTTTGCCATTTCACAAATATCGCACCCATTAATATGTTTTTTTACATCGTTAACCAAGCTAGTCCAATAGCAAAGTCGACGAATTCGTTCTATCGTTTTGATTATTCCTAAATGAGAAGACACACGATCATTGTGAGCCTTGTAAATAATTTCATTAATCATCGTATCTGCAATCCATAATTTCCAACATAAATCGTCATGTAATTGCTCACCTACTTCATGTTGAGTTCTTGAGCTTGTACACAAATCCATCTAATATTTTTACATCCAGCAATTTATTTGCGTTTCCTTCAATGCGCTGAATTAGATCTCGATAATCATCTGATTTAAAATTAGGTGAATTAAGATCCACAAACAGACCAGTATCATCAGCTGTCAAGCTATTTACATAACAATTTTGAGGAATATTATTTACTAGCTGAACTTTCTTTGTCTGAATTAATGCGTGAAAGTACGTCGGAAACGATATGCTGACTGCCTTTTCGATGACAAATTTTAAATTTAAACGCGTGTAGTTTTGTAGTTTGAAGCCCATCTTGCTAATCGGGAGTTTATCCGTCTGAGACATAAGCCACTTTAAAGATGCGTGAGCGTAAATTCATGCCCTTCGACATAAGCCCTAAATTTTTTAACACTAACAATGGCAGCCAAACACTCCTGCTCCGTAACTGAGTAATTTCTTTTGGCTTTATTTAACTTTCTGGACATGAATGCAATAGGAACTTCATCAGCATTTAGTTGAACTAGTACGCTTCCAATACCTATGTGGCTTGCGTTGCAATGAATTGAAAACGGCTTAGTAAAATCTGGACTATGCAAGACAGGTGCAGAACTCAATAAACATTTCAAATCTTGAGTTGCCTTTTGAGCTGTATCGTTCCACGCGAATCTCTTTTTGTGCTTAGTTAAATCAGTTAATGGAGCACAAACGGTTGCATAGTTTTCAATAAATTTTCTGTACCAACCATTCATGCCAAGGAATCTACATATTCCTTTTACAGTTTTAGGAACAGGATAATTTGTAATTGGTGAAATTTTATCTGGATCTGTGCGCATAACACCATTTCCAATAATATGTCCTAAATATTTAACTCCATCAACACAGAACTTACTCTTCTCTACATTTAAAGTTAAACCGGCATTCCTAAGCAATTTCGCTAATAAAGGCAGAACTTCTATATGGCGCTGAAAACTGTCAGATATTACAAGAAGATCATCTAAATACACAAATATTTCATTTTTTAGGTGAGCTGGTATTACTTTGTCCATCACCCTTGACATAGTTTGTGGTGCATTACAAAGCCCAAATGGCATAAGAGTAAATTGATACAATGGTCTTCCTGGAACAGTAAACGCTGTTTTGTCTCTAGAATAATTATCTAGAGGTATTTGCCAAAAGGCGTCTTTGAGATCAAGGGCTGTAATAAATGAAGCTTTAGGTAGTCTGCTAAGTATACCATGTGGCAAAGGATACGCATCTCCAAACATAGCCGATTTTTCCCAGGGTTTCGTACTCACACGCAAGGTGAACTCCACGCACTATTAGATTCCTCTATAACGCGCAATTTCAACATACGATCATACGTCATTTTTTCAATCGCAGGTGAAAGGTGGTAATGCCTCTGCTTGATTGGCTTAGCACATCCAATATCAATCATATGGCTAAGAATATTTGTCCTTCCTAAAACTTCTTTAGCAAATGATGGACCTTCTTTAGCTAATGATGTTCTGTAATTACTCCAGTTGTGAACTGCTTAACTCACTCGATATGACCGTTTCTAACGGCCTAGGTTGATCAGTAGAAATTTCTGAAATGCAACCCAAAGGCATTAGGCAATTAGGCCAAAGGCAATAGTTTCCAAAAATCATAACCCAAGAATAAATCTTTCGATAAAGGTAGAATGACAAAAATTTGAATCAATTTTTCAACACCACGAAATGAAATAACAGTTTTTATGAATCCGGAAATACTTTGTAAATTACCATCTGCAGTTCGAATTGATGATTTTATGGGCTCCAAAGGTTCGCTTGACGCAGATTTGTTCTTGGCGTTTCCTTTGTAATCAAAGTAATAAATGGTGCTATTGACCTTTGATCGCCTTTATTATTTGGTGAAATTAGCTTTAATGTCCCTAACCGCTTCTCTAGGCACTTTATCTTGGTTAAGCTTAGTCAGTGTAAATATAATTATGACTTATTTAACCCGCTTAGAGTTGTTTGCAAGAACCTAAATGACGTCTATCACCTGTTCTCATTATCGGACTCTTTAAAGTCAGACATTGCTTAATACACGAGATTTACCAATGTCGTACTTAAACTAGCTTTTAACTGTAGTAAAAAAATTAGCTTTAATAATATTAGCTTTAATAAAAAATCATTATGATTCGAAAATTAATTGATGTTAACTATTATCGGTTGCTATGCTAGTTGTGTACATGCTTTCTTTCTCTTCTCACTTTTTATTTGTTTTATTTTTACTTATACTAAGTTTTAATATTAATTAATATAAGTTTTGCTTTAAGAGTCAATTGAACTCGACTGTTAGTTGGTTAGTAGGGTTTCATGTATGAGTGGGATTAAAATAAAATAAATAAAATAAATAAAATAAATAAAAAAATTATAAAAAAATGGGAGCATTGTAAAAAAGAAATAATAGCATTAATTATGCTACCGTTGCCATAAAAATAAACTGTTGCATTTTTGCAACTTACGGCAATGAAGATACGGCCAATAGCAAATACATAGTAACAGCAATTTTGATATTAAAAATATTTAAGAAAAAAAAAGAACAATAATAATAAAAGAAACAAGATATAAATAAATAAAAGAAACAAAAAGCAAAACAACGTGAAATTTGAACAATGGAAGAAAGAAAAAATATTGGATAAAATATGTGTAATATCGGTATATGCTAAGGTTGGTATTGGATCCAGAAATGTGTAAAAGCAAAACTCCCTTATCAGGGCCGAAGAATATAAGATGTATTTCAATCAAGATTTTACGCAATAAACGGTAAAAAAACGTTAAAAAAAAAAGTTCGCATCGTTACTTACTAAACCGTTGGCATTGGCACATCTTCGACAAACTTCTCTTTACCAATATTTGGTGAAAAAAAAACAAAATTTTAATGCTGTCTGCAAGGGTGGATCACCGTCGCGCTGAGAGCCCTAAGGAGCATATCGATCATCGTGTTGGGTGTTTTCTTTTTGCGGAATGGTACGTAGATGTGGGGCATGGGTTTGTATGAGATTTTCTTATATATTGATATTTATGTAAGTTTTAGGTTAATCCCAATAGTAGGTATACTATGTACTATGTACTATGTACTATGTACGTTCAGGGGCACTATGCATTTTTTGTGAGAAAGAGACGGAAGATGAAGATAATGTAGGCAATAGTGACTTTTGGGATGCGCTCTATTGAAAAAAATTTTTGTTTGATGACTCATGCTTTTTTTGTGGCATGAATGACACTTCTTTTTGAGTTTTGGGGTGAAAAAAGGCGTGGTTCGTCCTATCCAAAGGGATGAATCACGCCTTTTTTGGTGTTTGCGCCCACCCGAAGTCGTCCGAATGTGCCCCGAACGACATTCGTGAGAGTTTTTTTGAACCCGGTGGTTCGAGATGTATGTTCGTGTTGGAGTTTCGTTGATGAACTATGTTTCCAACATGGTTTTACAACACCACTACAACAACGCCAACACGAACATAGATCTCGAACCCCCGGATTCAAAAAAAACTCTCACGAATGTCATTCGGGGCGCCTACGGGATGCCTTTGGGTGGGCGCAAACACCAAAAAGGCGTGAATCAACCCCTTCGGGTAGGATGAACCACACATTTTTCCACCCTACAACCCAAAAAAGGCGTGCCTCATCCCACAAAAAAAAGCATGAGCTATCCAACAAACATTTTTTTTCAGTGTAGCGTATCCCAAAAGTCAATATTAGCCGACATTATCTCTATCTTCCGTCTCTTTCTCACAAAATTGCAATTTTTAACGATTTGTAGTAAGTGCTGGAAAGGTAAATATGGTTTTGTTGTTGTGAGCAAGGATGATCCAATTGATAACGGACGATATCGGAAAGGTTTCGATAATTTCATACAGTTCTGCAAGTCAGATCAGATATAAAGCTGATCCCTATCGGATATAAAGCTGATCATTATCGGATATAGAGCAGATCACCACCGGATATAAAGCTGATCATTGACAGATATAGAGCGGATTACAAAAAAATGGGTAACAAATTGTTAAAAGATATTATAAAGACACGAGAAGTGTTGAAAGCGAAGCTAAGAAATATTAAATTGAATCAAATAGAGAAGGTTAACTTATTGGAAGACACATTTCAGCCTATACCGAAACCTTTGAAACGGATAATTAGAAAACTTGATAATAAAAATTCCATACCGCTGACGTCATAAACGCTTGGTTCGTAACGAATGCAATGGAGACAAAAGTGAAATTTGGGCTCGGTATGACTGCTAGTAAGACTAGCAGAAAGAAGAAGACGAAAAAAGTAAGAAAAGTTAAGAAAACAAAGGTGAGAAAAACTAGAACAGGAAGAAAAAGAGGTGGAAAAAGGCTATTTTTAACCGCTGTTAAAAAGACTTTAAATATCTTAAAAAAAGCAAAACCGAATAATATCGCGGATGCTGTGAAAATAGTTCAGAATGCAATACATTCAAAATTAGGGAGCTGCTGCTATATCGAGAGTTATTCCAATGCCAGAACTTGGTGGATTCCTTCCTTTAGTTCCGATCTTAACAGCGTTGTCAGCACTTGAAAGTTCGGGGACAGGTGGATCGGCTATAGTTAAAGCAATAAATGATATAAAAAATAGCAGAGAACAATTAGCAGAGGCTACTTGTCATAACAGACATATGGAATCAATTGCTATGGGGAGAGGTTTATATCTTATACTCTATAGAAAGGGATATGGGCTTTATTACAGACCAGCTCCTAAAAACTTTTAAATAACCTCCAAAAACTTTTAAACAAACCGATCGACCGTTAACAGATATCGATTTGATTTGATTAAAAAAAACTTAAACATTTCAGAGATGTTTTTATGCGTGATTCTTTACCTAAGAAACCATTAGCACAAAAATGTAGTATTGTTAATCTAGATAATTCAAACGGTCTTGGAACACATTGGGTAGTCTACTATAAAAAATACAACTATAAAGAATATTTTGATAGTTTTGGAAATCTACAACCGCCAATTGAAATAGTCAATTACTTAAAATCACCCATCCAATACAATTATAAGCGAAAACAAAAATTTAACATGTTTACTTGCGTTCATTTATGCTTGAAATTCCTTTTCAATAAATATAAATAAATAAATAAGAAAAAATGTTTTTTGTTTCTTTTAGTTATCATCATCATCATTATTCTTTATTTTATAATGTCCCCATGCATAGATATTAATACCATTCTCTCTTACAAATCTCTTATCATCTAAGTAACTTAAAACTAGTTTATTGATATGTTGTGTACACATTTGGTGTATCTTTGATCGAAAAACATACATAGAATCATAATGCAATTATTTTTCAAATAGACACTTTCTAAAATCATCGACGGTTAGCTTAGCTGGGGCACAATGTTTTACACCTATAATTTTCTTACTTTCTCCTCCGTTCTCATCGATTTTGAAGGAATACTTTTTTGGGCGTAAACCAATGAATTCCTTCATTATTTTTCCATTACATTCATTTCTCATCATTCTTAACACTTTCTTATTCATTAAGGGGAAATCGAATATATTTTGTTTAGGATATCCACACGTATCAAAATGATAGCTGATATCGTCTCGAATGTCATTATATAAGTTATTTGTTCCAATATCATAAATAAACGAGTCAGTATCCATATAATTTAGATTAATATTTTCCTTGTATTTAGGCTTCATATAATCATAATGGAAAATGTACATTTTCCATTTAGATAATTCTAAGATGGTAAAACCAATGTAAATTGGTTTATTGTACTCAACTCGTACTTTATTCATTTGAATCACAATCATTTCATCAGAAATTTTCAGTGAACTATGAAAATTATAAAACTCTCTCGCCCCCCAACCTTCTACCGCTATTCTCCCATTCACAGACTATTTTAATAACTTTTCTTTTGTCTACATTTTCCATAGTCTTGCGATAGACAGCATTATTCAGTAATTTGAAGAAATTCTGCTCAAACTCTTTAGCTAACGTTCTATGATAATTATTCAAATCAATGTATTTTTTCAACCAATCCGACTGATTGAATTTAAGAATTTTGCGTATTTTTTTCAAAAAAACACCATGTCGAATGCATTGTTGAAGGTTGCGATAATGTATAACGTAATGCGATTTATCGTTTAAATCTGTTACTTATTTGATAAATTTAATGTGTGCATTTTTTTTATTTTCAGCACAGAACGGTAGGTCGTTATGATAGTCGATCGAAGATGGATACTCTAAATCTACTTCCAATATATATCCTATTTCTGAGTCATCTTTCAGCTCATGTAAATTAAAATTTTCCAAATCTTTCATCCATTCAAAATTTTTATGCGTAGACATTGCGACATGGCATAACCATATAAATTGTTTACATTCAAGTAAATTAGATAATTTGATTCTTGAGTAGGATCATAATCGCTTACATATTTATTGTTAGCTAAAGAATATCTTTTAGAACATTGAACAATGCCACCCCTTATACCTCGGACAATAAAATTATATTGTTCAATGTCAGTCAATAATTCCAATTCTATTTCTGTTGTCTTCAACATTGCATCCCAAGACAGACCAGGTGTAGTGTAATATTGACAAGGGTCTAACTTATAAATATTTTTACATACTTTTCGAAAATTTTCAAAGACATCACATAATAGCGAAACGTCAACTTTCAAATATAAGTAAGTAGTCTCCGAGCGTTCTACATTGAAATGTATTCCAGACTTTTTTAGCATGTTCATAATCATCTACACTACATTTTTCATTGATTAATTTATTGGAAAAGCATGAACGAGGAGGTAATTGGGTTTCTTGGAGGCGATCAATAGAGCCTAGATAATCATAAGAAAAGACTCCCTTACGTTTCATCAAATTAAAATCATTGGCACTATGATAAACGGATTTGACAACGATTAAATCTGTATCAGACAAGCATTCAGCCAGTTTTTGTAAACTTGATGGCATAAATTTAAATGAGTCTAAACATAACGCATAAACCACAAAGGGTACATCCAATTGGTGCTTAAAATTCTTAAACCTAAGTATACTATCATCTATGTTACCATTTTTTTGCACTCCTTCTTATCCGCATCCACACAGTGAAAATGAATTAAGCATACGTTACATATGTACATCATCCTATTGTGCTTCATCAATTGTGATTTGATCAGTCTGTAATTACATATAAACACACGCACACACATATATACATATATATATTAGTAAACATTGGAAAAAATTTTTCTTGCATACTAGTTAATCTACCTCGACATGTGCTTAATCCAAACATAATGAAATTTTTCATTCTATTGCAACAGCAACAGGTTAATATGATTTCGTTTTTCTTCTTGCGTAAAATAATATGGACCCACAATAATATCATCCCCGAGGCCGAACACATTGACACTTTTTTCTGGATTTTGTAGTTCAAAGTCTTTCACGTTATTCACCGTCAATGGAAAATTCAAGTTTTCAAAATTTAACGTTACGTTATTACGCAACACTATAATATCAGCTCGAATATCTACAATTTTATATGATGAACATCTGAATGGACTTCCTTTTCGCTCAACTGGATCAATGGCAGATATTATTGCCCATTTAAAACAGTACTCATCACTGTTTTGTACATTGATGCAAGCGTGTTTTTTGTTTGTCTTCACAGGTAAACGTTTATAAGATAATCTTTTTATGGATTGATATTTGTTTATATTGATTTCCAAATTTGAAATTTCTATTAATGTCCATCCGCTGTCTCGTTTTTGAAATTCACTCATTTTTTTCAAGAGAATACTGCGTTGATCTTTGAAAATTGTATGAATGTCCCCGTCTGTTTGCTTTAAACTTAGCACTTTCATTTTTGTTTGATGAGAAGACGCGCTTTTCCTCTTCACAGCCTTCCTTCATTAAGCTATACTTACAGCATAGTGTGCAATTAAATTTAACATTTATATGCTTTTGTACAGTATTTCTTAATGTCCTTATGACATTATTATCGATGGTAGTGAGAAAGTCTTCCGGAATTAAATTTTCCTTGTTTCTATTCTCCCATTTGTATGTCTGAATGCGATTCTGAAATGTGGATTCAACGCACGTTACGCTCATATCTATCCATTTATTCCAATTGTCCTTATGGAAGTTTGTGCGTAAATGATAAAGCCACATTTCTTTCATTACAAGTATTTCACACTTATCACAATATACATCTTTTTCCTCCATCCTCCGAATATGACTTAACGAATATTGATGTTTAATGAAATCCTTTAAAGATGAAAATTTCACTCCACACGTTAAACAATTGAATTGATGATGCAGCCTTAAGTGCCGATTTAAGGAGCACTTTTGCTTATATGTTCTACCGCAAAAATCACATGTAAAATTTACCATTTTTCTTTATTAACTATATGTGACACTTGACACTTTCAAATTTTAGCACAATAATGATATACATTTTCCAAAAATCTACTTATTTATACTATCTAAATTATAGAGGAAGGGCGGAGACGGGGAGCGGGGTTAAAAACCGCAACCAAAAATAGATGAGAAATAAAACAAACGATTAATTTTTTTTTGTTCTTGGTTTTTCTTTTATTTTTTGAATATTATATATATGTGAATACTTATTGTTCTACTCGTTTAAAAGTAAAATTATAATTTTTTTCGTTGTTTATCATCTCTTTCCCGATATCGATTTGTCCTGATGAAAGATCATTTAACATCTCATCGTCTATAGCATTGAATTTATTGAGTAGAAACAGAACGTGATCTTCAAGGGGTAACATGATCTTTTTACCATATCTGATTTGCTTCCTCTCGGCTGATAATCTCCTTAAACGCTTGTCCTTTGAAAAGTCCTTCAGCGGCATAATTTTCTTCTCTTATCCTGGACTCTCGCCAATATTATTTAGTTCTTTCACCATATCCATATTATTTTTTTTTTGATAAATATATTCTATTCAAATACTGTTATGATATACTTTAGAGATCCAAATGGTAGACGCCTTTTATATCTTAAGATCTAATCTCGTAAATATGATAATAGCTATGATATTGTGTATTCTATAAATCTGTTATACATTTATAACATATTTCTTCGGAAAAACCCAAACTTTCTATAGATAACACCTTTTCATCACATTCGAAAAAAAATATATAGTTTTTTTGTGGTTTCCATATCCCCCACATTTCTTCGGAAAAACCTCAAAAGTTCCTAAAAATAATTTTTTAATTAATTTGATTTTTTTTTTGGGAACATTCTTCGGAAAAACCCGAAAAAAAGTCACTTCAAGGCCTTTTTGATAAAAATACATATGAATAACACCCCTAGAATATATACATACACACACATACATTGCAAGACCACCAAAACAACGCAGTGGATAACACCAAAGTTCATATTAATAACGCACCCCATACCTTAATTGATTAATTCTTTTCATTTTCTTCAAGGTCTTTTTGCGATTTAAAAAAATAAATATAGGCCATCCATTAATAGTGTTAAGATAGGTCAGTGAATTAATTAAAAAAACACAAGAAATTCTCACGGTATAAAATGTTATAATGCACAAGGCAGAGCACAATTAACTACATGGCAGGGTAGGTACCTTAGGTACTTAGTTTCCAACATAGTTTTGCAACACCATTACAACAACACCAACGAAACGCCAACACGAAAATAGATCTCGAACCCCCGGGTTAAAAAAAAACTCTCACGAATGTCATTCGGGGCGCCTTCGGGATGCCTTCGGGTGGGTGCAAACACCAAAAAAGGCGTGATTCATCCCTTCGGATAGGACGAACCACGCCTTTTTTCACCCCAAAAATTCAAAAAAAAGTGTTATTCATCCCACAAAAAAAGCATGAGTTATCAAACAAAAATTTTTTTTCAATGTAGCGCATCCCAAAAGTCGCTATTGCCAACATTATTTGCATCTTCCGCCTCTTTTTCATAAAAAATACATAGTACCCCTGAACGTACATAATATACCTACTCTCAATGTTAATGTTAATGGTTTAGGATATTTGTCTATTTGTTCGCATATATGGTTAAGCTGCAATAAGTTTTGGGTGTCAAAAAAAAGAGAAAAAAAAGGAAGTTGAAACACAAATAGTACATTATTAATAGCAGTTAATTTTTTTCTTTATTATCAATTTCGAAGGAAAAAAAAGGAAAAAAAAGTGTGATGGCAAACCAAGCAGTCTGCAATTACCCCTGAGACGGGGTACGCGTGGGTATGCGTGTGAGTGAGGGTAAGGGACGGTGAATACTGACCAGCGGACAAAGAATGAACCAACAGGCAGCGAGCAGTTCAGGCAACGGGCCTTACAGACGGAATCACAGCATGTTTCAGGTTACGGCCTGTGAGCAGATATGCCTTTAAAAATGAAGAAAATATAATTTACGTCATACAGGCAACTGTGCGCGCCTGGGTAAAATCATAAAGCTCTGCCGCAAGCATAAGTATGACCCAGTAATTTAACATAAAAAAATTAACTGAATCAAATTTCCTACCATAATAAGGATTTTCACGAAAATTGATCCTTTGCTGAACAGAAATGTCGAAGTTTTTATATGTTGTAATGACCCTTAACATTAACTTCATACAACAATAAGAATTGTGTTAGACAATGTGGTGTAGGGTATTTAATAGTCGGCCTTGCCCGGCTATAACGTTCTTACTTGTTTTTTATTGCTTAGTGTGACTAAGGCATTGTTCCCTATTACCATTAATCCATTCGTATCCGGACACCTGCCGTTCGCTAACTTTAAATCCATTCTTACCACTCTTTAGTCCGTCTGTATCATATTTATTCCGTATATCTTAATTGTTACCGCATATTTCAATTTATTTTCAAATATACAAATGAACGCTAAATAAACTACACACATGCAGTGTACATATATTCTCAAAAAACCAACAATTGACAATTTCATTAATAAATTTATGAAGCATCATATGTCAAGATTGTTCATATGTACCTAAGCAAACATTTCAAATAACAAATCTATGCTTAGCTAATTGATCGTCGCTGAGCCAAATCTTTTCTCCTCTCTTTAAATCTTTTAGGCGTACGCGCTTCTCAAATATTACGCTGAACTACATATACACTTCAAGCAGTTCATTTTATTGCATAGTTTTATATTGTATGTAGTTCTAAGACTATGTTACAGCTTCTTGATCATCCACTTTATGCCAAACGTTCTTCTCCTTTTAGTCATTGTGTATATACACTCATCACGTCTTACGCTAAACTCCTTACATTTCATACAGATCGCTTTATTTACATACCTGAATTTGTATAATTCTAAGCTCAGGCTACCTGCTATATATTTCAAATGATCTACGAGCCTATGTTTATTGATCATCCCCATCACACCAAACGTTCTTCTCCCTTTAAATTATTGGATATATACACTCATCAAATCTTACCCTAAGCTGCATACCCTTCATACAGATTGTTTTGTTTCCATGCCTAATTTATATGCCAAATAAATCTTTTACCCTAAATCACATTTCAGATTACGATCATCTGCCGCTATTATTAAATTAGTATTATTAAATATTTCTTCTCCTTAAACCATTTATGCATGCAAACACTATCCTGATTACGCGATTATATTAGTTTTAAATACCAGCATACCAACACTAACTTGCAGAAACCAAAGCAGCGCAGTAGCGAATCCGTATAATAAAGCAGCTCAAATATTGATGATTCCATAATTGTGCTTCAGCAGTCAACGAGATAAGTACAAAATAATCTGGGGTTTTATTAGGGTAAGTGACAAATAGTGCCAACGAATTCGCTTATCTGAGCGGAAGTTCTGGTGGGGACTACTAGTCCACCATCCATAGGATGCTCTCAGATAGGTTGGAGGTACCTGGGATATTTTAAGGGAGATAGCAGAGTAGTAGGGACAAGTAGGCCAACATTACAGGTCCTTCTTAGTGGAGGTTAGAAATTCCTTGACAAATAGACTAGAATGGATGGGACTCCTTTAATTTAGGGAATTGCGTTTACCACTGTTGAAGCACAACGTCCTTTTCCAGAATATATAAACCTTGTGAAACCGTGAAATTACGTTTACGAATAGTGAAACGAGTTTATCCCTACCATAAACATTTTGTTTCAAATTGACCCAAGAAAAACTTTTAACACTACCAATCATTGCGTGTGATGTGATCAATCATTTTGAAGGACTTGAACATGCGTGGCTTATTGAGAGTCCTTTTTTTCAAATGCGATAGGAGATATGGAAGACTTTAGGTCTTTCCGTTGTTCTTTAGGGCTTTGACTAGTTCTGGAATAATCACCAAATCTTTGCATTTCTAGCGTTCCGCTGTGCAGATGCACGCACTCGTACAGGAATTTGTGGTATCCGCAGGCCCCGTCTCAACAGCTTAAAACGTGTCCGTAACGTTTTTAACAAATTTTACAATTGTTTTTTTTTTTTATTATTAATTAATACGAATTAATTTGAAAGTCTTTTATAGCAAAAATTTTCTATTCGCAATTTAAAAAGATTTTTATTCAAAAATTGTGAACGTCAAAATTTTTCTTTTTTTTTTCCAATTTTTAATGACTAATCACTACCAACTCAAATCAGAACTCCTCGATTGACAAAAAAAATCCAATCATCAAAAAAGCAATCGCTTACTCATTTCCCTACATTTTCCCCCAGACAAGGTCAGACTTGGAGGAATAATGAAATCAAACATCCGAATCTGAAACAAAACAGAAAGTGATCACAAGCGTCATTGCTTAATATATTTAGCATGATTAATTCCCACCACATTACCTTGCAGATTTTCTAACTCGTAGCAGGAATTTCCAATTATTCTTTGCATCCGAGCTTTAACATAAACCCGTCGAAGTTTAGCGCTATAAGATTTTTCAAAGCCGGATTTTTTAGCATTTCTTCGGTAAACTTCTTGGCCTTTCACAAAATTCACCACTGTAGATCTTAAGTTGTAGCTTTTTCGTTTCTGCTAAATTGTTTTGCGCTACGATGTTTAGCAGCTATGTGTTGTCCAAACACAACATAATAAGGTTCTTTCAATTGTATGGTCTCCTTCTTGTAGGTGCCATGCTGGCTCAATAGATTAATTTCAACAATAATTACTGATTTTTAGCCTGAAGGAATTGGGTTGGCACCCGTTTCTTTTGTTGCTTTCTTAGAAAAATAAATTGTTTTTGCTTTCCTTACTCTCGTTAGACGAACGTAGATTTGTCTTTGTCCCTCTTAGCTAATTTAAAAAAGGCTGATCTGGACTCGCCAGCACTGTAAAAGAATATGAACTGCAATGTTCCTAACCGTTCTCCTACAAACTTTATTTTCATACGGCTCAGATAATGTACATACCGCTATGAGGATTTACACTCATTTAGGTGGCTTTGCAAAAATTTACATGGTAGTCACAATTTAATCTCAATATCCGACTATCTTCGTATGATTCATAGATAGAATAAAATATGTTCACCATAAGTGGTCGTCAATCTTTTCCATGTTTATAGTGGTTTAAGGGTTCAGTCCTAACTCGGATCCGCATTCTGGTTACGAATGTGCCTCTGTGAATGTGCTGCTGGATGTGCATCTCTTGTTTATTTATACAAGTATTTTGTTTTATTATTGTTTATCTTTTTTTCTTTTTTGTTATATTTTATAAAAATTTACTCCTAATAAATGGTGTCACATGTAGTTGTACATTGTTACAATTGTTATAAATACAATCTTTTTTAAGGCGAGAATCTCACTACTTAAAAAAAAAAAACATTGTACATTGAGAAGATTTTGCAGGAACCACCAACTTCAGCAGGTAAGAAGAACAGATTAAAAAACAAAACAAAAGAAAAAGAATGGTGGTCTGCAATGTGGTCGGATATTCAATTTTCGAGAGTAGTAAGTGAATAGCTGCTGAAACATAAATAATAGTGGAAATTAGTAAAAAGTTAAAAAGATTTCTAAAAAAGTTAAGTCTAAAACAGACTGCAATTCGGGTGTACATGGAAATCGCAAGAGAAAAAGATATATGTAGGCAAATTTTATTTATTACCGTCAAATGTCTTAAACTATAATAAAAGATTGGAAATTTAATTACATAAATTGTTACAGTAGATATTTATTTTTCAAAATCATTCTAATTCGGCTGTGAGTTTATGTGTATTTTATGTGTAAATAAATAAAAAAAATGAATGTGAAAAACGTTAATCGATGTTGTTTAATGTTCTTGACTTAGAGGAACTTGTGAAGCTTTTTTTACTGATTGTTGCATGTTGTGTTGAACTTCAGGAGTGCTACCGAGTTGTGGGATTCCTATTTTTTTAAAGTTTAAACTGCGAAGATGGGAATTTGCAAGTGAATAAGTTGCGTTACTTAATGACCAAAATCGCACATTCAGAAATGTTGTGTAGAAAGGGAAATAGATTACTTAAGATAGGTAAACCGATATAGTTGTCGAAAAACACTGAACTTGCCATGAGTCGGCAGGAGTAACTATCAAAATCGCAGACATGCAAACCCACATCAAGCCAAATTTAATTAAAAAAAGGCGAAAAAAGATGTGTGATCGAGGCGTCTAACGTTTTTGGTCTTTGAAGCGTGTGTAAAAGCATCAATTGCTTTGGGCTTTTGATGCGTGTTGAAGTGCCAAACAGTTTTTGAGCTTGGAGGCAGTTATCCCTTCATTACGCACTCACACGATCAGGGCACTATGAATAAGAAATATATAATATAATTATATATATAATATATATAAGTATTATATATATATAATTAAATATTATTATTATATGTAATTTTGTTTGCACAAAATCGAAAAACGCTGATTTTGTATATTGCAACATAGGATATTTAATTATGCAACAATGTGTATAGATATGCAAGTTCAGCTAATAATATATATAGTCAGAATATTATACTTAAAAAGAATAATTTTCTGAACCATTTTCTGTCCGTCTGTTTCTGTTCATGTGAACTTGCGTTCAAGCTACAGATTGTAATTTTTAAATTGCTTAAATGACATTTGGCACACCGACGCGGTTTGACCGAAGGACGAACGCTTTTGCAAATGGCTTGAATCGATTCACTTTTTTGATCACTGCCCATGTAACACCCTAAAAAAATTGCAATTTTCAAACTTTCTCGACAGTGCTCGCAATAGTGTACGAACATTCTAAATTGGTATAAACACTTTGGACTTTGAGGCAATTTTTTGAACCCTCTCTCATGTAACCAGTCCTATGCAAGCAATTTGGACCACGTAGGTCTACTCTGTAAATATCACATTCTCCAATATGCGGGTTTTCATGAAGATTTAATCTAATGGTCAGAAAAGTTTTTAAATGCAGCTGTTTTGGAATGCAATGTTTTGTGCCGTTCTCTTTTGGCGTAAACAGTTTTTTATGTTCCACAAAAAACATTTTTAACCTTTGCGTCGCTATTCGCTACTGTTTTAGCTTAACTAATTATGAAATAACCGGTAAGCAGATACAATAAATGTACCTTAAAACATAACAAATTTATTGGCATCATTGTCATTAATAATTAATAATACTATACAATAGAAGCCTAAAATCATTATAATTTATGAGTTAAAACTTTCGATAGTGATGCACACTGTAGAGTAGCGCAGTGAGCAAACTTAATGTGTAATTTTCGGTTTGTTATTAATTGTTTTTTATGAGTTTAAAAGCCAAAGTGTAATAGATGTATGAGGACTATATGCCAAGTACAGCTGAGAAGAGCAAGTAAGCACAAGTAAGTGATGTATTATTTAAGAGGTTTAACAGCTGGCCAAGAAAAGAAGGCGACATTTGACATAAGATAATCGTAGACATTTTAAGGAGACCGTTTAACACTCATTAAGGGAGTAAATTCATTTACTAAAATTCAGGATGATAGGGTGTTCAACGTTTAAGTACTGAAGCTGCGAAAGAAAATGTTCGATTTCCTCTTTCGCCAGACCCCAAGTGATTTCGATCACAACGAACACTTTTAAATATAATACGAATCAATAATCACAATATATATAAATAAATAAAGGCATCGCAAGTACATTCAAAGAACTTACACATCTTCAGGTACTGTAAAGGCATTGATCTCGCAGATCATTTCTCCTCCTCATAACAATTCTCTGTCGAAATATTCCATCCTCTTCACTTTATACTGTTATGAAGGACAGGTGCTTCATACTATCACTTTTTCGCCCTCTTACTCTCTTTCGTAGCACATTTGGCATCGAATATCATGAAATTAAAAAAAAATAAATATTTTTTCGGTATGTCTTCACATGCTATCTATTTACAACTAAACATTTAGCAAATGAATTAACAATTAAAAAAGAAAAGCATTAATATAATTCAATTGTTACACTTCAGTAAATTTAACAGATATATACTATATACTTGTTTAATTTTTGACTAAGATTATCAATAACGCGTCTATATGAAGGGAAGGTTTAATATATCTTGTCCTTTCAGTCTTCTCGCTTCATATCTATCATCCAATAAGCTTAGGGCGCAAGTTTAATTTGTTCACGCTCAAGTGTTTTTTTCATCTTTAACTTTGCAACGTCCGCGCATACGTGTGTAAGGGGCTTCCGTCCGTCGGCTTTGTCCGTGCTCTTCACAAATAGACTAAACTTATTCATAATAACGGAATTCCATCAATTAAGATTTTTTCCATTTTTCTGCGCTCACACAGTAGCACTATTTGGAAAGAGAATTATGAAAAGAGAACAACGTCCGTCTGTATAACATTAGGGTAGTGTTTTGAAATAAAATTAGCGTAGAGGAGTCTAAGTTGAACATCGGCAGAGGTTGGACGTTGGGAGAAAAGAAAAACTTTGGAGGCAGAACGCGAACCAAGACATGTGCGTGGTGGCCAAACGAACAAAAGAAATAAAAGAAAGAAAATTGATTTAAGAGAGTTGGAAATAAATATTAAAAAAACTAATATTGCAATTAAATGAAATTGCCATATTAAGACCGCTATAAGCTGTGTATGAGAGTAAAATTTGTTAATTAAGGAACATACGGAATTTTCTATAAAAAAAACCATAAAACCTAACCAAATATTAGTCGATAGAACTAAAATGCTAAATGTTAAGGACAAATATGAGATGTCTTAGTAAGTATAATGTGTACATATACGGGAGTGCGATTTAAAGCAAAAAAGATAATAAAAAAAAAAAAAAACAAGTAACCAAACGAGTCTTTTAATACAGATGTAAAGGGATGCTTGGGTTTAGGGCAATTGCTATCGTTCATGAAGGACATTATCTCATGAAAGCCTAGAGGATTTGGCAGAAGTGGCTTTGCTAGAGTGCCAGGAGGGAGAAAATCGGAAAATGCGAGAGTTGCTGAGCTAGTCAGACAGCGAGAAGCAGAAGCCCAGCTTCTACTTACATATCACAACTTGCAGGAAATCGAGGTCAATATGGAAAATATGATTGATTAAAAACCTGTTAGAATTGCTCGATGTTCCCCATAGTTCCCCTGGGTCCCACAGGTCCATGTTGGCTTCAGAATGGTTTTGTAAAGTAAAATTTTTTTCTCCACACTAAGTTTTACCTTCCGTCCTCAAAGTCAGTACATTTTCTTTGTTTTGATATTGAGTTGTTTCCGTTTCCGTATGCTTTTTCCAAGTTAGCCGTCTGTTAATGTGGACTAAGGCATTTTACACTGTTGGCTGATGGATTCGTTACGCCATTTAATTTAAGAAAAGGACAATCTTCTTTCCTTGGGCCAAATGTAACATGCGTCGGTTTTTCAGTATTTACTTTAATATTCCACTTTTTGAGCCATTTCTATATCGCATGTAATTGTCTTTAGATACTATTTGAGCCCTCTGTAAAACTACCGCTAATATTGCCGCATCATCTGCATAGGTCGCAATTGTAGCATCTCCGGAAACACGTTAGAGCTTATATAAAAAGTTTTTCCATTTGTGCACGATTTTAGCAATATGAAAAATGGTGGGAGAAAAAAAAAATTGAATTGCGCAACAAAAATGGGGGAAAAAGTAGGAATTCACAAAAACAAGTAATGTCTACATTTTTGTCCTCTGAGCGTCAGTAGCGCTTTATGAGTGAAATGGCTTTATAAACTCCGGTCATTTCAACTCGGAACATTTCAGCAATAGATACATTTAAAAAATGAAAAGAAATTAAATGGTAAAGTTGTCGACTTTTTGTGATTGCTGAGTATTTACTTCACTCTTTTCTTATATCCCGAACTATACATTGGAAGTACCGCTATCAATGCAGCCAAACAATAAAATTTTGCTTTCTTTGTCGAAAAATTTTGTAGTGAATGGATTAATGTCACGCTTTTTCGCTTCTTATTATCGACAATCATTGTAATTTTAAAAAAGTCATGGCCAAAACTTATGGCCAAGGACGTGGAGAGGTTAATGTTCCTTCAATATAATAAGAACTACGTATTTACATTCAATATTTAAGTAACTTAGTAAATTACACTATATATATTTTAAGAGGACACATTTCGCTAGCAAGGTTCACGCAACAATATGTTCATGTCCTACTACACTTCCCAAAACGCAAACAAACGGTGTGAAAGAGAGTAAAAGAGTAAAAAACTGAAATAACCTTAATCGATCTTGTTCGACATGTATGTGGAGATAAGTGTTTAAAACGAGATCTTTGTTAAGCAACCCAAAGCTATTCTACAGACTCACCAAATCTAAAAGGGAACTAACCTCGTTTCCTTTGTTGATGCGTTTTGATGTTTGTGAAACGTACGATGTAAAATAAACTTCAACAACGGTGTTTTTTCCTTGATGTAAACAGAAATCTGCTAACAGTTTAAAGATTCTCCTTCGGCTTGTTAAGTTTGTTTGAGAGCTTATACAAGTGCTCAAAATAATACATTTCGCTTTACACAATAAGCAATAACACAAAAACATTTTGGTTCAAAGAAAATTAGGCGTATTCGGTCTAAAAAGCTTTATTTTGCTGGTAATGCACAAGATGTACATAATTTAAATATTCGGACAACGTAACAAAAGATATTATACAAATGAATATGAATAAAAGTCTTTGGTATAACTCGGTTCTAAACACATTTACTTCGTCTACTACTAATATTAGAGGGACCCATAACTAACCAATCATTTTGCATTCACAGACAAAATGTTTTTTTGAAATGACATTTTTATTTTTTAATCGTTTATGTAATCACTGTCGTTTGTGATGACTTGTTGCCATCGTTCCTGCAAAAGTTCAACCCCCCTCTTGAAAAAGTGTAGTGAGCGTGACTTAAAATATAACCCAAAGTGCGTTTGGACATCGGATAAGAAATTAAAATTTTTATTTCGTAACGAAAGCTCCAGTGATCTGAACAGATGGTAGTCCGACGGTGCTAGGTCTGGGGAGTATGGAGATAGGCGGTAGAAGTTCCTAGCCTAACTGCTTAATTTGCTCTTGAGTAATCTTCGCTGCATGAGGACAGGCATTATCATGTTGGAGTATCACACCTTTTCTGTTCACTAAAGCTGGTCTTTTTTCGATGAGTGCGGACTGTAACCGTTATAATTGTTGACAATACAGGTCAGCAGTAACTGTCTCCCCAGTTTTCAGTAATTCGTAATGCACTATACCGGAACAGTCCCACCAAATACACAATAACACCTTCCTCAGGGATAGGGTTGGTTTAGGGATTAGAGGAGGTGTCTCGTTTGCAGACAACCATTGTTACGATCGTTTTATGTTATCATAAAGGATCCATTTTTCATCTCCAGTTACGATCCTAGACAAAAATGGATTTCTGCTTAGTCTGGTGAGCCTAGAATTACAAATTGTTCGCAGAAGATCTTTATTGGCCTCAGACAACAGGTGTGGAATCCATTTACCTTGTCTATGTGCCTTGCTAGTTTCTTTTAAATGCCTTTGTATGGTGGAGCAGGTAGACTCAAGGCTTCTTGATAGTTCCTGTATAGATAACCTTGGATCGGACTCCACTAGAGATTTTAAGGCGCCGTTATCGAATTGACCTGGGCGTCCAGTTCGATGCTTATCTGACAGGTCATAATCACTTGCAGCAAATCTTCTGAACCAACGTTGACACTTGTTGACCCTCAACACATCTCCATATATGTCGCAAATTTTGCTTGTTGTTTGCGTGGCACTTAAACCGGCGTTAAAATGGAAAAGTACACAATTACGAATATGGCTCTCAGAAGGTACAAAGTCCGCCATTTTAGTACAGGGCTACAAAAAAAATTTATATTGTTGGGAATAAATTACTAACAAACTGGCTGAAGAATAACATCAAAAAAAAGTATGCTTACACTTGTCTGGTTGCCGCAGGACCAATGACAAATGGTATCTCGCGAAAATAATTGATTAGTTATGGGTCCCCCTAATATAAAAATTACGCCATATTTGGTTCATTGCGCAAAATCATTAATCATACACTGCAAGTATTAATTTCGATCGTTTGCTTCTTTCAAATAAATTTATTGCAAATAAATTAACTGCTCGAATTGCACATCAAGCAATAAAATAACAGACATTCGTTTGCGACAAGTTCAGAGAACTTTAAGTGAACATTTGGTCTTAAAAAGTTTTGATTTTTCGAACATTATACGCATTCCGAAAATTTTTGTGCAATTCTGCACAAAAAAAAGAGTTTTTGACGGATTTTGACGGAATATTTGAATTGCATTTCCAACGGTTTCGCGGTTTACAAAATCATATAATTTGGTACCCAAGATAGCATCAATATTAAGATATACGTAAGAGTAGCATTATAACACATATACAAGTGAGTGTTGATATTGTAACGCAGGTATAGTCAAAACATCTATGCAACGGGACAGCATTACATAACGATCGCGACTATAAAAGAGTGTGCCGCAACACGCCCATCTTTTCAGTCGCGTTATAGCAGCCAGAGGTTAGTAATCACAGACAACATATCTATTTGACGTTACCGGCAGGGATATTTTTTTTTTTTGTACTTTACGGACAAGGGATGGCTGGCTCAGCTTAGTCGCCATTCATGAATAACCGATAGAACTGCTAACCTTTACGGATAGGGAATGGCTGGCTCAGCTTAGTTGTCATCCCTGAATGACAGAGGGACAGTCTCTTCAGCGACTTGAAACGGTTAGGGACGGACGAGTGGCCCTATAGGCCGAGGTTGGCTGCTATAACACCTGCGGCGTATTATTTTTTTGCAGAATCTCACGATGTGGATAGAACGTCGCAAATAATCTCCCGGGACGGACAAAAACGTGGAAAGTTTCAAACAAGAGTCGGGTCGCGAATCACCACGCTGGTTTTCTCCCCCTCCCATTAAAAATAGCTTATCTAACTAGCTTAAATAGCTGAAATAGCTCATCTAACTTCCCCGTAAATAGTAAATACATAAGAAAAAAAAACCGAAGGTCCAAGAGTTTTTTTACATAAATATTTTTAGAAAGGGACTTCCTGGGTAACCCTGAGTATACTTCGAAAAAAAGACTCGCTACCAACTTCTTAGGAAAAGAGCAGACAATGAAAAATTGAATTTGGTCATTAACCAACGAAGCTTCATCCATTAGTGCTTTTCGAGCTGTCGAGTTTGCTTCAATTTTGCATTTATCTCCAGAACATCCCGAAATATCTTCTAATTCGCAATCCGCACCCATTTCGTCATTGTCAGCTGCTACTCTACCTCAACTTGAAAATTCATATTTTCAAACGAGTAGTTGGTTACAGCAACAATTCTAGTAAAAATTATTACATCTCAGTCCCACTTTGCCATATTAGATTCGGCATCTCAAGCGAACTCCATCACAATTCGGTTATTGAATTTCTGACATTCCAAGCAGAGCCTTCGTGCCACATAATTTCGCGGATATCTCTTTACAATCGAAACACGGACATTATTGAATTTCAATCTCAGTTGTAATAATGCCAGTTTGTAATATAGATGTCTACGATCTGATATCATATTCTTTTGTGTAATAAAAACTGTATGTGTTGAAATGGCGAAAATAGACGCATGTGTCACTGTAAAACCAGCTAGTTCGGTAATAATGGGGGGTTTGATTCGGCGTCCCACAGATACCCCACAATGGCCGATGTGTGATTCTCGTTGCAAGCAGACGTGTATTTGAGTGCGAAAAGCAAATTTCGAAACTTTCGTTGAAATAGTGATTAAAAAGCGTCAAAAGATTTTTAAATTGGTGCATAAAGGCGAATTGTGAATAGCGCGTTTAGTCTTCTTCAAGGTTAACTTGAATAAAATTACAAATCATTTTTATGAAATTTACATTCATATACGTCAATGACAAAACTTTTTATGGAAATCCTGAAAAATCATTAATAGTAATTTTTGGTGCGCTCTGAGCTATTTGAATCCTAAAACTGCAAAATACAATTACTTTAATAAATTGCTTGTCAAGGACATTCTTTTAAATAAATTATGCATAAACAAGTTCGTCGACAGGGTTTTAAGGCAAAATAAATCAAATTTGGCTTGGCTTGTAAACCAAAAACTTCAAATATCTAATAATGCTTTTCGTGCAGCCCGAGACTTTTGAATTCGGAAAAGCTAAATATATAAATGAAGCATATATATCTCGTATTAAAGAGTGCAATTAGCCTCTTTCAAGGCTAAACTAATGCGTTCTTAGCAGTGTCGAGCGTTTTGTCAAAATATACATATCGATAATTTTCTCATACAAAAAACATTTGATAGGTGATTTGTGAAGAAAAGACTTCAAAATCGTCAATAGTGATATTTTAGCAGTCTGCAGCTTTTGTGTCTGAAGAGTTCAATATATATATAAAGTATAAATAAAACGTATTTAAATATACCTTGTGGTGGTTATAGGATACGTTCGAATGCGCTCTCAGATCTGAACACTTATCGATGGGCGCTGCCGTCGAAAGGTAATCCGAAAGCATATTCCGTACAAATATTATTATATACCTGCAGCACTTGTATGTAGAGTTACATACAACGTTATCCTTGTTGTGGCGTATAAGGCAATGTTATGGCTATAAGACAGACAAATGATGAACTTGATGTTAATTCGGCCCTATCTACTAAAGAGACGGTGATCGCGATAAAAATATTCGCTTCTTATGTTTTCTTTAAGCGGCAGCACTTGATTGCTGTAAGTAGATAGATCCTAATCCGTAATACTCTCTCGCTCGGTAAGGACGTGAGCTGCATGACACTCTCTTAAGATTTCCCAGAGGCTTCTTCTTTTTCTCGTGTAGTAGTGTAGTGGAACCGCATTTCCACGTTTCTCTGCGTGGCTGTTGTTGCGTCGATTTGTGCTTTGCTCAGCTTTTCATAGGCCTTATATAGGCCTCGCTCTTGTCAAAGGAAACGACATGCCATACACATGATCTTATTCTGAAGCTGATACCTTTGCTTCCTGTTGGGCGTGAGTGACGTTTCTCCACTCCGTGTGCCATCAGTCACCATAGGGTTGAGCCTTCATGGCAGGGATCTGCGTACATCTGCGAGCCGGTTCTATGGTAAGTAATGTTAATAATGATGACAAGGATTATGTACGAATATTGGTTATAGGCATAAGAAGACAATTTGTTGAGGATCTTACGGAATTTTAAGAAAATTCTAAGTATCCAATTGTATTGGCAAATAAAGGAGAAAAAAATTGAGACTGATATCTGAGCGGTTGCAATTCTCTTCCCGTTGATTGTCTTGTTATGAGAGAGAGCAATTATAAGTCATTTAGGGAATAGAGCTTTCCAACTGTATTAGTGAGGAAAATGGCAGAAGATCTTCGCTTAGGTGGTGATTACAAAATTTTGAACAAGTTTACATTGAAGGATAGCTACCTGTTACCTCTCTTAGATGATCTCATTCACAGATTGGCCAACAAAACCATATTCTATATCCTGGATTTGAGTGCTTTTCTTGCATGTAGGTATGGCGACAGACACGTTCTAGTACACTTCATTTGTAATGCCAATAAGTCAGTACGCTGGATCGTCAACACATATCTTCATACTCTTTCACGTACCTGCTTAAGTGGATGAATTCATGGTAGGACAATTAAAGGGTTGGGGATCGGTTTGTGGTTCTCGCTATCGCCCCAATTCGACGCAAACTTTTACAAAGGATAGCGTTGAAATGAACAATAATATAGGGTTTGCAATCAACAACCATCTATAGGAATGCTTTCTGAGGTGAGGTATACTTGTTTGCTAATCTTTATACACAGTTAATGTTTTTAGATATAAACCATTTAAAAATCGACAACAACCCCTGTAACAATTTCAATCTTTCTTGGAAAGCTTTGAACACTTGATATAAAAATGAGTGGGTTAGTCGAAAGCCATACATGCATGCTTTTTAATATATCTGAAGCGAAAGAAGTAAATAGTCATTCTATTCCGAAAATATAATACAAACAAGTATGAATGATTGCCTCTCATCCTTGAAGTTGTTAGATATGTCGGTGGACAATTGGCATCTTAACCTTATTCATCTAACACCAATGAAGTTAGCCGACAATGTTTCTCTGTACTGCGCTCTACGAAAACGATCTCTAAAGTCAACTTCGCAAATCCTTACTTAGACCGAAATTGATGACCCCGTGTATAGCAATATAGCAATTTTTTTCTTCTACTCATGCTACTCATGTTACTTCATGTTTCATTTACAGATAGATGCAGATTAAGTGAACCGCACCCTATCCTTAAGTGTACCTAGGTCATTTCCATGTCATTAGGCGTGAACAAAAATTTTGCCTGCAAAAATCGTTTTCGCTTTATCTGTTTAGATCATATGGAAGTAAAATATCAAAAAAAAGGAAAACGTGAAATTTTTATTTCAGCTTTGCCTTCTCATTTAAGTCGTCCTAACATATTGTTACAAATTTCGTATCACTAGATTGTGGATATTATTTCCAAGAGAAATGCACTTCAGAATTCTTTAAAGTTTCTTTATCTACAATCCATTCTTAAGGCTAGGATTACTTACAATTTTTCTCAACACAACTATTATTATTCTTTACTTGAGTGTTCTCTTACGACTCAATGTTCTCGTATCACTAACTCTGCCTTCGGCAAATAGTCTACTTATACACATTTTTACAAGCATGTTACGATCACCTAACTTCATAGTTTCAATGTTAATCTGTTAATCTGCTTTTCTGCTAATCGTTTTCCTTGGCCGGCAGCTGTATGACGCGCCGCGCATGTGCACCTGGGTTTTTCTCTGTCTGTTTTCCTGCTAATCTTTTTCGTCGGCCGGCATCTGCATGACGCGCCTCGAATATGCACTAAGGAATTTATTACTTACGAAAATCAATTAGTTAGCATTAAATGGATTTGGGATATTCGTAACAATATCATTCGAAATGACCGATATATGTGAATTACCGCATATGAAATTACCAATATAATTTCCAATCTAAGCACATCGACCTTTTGAGAGAGAGAGAGAGAGAGAGAGAGAGAGAGAGAATATAGACAATATCTACAGCAAAGTTATGGCTCAAAATACTATCAATGGATGGATACTCAGCGGTGGAGTACAACCTGAACCTTCATATTCGTGCTAGAACTTTGGCAGGCGCGGCTACCGTCCACACAATCCATAAGTTCTGGTGGAAGCACCTGCTCTCAAGGCTAGTTCAGCTTCCTGAACGCCGAAGTCAAGATCAAATGAGTTAAAATCGCTTCTCATTTGGCAGTAATTCATGAAAATAAGCACAGTTCCGTGGGAAGCCAAGGCCCAAATATAGTAACATTCCAAATTCTATTCCTAACGTTTCTGTACCATTGTCTTAACAACTCCCCATTTTCAGCTTCTTTGTTAAAGTTCTTCAATGATTTCTTTCTATTTCACAATCGATATGAAACGAATGCCAGAAATTCTCCAATGCCGATTATGCGATAGCTATCATGCTTTACGGTTGTATCGGATCGTTCTGTCCTGTAGTTATCGGGGAAGTGTAGATTTTGTGCGGTCCAATAAATATTGCGCTAATTGTTTAGCAAGAAGCTATCAAACGGTGGAATATCACTCTGCTTTCAGACACATTGAGACACATGCAAGAGTAAATGTGTCCCCTGCATCGTAAAATGCGGAGTACTACTACTACTGGTACTATATCAGCAAACAAAGTACGAAGAGAGGCCATTAAAGTGAATAAACAACCTAAGAATCCTGACAGTGATCATCACTTCAACTAGAATTCACATCAGAAGCACCGCAAGCACCACACGGTTGGACGTGTTCACACTATCAAAATGCACATAAGCAGCAACGCTGTGCGTCAACAGGAGCCGTACGATTCATTTTTGCGCCATAAGTACATAACGGAAGCATTAGTAAGTGCTGTATTATATTGACAAAGAGATGACAATGATTTTTATTCAGAAAGAACCCTTAACGGGCTCTGAAGCTTGTAGTTAGTGCAGCAGTGTGACAGATAAATTGTTTCATAGAGCCTCGTAAATCTGCTAGGCATTTTAAATGAGATTCTCTGGAGCAGAGAACGGACAACCCCGCATCACGCGTCTATTTTCCAGTGTGTGAAATTGAATGAGCAACAACATGTCTTCACAGCGTGGAAGCTCCAAACACGAAAACCACCCTAAGTCCGGCAGCCAAAAAGTAAGATCCTCCATTGTATCGATTCAATTAGGTCAATATGGCATCTATACTTTGGTGTCCATACTACAGATGCATATTCCATAATTGGGTGGATAAAAACAACATATAACTGTTTGATGACATAAGGGGCATAGAATTCCGCTGATTATTTTTTTATAATACCTAGAGTCAAACTAGCTCAAGGATCAAAGATCACTCGCATGTCACTATGTCTAGTTATATTATCCAGTTTATGGCTACCAATAAAGTAATGAGGCGCTGTAACAGTGGATCAACAAAAGGAGAGTGTAACGTCCGCGAACAATTTATGGTAGGGTATCTGTCGGTCTGTTTTTACCCAAAATGTCTCAATAATGGCATGCCGTTATGGGACATCGTATGATTTTGCCGTCCGTTGCAAATAGCGACTAGCCGCTAGCTATGCACAGGAAACAAGCAAAAGAAAGTAAAATCATGCGAAAGAAAAATTCTTGGCAGTAGTTTCTTCTTCTCTTTTTTTTTGTTTTGTTTTCGCTGTTCTGTTGATCGCTCACTGGAAAAGTTTTTAAGAGAGTAGCTGAAGTAAGGGTTTTAAGAGTTTTGGTGTCTGAGCTTTAAGAGCAATATTACGGGGGATGACTGCCGATGACATTGAACAAGGGCAAACGAGCAAGAGAGGGAGAAGTAGTGGAAGCATGAAGCTCAAATGAAGGTGAGTGGAAGGCAGTTAAAAAGAGTTTGATTGTCAACCGAGGTTAGCTAGAGCTGAGAAAAAAAAGGAAGAAAAGTTTGGTTCTGCGAAAGGTTTTGAGAAGTCTGGTTTTGAAAGTGTAACAGAAAGGTTGTTTTAGTAAAATAGATCAACTGAAAAAAAAAATGCAAAAAAAAAATTGAAATGTATTAAAAACTTTGAAAAAAAAAAAGAAATTTGATCACCGTTCAAGCAAAACTCAAAAAGTAAAAATTTATTAAGAAAAGATTCATAAGCGCTCGAAAAATAAAGTTTGGAAAATTTTGTCGAATAGGCAGTTGAAAAAAAAAACCACAAAATTCTCCGAAGAAATAACCAGTCAACAGACCGGGAAATAAGTTAAAGCAAAAAGTATCTATTGAAGGAAAAAAGAAACTAAGTAAAAGCTATGCGAGGTGTGTGTTTTCAGTTCGTGAAAATTCCCCCGCAGATTAATTAATTTCAAATTTGTAAAAGAAAATCATTTATGACAGCAACAAATGCAGATAAAAATCTGATCATTAATAAGGGAGAGCTCAAAGTAACAAAGAAAAACATTCAAATTTAATAAACAAGCCAGCTTTAAGTAATCTTTCGATGCACTTGCAAAAATTGTAATTAAATAAACTAGAAAGAATTTGAAGTTAATAAAAGAAAAGAAAAAAAAAAAGGAAAGAAACAATTTGTTCATATTAATGAATGTTAATTTGGTATGACGCTGAGACTATTAATTTGTGGAGAAGGAAAAATTTCCTTTGCTTGTGTTTATTAAATGTCGTGCAGTCTCTGAAAGTAAAACTATTAGAATTGAGCGTTGCCCGATTTTCGTGGACCCTTTTTTTTTACTTGAATATATGAAAATACATCGAGGTGGGGTCGATAGTAACAAACTTTATGGAGTGTGCTTGGCAACGAAGAAGTCGGGAGCCTATTTCAACAACAACAACTTTCCGGACCATCCAGAAATCAACTAAAGCAACAACCATGCAAAGTCATAACAATATGCCGTGATACGGAAGGAGGCAGTGGTATCGAGTACATTCTTATCGTCAGTGTATGCATAGAGGGTGAGCTAACTTTAAGAACTCAGCTTTGTATATCCACAGTAAGTTTGTTAAGAAATTTTCATTTATAAGCCATGTATAAGTAAAAATAGAATATTTGCACACATCTTTTTTTTTTTTTTTCTCCAAAGTCATAATCAGTGTGTAAATCGGTGTAAACGTAAACTAAACATAAAATTTAAGTAAGGAAAAGTCTGCACGATAATGAAAAGAAATTTTTAGTAAAGAAATAATACAGTTAAATGTGCTTGGCTAAAAATGTTTGGCTAAGCGCCATACGCACGGACGCAACGGACGGAGTACAGGGCTACGTTACATAGGGAGATTGCTTATTTATTCCTTTTTTTTATCTACTAAACTTATTTTTATTTTTGTATTTTTTTTTGTTTTGTGTGCAGTGTGGCACGACGGGCTGGGGGCAACGGCTCTCCCGGCCTAGAGTTAGCAGGCCACATTAAACCATTACAAGAGCTTACAGAAGTCCAGAGGCATGCCACTAGCCTGAAGCCATTCCAACTAGTTATTTAAGTCTGGGTGAAGACTACTCATACCACTAATAAAATGAAAGGAACGAAAGATTCGAATGTCATCCTCAAACATCAAGCACCATCAAACTCTATGTGCATGGAGGAAGATCATTTAAAAATATTGCAAACAAAAATTGGCCGACGCGGCTGATCTCGGGTATCCTAAATGAAATTTTATTCAACTTTAGAGTTCCCAACAATAATATTATTACATTATAAATATAAAAATACTTTTAAGTGTGTTTTTGTTTTTTATTTATCTCATTAAATTCATTTTGCTACTGTTTATTACTTATGTTACTTGAGAGCTGCTCCGTTCTGAATCGCTTTCGGTCAACAGAGATAGTAATCAGCGTCGACACCGACATTATGTGATAGTAAATAATAAATGAAGCATTCTATCAAACTATAGTATAAATAATTTAGAAATAATATAACGATATTTTAACAATTCAAAACAGCAATAACTTCAATATTACCAATACAACTGTAATAAAGGAGATTTGTAGCATTTTTTTTGGTTTCCTGAACAAGTCATCGCACACAGCAACTTCGTTGGCTGTATTTTTGGTGTTCCTGACTACAAAACAAATAGGATATCGTCAACTGTAATAGCTATAGCAATAATAGTTCAGTATTTTCAAGATTAGTGGATTGTTATTATTCAAAGTGCAGAGTAAATGTAAATCCGACTTAAGTTAAATGACTGCATTAATGCGAAGTTGCGTTTGTAATGACCGCTTCGATTTTTGCCGCGCCGCCAGTTACTAACTTCAACGTAGCTGCTTACTCAATATCCGCGGTGACGGCGGCAAGTTTACCAGCCGAAAATAGAATCTTACTTAGAAGGGGAGTTGATTCATCTGCAACATCTTTGTCGAATCCAGCGGAGACGAAAATCTCGATTTCAAATCTTGATGAAATTCGCTGATAATAAAGTTATAGGGGTTTCTACATCTGCATTGACTTTCAAATCTACATCTAATTCTAAAACGAAAGCAGGTGAGGGGGCTGAGCTTGTGGTATTTCCCTCACGTAAATCTGTTTTTGTGTCCCGATTAGCCACGCGTATGTCAAGTGATGTGATGATGAATTACATTCGTCCAATAGTATCGGAAACTGACGCTTCGGGAATAAGTATTGCGAGGACGTTTCGTCCCCTTTCCTTAGGCTGGGGCAGCTCAGCGGCCCAAGGGAGGAAAAAACACACAAGATATTTATTTTTTCACAGGGGCTCTTCATTCTTTTCTCTGGTTTTTTACAATCTCCCGCTACACAACCTCTCCGGTCAAAAGCCTAACTTCAACAACTCCTTAAAACTAATTTCTACTCTCTCCTCTTACCCTTTACTTTAACTATACTTATTCTATTCCTATTCTATTCCTAATCTTAATCTATTCCTATTCTTAATCTACTCCTATTCTATTCCTAGTTTATTTTAATCTATTCTTAACCTATTCTTAATCTATTCCTATTCTTAATCTACTCCTATTCTATTCCTAGTTTATTTTAATCTATTCTTAACCTATGTTATTTCTTATTCTACCTTAACTTAGCACTCTCTTCCCCTCTCCAGAGACGGAGAATCCGTGAGCCCAAAACGAGGGACGACTTTGGGTCCTCACAGTATATTTAAATATATGTTGCGGTGGAGAAAGCACTTCTCATCACTCAAGATTTGGTATCCAACTGGTCTCAAATCCTTAAAATTTGTATTTTAATACCATGAATTTTAGGTAACTGTTTACAGAAACATGGTTTAAGTTGGACTCTTTGTTTAAGTCTTTGGCAGTTTTTTTCAGGAATATCAAGTATTTAGGGGTGATAAGTCCGGTAGAATAGGTGGCAGGGTCTTAATTGCAGTTGTTTTCTGCAATTGCAGCAAAGTTGGCCTCACTTTCTAATGTAGATATTGCGGACTATATTTGTGTCCAAACAAAACAAAGGAAACAGTATTTTTATATTACCAGTTCTTGCATCTGATTCGTCTGTATGCCCACATCATTTTCGTGTGTGATAAACTGAGACTCTTGCAGCAGTGATCTTGATAGCTTTTTAACCTTCGTTTATGGTGGACGAAGGAATTTGAACGTATTAGAAATTGTGAGAATAGACTCTTTAAAGAGTTCAGAAAAACTTTTGTTCTATTAGTTTGGCTACCTACAAGGCCGCTAAGCAGAGATTTTTCGCTGTTAATAATGAATGTTACGCAAAATATTTGCAAAAGGTAAAATTGAGCTTTAAAAGGAACTCTACAAACTTTTATAGTTTTGAAGATTTCAAAGAAAGTGTTTATGGGTTAGCCTAAGCTACTTCTAACGTGTTTGCAAAGATTGACTTCAAATAACATCATTATCGTTCACATCGAAAATTTAGTTGATAAGACTGCTATTAGCTACGGTGATGCGAGAAGGGCGTATCCTCCTGATAGTCACATTCAACCCAGGTCTCAGAAAAATATGAACAAAAATAATGAATCGTTCTCTCCCCAAGTTGCACAAACAACTTCTACTTTTACCCATCTCAAAATTCTCAAATCTTGACTCTTAATGCTTCAAATACTAACGTTTCTAATTCGAATGTTGTCTCATTGACAGTAATGCCGTCCCAGAAAGAAACATTTGTGTCAAGACTTGCACAGGGAACTTCAACCGATAACATAAAAAATTATCTGGCTGTGAAGGCTTTATCTGTTAAAATTAATCATGTTAGCATTTTTAAACTGTTTGTATCTCAATCTAGGCCTACCTCTTCCTTTAAGATTTTAGTTCCGACGGAAATTACTGATAGTTTGTTAAGTAAATTTTTCTGGCCTCTAAAATCTTTAACAGAGGAATTTACTCCTCGGAATAGGCCCCGCAAAACTAATTCCATAGTTCGTCCACATGCAAAGAGTTTTTTCCTCAGATCCAGCAACTATCATTTACCAAAATGTGGGTCTTAACTCAAAAATTTGATCTACCTGCATAAGTTCAGTAAGCGCTTCCTGTTTCGCTTTTACTGAAAGCTGGCTTAAGCCGGATATCCGTCCGTCGAAACTTTTTCCCAACACTTTCCACTTTTTCAGAAAAAATAGACTAGATCATACAGGTGGTGGTGTTTTATACGCCATATCAGTTGCCTTTTCGTCGTATTCGTTGGAATTTCCAAGTGCTCCCGGCGTCGAACTTGTTGCCACTTGTAAGAAAGTTGGTGTTTAGTCTAAGTATATACATATTTTATTACAATTCAGTCTAATTTTGTGTTCAAATATATATTTACATTCAATATCTCATTCTTGCTATGCACATTCATGTTTGGTTTTATGTTTTTGTGTTGGTCTGTTTTGGCATAACTGACCATAGACAACGATATCACAAATTACATAATCCAGACCTTAAACTGTGTCGTCGTTGTTTACATTAATTTGCCTATGTTGCATTTTTGTAGCACACTTCAAGTAGTTCACATTTCTGGAATAAACAAATGCAAAAATGCAAGTGCATCATTTTATGTATTTATTTATTACACTATAATTCTAAGTTAGTTTATAAGAATTGTAATTTAAATACTCGCATTTTACCAATAAAGTTCGTCTTTGTTCACCATAACATTGATCAGTTTTTGTTATCTTAGCGGTTTCTTCCAGTTCCAAGTGCTTGAAGAGCCAAATTAAAGGGGTTGGTACGACCACATGAACCATTTGGTCGGCTACTACCAACTAATTAGGTTTTTCACAAACAACATCAACAGTTGGTAATAAATATTTATATATAACTTGTTCCCAGATTCGTCCAAATGTTATAAGAAACAGTCCCTCAACCAGTCCCTGAATTTAGGTGTTTTCCCTTTGTATTGCAAGAATCTCCTTATTCCTATTCACAAAAGTGGAAGTACACAACTCGTGGAGAAGTACAGAGGCATTGACGACTTGAGTGTCTTACCTAAACTGTTCGAGCGAATTGTTACTCAGCATTTGGCCATTGCTATCAAATCTTACATTTCTCCCTTTCAGCATGGCTTCCTAACCTCCTAACCTCTGATCTCTTAGAGTTTACTTGCCATGTTTTCAAGGCTTTTCCTAGCGGCTCTTGCACGGATGTCGTGTATTGTGATTTTAGTGAACCATAACTTATTAATCTTTAGGCCTTGATCGACCACTCCTCTGGCTTCCCTTTGTACTTGTTGAAATGGATAAGCTCTTACCTTTGTAACACATCTTTCAGGGTTCTGTTTAACTTCATCATCTCGGATGAATTTCCTGTGACGTCTGGTGTCCCTCAAGGCGTTTAGCGTTCCTTTTATATATTCTGTCCATCAATGATCTCCCCTCGGTCATTAAGTACTACCATATCTTAATGTACGCTGACGATGTTAAACTGCTTTCTTCCTTCTCTTTGGAATCGTATTCGTATCAGTTTCAAATTGACTTAAATAATTTGGTTGCCTGATGCCCCTTAAATTTTACGGAATTAAACATAAATGTGCGAGAATCTTTCTTTCTCAAGGGGATATTCATTCAATATCAAAAGTTCATTGATTCACACAAGATGGAAAACATAGATAAGGGTTCTATTCGACCAAAGATTACTTTTCAGTTTGCATATTGAGCCCTCTTTAAGTAAAGCTAGGTCCGCGTAAGGTTGCATTAAGAGGTGGTTCAAAGAGCTTAAAGATTTTTACATTACAAAAAAGCATACTTAAGCTTACTTGAATACGCCTACGTTGCATAGCTTCCTTTCTATAGGTGTTATGAGGAGTCAATTGAATCCGTTCAAAAGCAATTCTTGCTGTTTGTCCTTCAGAATTTGGTTGGGACCTGCTTGTCTTTCTGTCTACTTATGGAAATAGATTGCTTCTGTCAGCCTTACCATAATTTCGTAAACGTAGGTTTATTCTTATTGTTTCCTTATTAATCAAGTTAATAAGTGGCATTACCGATTTGCTCATATATCTCAGTGAGATAAGCTGTAATGTCTCGAATCACTTCTATAGGAACGGACTTTTTAAACTCTATCAAAACAACTGTGTGTAAGCACGATTTGTTTACGTCGCATTTAAACTAACTTGCAATCTTAACATCTCACTATGATTTCAAAATTAACTGGTGTTGTTTACTGTCGGTTTCCAAACTTTTGCATGTTTGCACTGGCTTAAGGATGCACTCGCAACTCGGATCTGTACTGACTCTGGGTTTGCCTCTGTGTCAGATGTGTGCATGCTTTTTTTCTCTCTCCCTTGTTTATTTACCCATGAATTTTGTTCTTTTTTTTTTTTTTTTTTTTTTTTTTTTTAATGCTGCAATGGACATACACTTTCCTTTAAAAAAAAATAGCTAAAATTCGAATTTATTTTTAAATATGTTTGTCAGCGTAATTATTGGTAATATCTGTGTCATTGCAAAATCAAATTCGCGATTTGTAATTTTGTTGATTTTTAATTTCCGCATATTGCTTTTCTCTCCTTTATGCACTAAAATATGTAATAATAATATAATAAAATTCCCCAATAATTTAATTTTTTTGATATTGTTGTTTTTTTAGTTGTAGGAACTATATATAAGCGGCCACTAAAAGTAAAGATTCATGCATTAATTCAACTATTGTATGTACATGAACAGTGCATAGCTGTAATTAACTTGGCGGTTCCGAGGCAGGCAATACCACAATAAATACTATTGTCAATTTATCGCTTCATTACACTATATCTGAATATTTGATTATATTGTTTCATCTATGCTTAGTGTTTTCACTACCGTGTAAGTACGAGTTATTGAATTCTATTGTGGTATTTCCTTCCTCAATTTTTGTGTAAGGGTTGAATAAGATGGTTTTATCTAGTATTTTGGTTTATTCTTGTGTGTTGTATTATGAATCGTGATTTTACAGTTTTCGTATCTAAATAGTTTTGTGCCTTTCAATGTCTTAATATTACAATTTTTCCATGTTTATTTTTATCTGCTTATTTAGCTCGTTTATTATCTGAATACGGTTTTTGTCTAATGTAATTAGTATGTCATTGCTTTTTCATCTTCGGCGTTCATTGTTCCGCCTATATATTTTAATACGTTTCCTGGAGATTTTTCCATCCTTGTTTTAACCTATTGTGGGGTAATAGATTTTTTTAATTTGATTTCCAAATTATGATAATCGAATTTCATCCATTAGACGCCTAGTTTCATTTTTTTTGGCTAAGGTATCTACACTTTTCGGACTTCGGTTCTTGGTATTTTTCTATGGTCAACATGTGGGCAATTTTCTGGTAACTACTTATGATTTGTGTTTCTCCTTGACTTATGGTTATATACCATACCATATATCCGTATACCATGATTATCTACTATGTCTTGGGCATATGATCTCTGCGCCCATGTTGTTGACGGGAATATTACTACGAATAGGATGACCATCCTAATTATTTACCTGAAAGAAAATCATTTTCATCTTGACTGTCTGGGTGGTACTGTTTTTCCATTTGATGTAAAACTTATAGTATTTATATCCCGCAAGAGCGATCGTCATCCAATTTTGAATTTTCCTCTAATTGGGTTGAGCATGGTGTATTACGTTTTGAAATTGCATTAGGTTTTCTATTATTCCTGTGTGATTATTCGGTTTGCTTTCCTTTTTTATTATTTCTGCAAGATCGGCTTCCTTTATTATATCCCTTAATAATATTTTGGATCTGATAATTTTGAATTGGCTATTATGGTCACTGGTGAATGCTTTTGTATTATCTTTTTAAAAGACTGAAAAAGTTCTTCATTATTGATGTAAACGGCTTTTAAACGATTTGGGATGAAGTGTTTTTTACAATTGCGGCTAATGTTGATTCGTCAAAGTCTTTAGCTGAGATTGCCATCTTTATTGACCCGATAATTTTCTGTGCTTTGATGTTTAATGGCCCAGAATATATTTTGTTCATAATGATCTGTTTACGATAAAAATTTATCAGGTTAAGGTTTTCTGTTACTAACTTATTTATTTTTTATATTTATTTTATATTTATTTATTTATTTATTTTTAATCTTGATAGGGCGATCGCGTTTCCATGTGTTGATCCTTTTTTGCAAGTTATTTGGTAATCGAATTCTTGGAATCGCAATTGTATTATAATTTTTCTAAAGGTGGTTTAATGGACGACTTGCGTATCAGACGAGGTCCTATGCTAATACCGCACAAAGCACTAGGTTGCTTGCATCTATTTGGAAGTTAAATGCTTTGTCAAAATCGGGATATACTAAAATTAGACCGTTGACTAACATGCTTTTTAGAGTCTTCATGTATACTGGCTGTTTAATGAATTCGAACTCTTTTTGAGTACATCAACAAGGGTTTGGCTGTTTTTGCGAAATCCTTGTTGAATTTCATAGAAAATCCAACTATACCAACTAATTGATGCTTTGTTTCACTGTATTGGACTGCACTGTATAGGAAATTTTTTCGAAACATTTCATCTTTTTTGGGTTTGGTCTGATTGTTGTGTTGGTTACTGTGTGATCGAGGATCTCGGTTTTCTTTGTCGGGAATTCAATTGTAGTTTCAGATTGAGTTTCTTTATTTTACGGAAAGTTTTGTTCAGGAATTTAATGAGTTCTTGCAATGGTGTTGAGAAAACTATTATGTCACCACTCTAGGCATATTTTGTTAATGTATGCCTTTAAGATATTCTTCATAAGTCTTTGGGATGTAGCGGGGGCTGTTTTGAGCCCGAATGGCACACGCCATTCTTAATTTCCTCCTTCAACACTAAATGCTATCTTGTTTATATCCTCCGCATAAATTTCGATTTGGTGGAAACCCTAGGCCAAACCTAAATTGCTAATATATTGGCCTCTATCTATTCTTTCTAATATTTCGCCCGGTTTCGTCGGTATTTATCGTCAACCGTGATTTCGTTGAATTTTCAGTAATCTACCACTAGCTTCCATTCTTGTTTTCCACTTTCGCCTATTGGCTTTGGTACAATCCGTACAGGTTCTTAAGAAGGAAAATAGCTATATTTAATGATTTTAGCATTTCGTCTACCTGTTTTTCCACCTTTTATTTATGTAAATAAGAATACCTGTAGATTTCTGCTGAGATTGGTATACCTGTGGTTGGAATGGTTTTTAATGTTCCTTTTTCTAATGACGACTCCTGGTTAGATACAAGACTTTTTTTGCATACTGTGAGTTCGTTCTATTTGTCGTTATACAAGAATAGAATTCTCTACTTCTCTTATGTTTCATAAAATATTTGTCGGAGTCAAATTTTAATTGCACAAATTTTGTTACGTCATTATTACTAATGACTTCATAGACTTTGGGCTCTATATTCTTATGTTCATTTACTTGTTTCTTTTCTGAGCAGTTATCTTTCTGCTGTGTTGCCGATGTTGTCATTACATTATTTTGTTGTTTATTTCTTTGAGGTTGTTAACTGTTATGCGGGATAGGGCGTCCGCTATGTGATTGTCTTTCTGCCGTGTTGCCGTTGCTAGTTGCTTCCGTGCAACTGTTTACGAACTTTGTTATTGCCTCGTTCATATCGTTGAAAGTTCCTGCCTCCATGATAAGTTTGACTTTATCTATGGAGCAGTTTCGTGTCAATGTGGTTTCCTGACTTACTAGATTTCTGGCGTTGCCTTTTAATTTGGTTTTTACTGGTGAGATTGCCGCTGCTTCATACGTTTCTTTGGTAGAATCTACTAATTCTAATGCGTCTATGAAGCTTTGGAGATTTTCCATTTTGCCATCGAAATCAGGGATAAGACTTGAGGCTGTCTTGTGGAACTCTGCTAATGTTTGTGACATGTTGCCAGTGGAAGATTTCGTTGTTGTAAGGTGAGGTGATTTTATAGTTTCGTGGAGGCAATTACTTAAGGATATTTCTATCCCTCTTCTGTTTGTGATGGTTAATATCCGCCCTCGTAGTTCCTGGAAGTATTTTTCCGCTGTGCTTTTGTGCGTTGATGTGAGTTGCTCGTAGTTTACATTCAGTATTGTTCGTATTTCTTCAAGACATTCTACAAAGATTTGTACATGCCTTGTTATTGTGTCCGCGCTTGTTGGCCTATCGATATTAAGACATTTATACGATTTGTCGAAGCGTTCCTTAAAGCCTTTGCATTGCTGTTTTATAGTTGGCCAGTATTGTATTGACTTATGGATGCTGTTCCTGCTCGAATTGTTGTCTGTATCTTCTCTCTGCGATTATTTCTTGTATGCCGCCGTAAAAGATGACTTCTCGTTGACGGGTTCTGGTATATCGGTTTCTTGCAGGAGAGGGGTCATGTGCCTAGTGAACGTTTATTTGGAAAGATTTTATTAGACGTTCAGTGTCTCGTTGGCCTGCTTTGAATATTTCTTTTCTAGCTGTTTTTTGTATAACAGGTGTAGAGTCATTAAAAGGTGATTTGCGCTTAAAATTATCGAAATGGTCACTAAAAATTGGATAAATTCCAGTTGAGATGTGTGATCAGTTACCTTTACATTATTAATAACGTTAGCGTTGGGGTTGTCGAATTTTGCTTGCTTAGCCTCCAAAGCAATGAAAAATTTGTAAAAAAAAAAAAAATAGAAAAGAATAGTTTCCTTTCGTCCTTTTTCTCAATACACGGGGATAGTTAAAGTAATCTGCTTAATGTTTTCTTTTTTTTTTTTTGTTATGACGTTTCTATAAGTTCTTATAAAATATAATCCTATTCTGGCTTTAAAATTTCTTTTAAATTAGACTCTTTTTATTTCTTTTTTTTTTTTTTTGAAGCACTTATTATCCTTTTGCGGATGATAGATTAAGTTTAATGTATTTTTGATGATAAGATAGGATTTTAAGATAATTTAAATAATAATATTTATATTAATTACTTATAGATTGTAACTAACACTATATGTAATGGGAAATTAAATATGTTTATAATTATATATTTTAATCCGATGTGTTTATGCTAGCGGTTGACTGAGACGATAGCTACGCAGGTCGGCTTCGTATGTTTCGCTTGTCAGGGATTGCATACCCAGGGCTGGTGTTTTTCTGTGATAAAACACATCCTTAATTATAAGTTGGTTCTTTAAATTGCATTATGGATTCTTGACATATTTGTCGTCATTAAGTTGCTTCACATCAAAAAAAATTAATGTTAAGCTATATAAATAACTGTATACTGTAGGTATCGAGCAGCATAGCTATATTCCGACGTATTTTTTTAAACATTTTCTTTTCTTTTTCTTTGATAATTGTTCGGTAGAAAATATTTGTTCCACTGTTGTCTTTAATTAGATTTTAGTTGTTTATCTAATATTGTTTTTTTTTTTGGTTAACTTCAAATAGGAAAAAGTTCAGCCGTATTGGTGCGGATTCACGGAGCACCTTTTGGTTATTTTATATTTGTTTTCTATACCAAAAAAATTTTGGACGCCAGTGAAAAAAAAAAAATTTCCACTGGCGCCCTGTCACAGTCGCCATGTAGTGAAAAACATGTTTAAAGGTTCTTTTGATTTCTTGCTTAATTATTTATTCTCTTTATTATTCTTATTACATATTAATTTGAATTTTTGTTAACGTCTGACTCACATGATGTGTGGTCAGTAACTTATATAATAAATTATAACAAAGTAGTAAAACTAAACTAAGCTATTACTAAAGTTACATGTATAGCTAAATTGGGATAGTTAACTAGGTTATAGGTTATCTATGCATTATGTGTAGAACTAGGTTATAGCTATTATGTTAAAATATATAAAAGTATAAACTAAGCATTTATTGATAAACCGGTAAGTGTGATAACTTGATAATGCTACAGTCTATAACAAGTATTCTTTCTTTAAGGTTTACGATGGCTTCTAGTATTAAGGCGATGTGGTTTTCCATTATTTCATCAAATCCGTCGTAGAACTTACGCACTAAAAATTCGACTTTGTAACTAGTATCGCCTAATTCTTCGAACAGTGGCATGGATACTTGTAACATATAAGTGTCTGCGATCTGAGATCATACTCTTTATCCTCTATTGTGTGATAAAAGATTATATATGTTAAAAAGTCAAAAAAGTCCGAGGCTATAAAAGAGTGAACGCACGTGCCATTGATAAGCTGGCTACTTCGAAAGTCAACGGGGTGTTCAGTTTTCATCCTACTCTACAGAAATATACGCGCTTTTACTCTTATGAGGACAAATGGACGGACGAAACTTATTTGCCGTACGGGGTGGTGTTACGTCTCCATCGGCCCATGGGTTTACATGGCGGACCGGAAAGGCTCCAATACATTTTTACTTCAAAATAAATATTTGTAAAAGTTTTGTGAGGAGGATTCACTGTGGCCGGGATAAGCTCATCAAATTCCAGTGTCCTCTCGTAATAATAATGACCTACCGTTATGAAGGACCTTTATTCTTAACAGTTTCTATCCCTAAATAACGTTATTATGCAAGAGAGAATTATGAAAAGGGGAAAAGTTCAAGGTCCGTCTGATTTGACATTTGAGGGTATTTTTTGTTTTCTTTGATGTGTTGATCACGAGTTAGTTTTTGGACAGCGAGTCATTCGTTTATAGTTAAACCTAAAGGACATACACGTTAGTATGTTGATGTGTTTTAAAAAATAAAACAATATTGCATCTTGAACATTTTAATGAATTATATAGTGGCTTTGCCCCTTAACGAGAACGTTATTACATATGTTTAATAGCACTGTTTTTCAAAGCAGAACAAAACGAAACAGATAAACATTCCTATATACTCTTAATAAAAAAAAACTTGTTGCAATAATAGCCATCAAACAGTTGTAGCAAAATGAATATTAATTGCCAACAAATTAAGTAAACGTAAAACACATTTAAAAGCAAAACAACACAAATGGAAACCATGTCATTAAATTATAGAGGAAGTTTTCAAGGATTATATAACATACTAGTTCGTCTCTGGCAACAGCCCGTATGTGTATGTAGGAAAAAGTCTCAACTGCACGACCAGCTTTCATGGAATATATGCCGAGATTTTTACAGTACTATTGTTGTTATTGCTATTCTTACAATAAACTAATTACTTTAAAATAAAATCTCTTTAATGAAAAAAGAAGAATCATCATACGCAAAAGAATGTTTACTGGTTTTTTTGTGAATGATTGCTTCTGTAAAAACAATTCGCTTTAATATTGAACTCATGTGTTAAGTATAAGAACAAAAAATAAATTAACGAGAAAAAACAATAAAAAAAGGAGAAAATTGAATTTTTTTTATACGCAAGTGGGTACAACATCCGCGATCGAAATGATCAGGACAATGATGTGAATGGCGACGATTACGATGCAGATGCAGCCTCTGCCAAAGATGATTATCACCTAATGGAGAAGAAATATGATCTGGAGAGGATACAAAAACTGAAAATTCAGAAGACGCAAAGATTCCAATTGTCATCAAAGCTACAAAACGTGGTATAAGCTCAAACAAGAAGAGCGGGACGGAGGGTGGCACAATAGAACATGACTTGGATCGTATGTTTCTTTTAAGTTTGTTGCCGCATTGTAAGTCGCAAGTAAGTCTTTCCATTAAAAAAAAAAAAAATTAAAAAATTTGTATTATATATATTTTTTTTTTTTTTTGGAATGTACATGAAAAAAGGAATGATGCTTAACTAAGCAGACTGTAGGTACCGCTGAGACGGAATATGAGTGACTGTGCGTGTGACTGAGTGTAAGGAACACGGAATACGAACCAACGAACCAAGAATGAAGCAACGGACAACGAACAGTACAGCCATCATATGTCAGGCCACAGCTTGTGAGCAGGACACCAAAGAAAAAAAGGAAACAATAGAGAATGTCTATTACGACATTTTGTCTATGTCTTTGGCATACCGCAATATATATGAAGAAAAATATTAAATTTTTTTTAAAAAAGGAGAAAAAATTAAAGAAAATCGGCATTAATGTCGAAAATAGAAAATTTTTGAGAAAGAATGGGATAATTTGGGAATGCATCGCACGCTGTTGCATATGTATAAATATGTATAAATAAAACGACCCAGCAATCCGGTTTTTTGCAGTAGCGTTCATCTTGGACCAAAATATGTCAGTGTACCAAATTTCATCAAAATGTCTTAAAAATTTGGGCCTGGAGGTTGAACACAAGAAAATGTGACAGACAGACGGGAAGATAACCTTAAATCAAAATTACTTGCTAAATCGACGGGTATAACGTAAAGTGGATCTATCCTTAGTCATTCTGGATGTTGTGTACACCCGCACAAATTTGATATACTCGTGTACCGCCAGTGGTGTAGGATATTAAAAAATAGAAAAAATTATAAATGATTATGTATGAAATGCACCCAGATGGAAGTGCATATTACGTACTTTCCGATACCCCTTTGTTGAAACTGAAATAAGTATTTTCTTTCGTAAAGTATTATGTAGGCGATTGCAAACATAATCTAAAAGTCATCTGTAGATAAATAGAAGAAAAATGCAAAATTATTAATTTCCAGGAACCTATCGCAACAACTCTTTTTTTCTTATTTCCATCCGGAACCAAATTGGAAAATGGAAAATTTGACGAGTTAAATGGTTGCGTCCCGTTTCCTACAACATTCAATTGTTTTAAGGAAAAAAATTGTTAACTAATGTTTTTAATACCCTTTTTAGCATTCCATATAAGAAAGGCCTTAAAACAATAATTATGGAGTATGAAAATTCCTCCATTTTGATGTGAAGCCAAGGTTTAATGACTTCTTTTGCTTGAGTTCTTACCTTAGCTCAGTTCTTATCTTGTCTTGCTGAAGCTCTTTCGACATGCACCCACATGACAATTGAAATCCTAATAAACGGTGTGTAAGCTGCAATGAATATTCCACATCAATATTCCATATTCCATATCAGGCTTGTCTAGGTACTGAAAACTTCGCAATTGCTCGAACCTCAGCAACATTTTTTCTACTTTATTTTTAGGTTGCGGCTGGCCACCGATTCACTATTAGTATTATTGTTGATTAGGTTCTAAAAAATAGTTCTGACAGATCTAGAAAAATTTGCTGGTGAATTACGAAACCTAAACAATGCTTCGTTGAGTTCAAATAAGTTTTCGTTGGCACCAAATGGAATACAATGCACATCGTTACTTGAAAAAGACGGTCTTCCAAGTCCATAGTAGACATTTTTTATTGCAATTTTTGTAAAACATCATCGAACACTATTTTTTAAAACCCTTCCATTTAATTGTCTATAATCAATACATAAACTATTTTCATCTCATTTCTTTTTAACTCGAACTATTTTAATTGCCACTGGTGAAGTTGTCGGGTTAATAGATCCAATTTTTTATTCTTTATTTCTAACAACTTAATGCTCGTTTGTTCGTAAACGTGTTTGTGAAAGACAGAAATTAAATATAAATTTCATGCTGACCATACATTGTTCCCTATTTTCCCTCGGGGAATAATCAGAAAGGAATTATTTAATAGATTCTTTATACCTTCGTGGCACGATAACTTCAATCGCACTGATGTTATGTACTGATAAATGCTAATATCATAATTAAATATTATTTCTTTTGCATTTAGCCTAACGACAAATTGTTGAATAATATCACATACTGTAATTCCATCGTATTTGACTGTGCCATCTTTTAATACCACAAATTTTTATTCTGTTTTCACACTGTCTACATAACATTGTTTGCGTATGTTTCGCAAACCATAAAAATTTCTCAACTAAGGTTATAAGTTGTAATCATTAAAGTTATTTTTGTACGCACTTTGTTGGTATTTCGCCTTTTCAGGTTGAACCATAGTTAAAACAGTGCTCTTTTCCGTTGATTTTTACTTTTTTCGACTTTTGGAGAGTTCGTTTCTTCCGAATATAATATATATGTATATATATCATATATATATTATATATATATATATATATGTATAAAGGAATAAAAAAAAAGAAAGACAAGGATAAAATTCATATATAAATAAATGAGAGAGAGAAAAAAAGCATGCATAGACATTGCAAACATGCAAAAGCTTGATAAACGATAACAGAAAACAACACCAGTTAATTTTCGAATCATAGTAAGATGTTAAGATTGCAAGTTACTTTAAATACGATAGTTACTTTAGATACGATAGAGCATAGTTGTTTTGATAGTTTTCTGGAAACAAATCTAAATGGATTAAACAGCGCATAATTATACTTACATTAACAAAGCTTAATGAAAATGGCATTTAATGACTATCTACTTCCATAAGGAAGCAGAGGGACAAGCCGGTCCCATGACTACGTTAGGAATCGAAACCCAGTTAGTTATCGGATATGGATAGTTAACAGTTAAATCGGAAAGTTTGGTCGGAAGTATTCAGCGAGAAGGAAATACAAATTGCTAGATGATGCGGATCATCGGGTAAACTAAAGTGTGGACAACTATTTACAACTATCTCTGGAAAATTCGCTAAACAAAGATCAGGCAGTCTACCATTATAGTTAGGAGTACATGTGCATTGAAGTAAATTACTATCAAATAATTAATTGGGAAAGACAGTAGATCTATCAGATGTTGAAGTGGGGATCATACAGCCAGAATTATCACTATAGCACTGTGACTTGTAGCAAATTGAAGTTCCCCAAAGCTATGACTCTATGACAGGCAATTTTCGCCCGAATGGCAATAAATTCAACGTCAGGAGTAGGAAATTCAAATGAATCCGACGGGCTGCAGCAGATATGGCAATTAAAATACCACTACTAATCGATCCTTTCTAGAAACCTGGAAAAAATTGTGCAAAATTTGCGACGAATGTAAATCAGGCTTTAATCAGGTTTCAGTGAAAGTCAAACAGAAAAACTCCGTGCTCACTGAATTTAGGAAAGTAGAGCGAATTTTTGAGTCCCTATCATTTTGGTAAATGAAAGTTACTGGGCCTAAAGAAAACATTTAGTTTTTCAGGGTGGAAGGACTACCGGACTAGAATGAATTCCTTTATTTAGGATCCAACAGGTCACAATGTTTTATTTAACAAAATTTCCATGTTTTCAGTTGGAACTAACCCTTTTAATGACGAAATAGCTCTATACTGACAAGAGGCCGATTGGAAAATGTAATCAAATTGAACAATGCGACTTTTGCAGCAAGATAACTCTTTATGACTCCTCAGAGGTGTAAGGCGCCAGTCTTTTTGGGAGGTACTGCCGCCAAGCAGACGTCATTCATATTAGGGACTTTAGGAATCACGGATAAGGAACTTTGAGTTGGGGAGAAAATAGAGGGAGTGATTACACTTGCTCGTGTAACTTCTGCGACTTGTCCAGCATGGTGCCCAGCTACTATATCCAAAAAGCTAGGGGAAGAGGAGGATTCATTGTTTTTGTTGAGATATGTTGCATATATAGATTGAAGAGACTGAAAGGCATCACTAGGACGAAGCAGGCTTCCCACCTGAGCATAGCTGACACGAGGCTGGCTTTCCGGCTTATTTGTTTTATTGTATTACCAGTTTGCGAAGGAGAAAATGATAACGTTTTTTGGAGGCAAGCAATCGCTACCGTAACCGGATTTGCCAATCGCAGGTCCACAAGTTCTACCGTTGACGATGAGGAATAGTGGCGAGTACAATGGACAAATTTAGAAGATTTGTGCGAAGACGGAAATGAAGTACAGCATGCTACACCGCAAGTTGGTTTTGCACAAATTTGAGCAGAAGCTAACTGCTCTAGATAGCGGCACTCATCATTATTTTAATTTTTTCAAATATACTAGCCAATGTCATGAGTTCTTTATTCAATTCAAAGAAACCCTTTTTTGTCCTTACAAAATGCATATAAAAGCCGATATCACGCTTGTTGCAGTCGGGACAAGGCCAACATTCGCCTGCAGCTCAGCCAGCTGTAGCAGCACATTTGGTGTGGTACTATTCCAGCAAATAATGACGCGACCCGATTCGGGACCACTTTTTGTGCGACATTGTGCAAGCAATCCTTCTTGGCAGACAAAATCACAAGAACATTTTGTTAAGTATGTGCACTTAAAATAGTATACAACTGCGAGCTATTAAAACACTGAAACAGCGAGAGTGGGAAAAAGAGTAAAGATAATGAACAAATACCGTAAATAACGAAAGATTCTCAAACCTAAAGTTCCACTGAAACCTTTATTTGAATATCACCAAGCTCAATCACGTAAGTAACAACAAAAAATTAATCCCAAAAAACAACAATACAAAAAAATTGCAGAGTAGAATACACAAAAGAGCACAAACTGCGAGTTGCAGAATATAATATATGACAATATAATAGCGATTTAAAATGTATAACTACACTGTGCACTTATGAACTACTATTTACGGCAAATTAGAGCTTATTAAGGCTAAACAATAATTAAAATAAATAAATGTAAAAAAAAATTTGCGAAAATTTATAAACACAAAAAATAACACGTCCACAACACGCGAGCAGAGTTGCCAAACTTTGCATAAAATTTTACATAATTCATACTTTTCTGGAAGTTCTTAAGTTGCATAAACAAGATATTTATATTCGCTTTTCTCTCTTAATCTATTTGCTATCTCTATTATCTCTTACTATCTATTTACTATTTGTTGGATTACTGATAGTTCGCCAATCAGCAATTTTTTTCGGCACTGCTCAGGCCACCGATTATTTATGGCGTTAAAGTTACATATGTAAGCAAAAGAGTGTGAGAAACGCCCTTTCGAAATTAATCGGCGAAATTGCTCATGCCTTACGCTGGTATTAGTTGTTCTGAGTTAACTTTGGTTGTTTAGACATGCTTTTATATATGGAAACAGATGTAAGTTGATATAAATTCCAAACAATATTGATTCCGTACAAACGGCTGAACCAAAACAAAAATTGTAAGTTTACGAAAGACAAGTAATTTAATTTTGTTTTTTTGGCTTTTATTTCTTACTCCAATTGTCTAATTAATATTCTTTATTCGCCAAAGCTTATAACCAATTGTATTTCATCACTGTGTAAAGGTTAGTTTTAAATTCATTTTTCAAGTATGTAAATAAAGCTCTTATATATTTCAAGGTCGATAGGGTATTTTACTAGAAGAAAACGGAAAAGCAGATACGATCCTAGGAAGATGGGAAAGTTTGAAAACGGTTGCGCCGCCTTTCACAACATTTGCGTGCTCTCTAAAGTGCAAAATGCGAATGGGATTTAACTTCTGCGCTGGAAGTCTTCTAGTTGAAGCGAATAAAAGAGGTTATAACAACCGGCACATCTTCGGGATTTTCAAATTAAATTGTGAAAAATTATGAAAATTAAGAAGTCTAGCTTTATTTTGTATTTCAGAAGAACGAAAAGAAAAAATTTCATATTAAACATTATACATTATTTATAAGTATATTCATACAATAATGTAAAAATTTATAAAATAAAAATAAATAGACGAAATTCAAAAGCCCAAGCTAACAATGAAAATAATAAATGGAAATAGAAACGAAAATAGAGTTATCTTAGCGCGAAGATTTACGGGGTCGGATCAAGTCGTTCTTTTCCTTGGTTAGCTGTAGTTTGCTGCGATGGAACGACTTTTGATGGGACGCCGTCCTTAAATTCCGTTAGCAACTGCGCTCTCAACGTGGTCCCTAAGCAAATCCGAGCTATTTGGCAAAGAATAATTATTTGTATTAATAATTATAGACTATCATATATATTATTAATAATTATACGGAATTTAAAAAATGTAAATTAATGCATGCACTTACTTTCGTTTTTTACTTGGAGGGCGATTCTTTGCGTCGCAGCCTATCACCTGAGGGCCTCTAAACGTATATCGAAAACAATTCTAAAACAAATCAAAAACGTGTGGACGGTAACTCTTCGATTATAAAAGTTTTATTGGGTGCGCCAAATGCCGACAACCCCTCGGAGATGTTTCGCAGCGCGAAAACATTATATGTTAACAATCAAAATTGCCTTCATCTTATTGCTCAGAACTCCTTAGAATCAATGCAGCTCATTAGTTGCAATTTTTAATTTTTCATTTGGTTTTTCTGTTAAAAGTGTTTACTATTCCACCTCATTTCATCAAAAATGTTACATAATTTTGTTTTTGTGACGCTTTTATGGTTTTGTTATTGATTGTAACATTGTAAACAAACAGACGTCAAATTTGTTCTTTATTAAAAAAGAAGAAAGTTCCATTGGATGTTCCATTTGTGTCTGAATATGACCAAAATGCATACATTTTTTAATAAAAGTAAACAAAAGCTCAGAAAAATTCTTCCCGCAATATTTTGATTTTGTTTATGTTTCCATGGCACGTGTTTCATCCTGCTGTATAGAATTTTTTACTAAAAACATTGTAGCATATCAGATTCACTGGTTAAATAAATTTTCTTTATTGCATATAAAACCCAAATAAAACGAAAATTTGAAAATTTAGCATATACCAATTTGTTTTTTTTTTTTATTTTCATTTTGTGGGTTTGTAAGCAGAATGTAAATATAACAATAATAACGATTACTGCAATAGATATGTGCTATAGTTTCATCTGGAACACTTCAAATTATGTCCGTGTTAAGCTCCTGAATTGAAAAATGACGGATGTCGAAATCAGCGAAGACATCATAAATTTCAGTCGTAATGGACATGGAATTAGGGTATAGTAAAATGAAAAGCACAAGCTCAATGAATTGCATTAATCAGTTGATGCAGCAACAAAAAACATCGAAAAATTCAATTCCAAACTATATTTTTTTCCTTCCTTTTTTCCATACTTTATTTTCCTTCTAATTTCAAAAACGAACCAAATTATTTCTTTTTGTCAAACATAAGTTTTTTCAAAGAAAATTCGCCTACTCCTTTCCTAAAAAGTTACGCGGAAATGTGTAAATAACTGATTTCACACATTTCTCGGCAATGTCACTTAAATATATATATTGTTAAATATGGTTTTTTTTCAAAAATTTCGCGTGTCAAGAGGTTTGTGAATACATTTTAAGAAAATTTGATGCGAATAATGACATAAGCAGAACCAATGGGCATACCGTTTATAAAACTTGCGAAGAAAAAAAGTAAATAAAAATTAAAAAATTTCTTAAAAACTACAGCCGCCATAGTGAAGTCACTTTTTCCAAAAAGTTTTTTTAATATTTCCAAAAAGGGATTTATTTTAGTGCCATTGCCTAGTAGTTTACTAAATTCAAAAGCTTCCTGTGTCATCCAATAACGCCATAATTTGTAACTATATTCTATGCTGTAAGGAAGCGTTTTACTTTCTTACTAAAAATAAATCCGTCCGCGCAAATGTCTACCCGTAGACCCCAGAAAACAGTCCGTTTGAATTGTCGCTCCACATGAATGCTCCTTACGTGTCTGCTCCCTTAACGTCAACATATCATCCTCCTTCCGCACACGCTAGTGACCACAAATGCATATAAACAAAATATATTCTTAAGTAGCACATAGATAAACACTGCATATAAGTCTTTACATTGTCCAACATATAGGGCCTTATAAACATTGTAGAGAAACAAGTTATAATCCGTTAAGCAACATGCCAATAACTCACCCTTAATTATCAACAAGCTATTGAACCACTCACATTTGCAAAAGCACAAACCTAGCGGCTTTGTGGTTTCGAAAAAAACTATACTTAACGGTTTAGCAAATCATACGATTTGGTACCTTGATCAATGATGTTGATCATAACAAGACAGGCATAAGGATAGGCAAACAAACAAATATTACGAAAAAAAAGTGACACGATAAAATTATACATGTTGATATGATGTATATCATATGAAGACATGCTTAACGGTTCTGCGGCTTATAAATCATCCGATTTGATACCTAAGCCAGCACTAACAATAAACTCACACGGTTCGGTACTTAAGATAGTATTACTAGATGCAAGCAAACATAGATGCAAGCGACTAAGCATAAGTTAGGCATACAAGCAAACGTTTGTGAAGAAAAAAAAAGGAGAGCTTATAACAATATGCATATTACATGGCACAGCAATGGTGATCGCGACTATAAAAGAGCGTGTCGCATCACACTCAGCCTTTTAGTCGTGTTACAGCAGCCAAAAAGTAAGTGAATACGGACTACTTTACCAGTTGACTTCACTGCTAGTTTGATTTTTTTATTGACTTTACGGATAGGAGATGACAGGTTTGGCTTAGCCATCATCACTGAATGACTAATAAGACTGTCAACTTTTACGGATAGGGGATGGCATGACTGCTGTCACACCCGCGACGTGTTCCGTTTATTTTCAGAAGATCTCGCAATACGGAAAACGCGGAAAGAAAATAATAATCGAACGAAACGAAGAAGCGAAAGTCGGGTCACCAAGCTGGTTTTTTTTTATATACGCAAATCTCTTTCAATAAAAATCGCTAGTAAACAATAAAATCAAATTTCCAACTATTAATCGCCAATCCGAAGTTTCCAAGTTATTATAAATTTCTTGGAAGGAGCCCTGGTGGAGCCCTGAGCTTACCCTGCCCAAGAAGACTCGTTACAATGCATATAACCTACGTGCCTCCGGTGATCCGTTTAGCCCTGACTTTGAAGTTGTTGCAGGTCTGGAGGTTATCAATGGCTGGCGAGTAATGACTTATACTTAAGCATTAAGCCGAGCACGTTTTCTATTGTATCAAAAATGATAGAATAAATGGAAGAAGAACTTTAAGCGAAATGGATTTGGTACTGTATTGATGCCATCGCAAAGACGTGAGTTTACAAGGTATTGGTATTTCTGGTGTCAACAATACTTTCAAGTTTAATTGTAATGAAATAAAAGATAAATGGAATAAGTTCAATTTTGTGAAAATTAAAAATTTGCATTTTAATTTTAAAATTCAAAGCTCACAATGAAAATAGTGATTGAAAATAAAAGCGAAGTTAACTCTTTCTGAATCTTCACTTTTGAATTAAATCATCTTTTTCTCTGGCTAAGTATTACTTTGGACGGTTTAAAGTCATATTTAATTTCTGCTAACAATTACACTATTCGCCCTCGATTTTGCAACTTTTTCTTGTTGTATCGTTGACCGCTCTCAACGCACTCCCAAAGCAAATCCCAGATATCAGAGCAGCAAACGTTTGCAAACTTTTTTGTGCTAACTCTGCAGTCTTTCCTCCCCGGAAGTCAATTCTACTTCTTTCTTCGGCGCTCCTTCAGTTTGCTTCAAAAATTTTTTGTTATCAATAAGCTTATGTTTTCATGTACATTTATTATGTATGCTTATAGGCTGCCTTTTCCATAATTATCTAAACTAAAAACAATAGAAACAATAGCAAGTGAATTGTAATGAATTAAAAATATAAGGAACCAGCTCGCTTTTGTGAAAATTAAGAAGTCTGGTTTTATTTTCAAAAGAAAAAAAAGTTTTATTTTCAAAAGAAAATAAAAGCGAAAATAGATTTAACTTAATCCGAATCTCCACTTTCGAAGTCACGCGGTCAAATTAAATCGTTCTTCTCTTTGCCTATCTGTAACTCGCTGCCATGGAACGGCGTAACATTGCCATTAATTTCCTTTAACAATTACACTACCCGCCCTTTATTTTGCACTTTTTTCTTGTTGTGTCGTTGACCCCTCTGAACGTGCTCTCGAAGCAAATCTATGATAGCAAATCAGAGCTTTCACAAGTTTTTTGCGCCTTCATCAGAAGATAAATATCTGGAAAATAATAATTATACTTATTAATGATTGTATACTATTTTATTTTTATCATTAATTATTTAATAACTATAAGGTATTTTAAAAATGTAAATTAATACATACACTTACTTTCGCTTCTTAGTTGGAACATCATTCTGCGTTTCGCTATCTATGACGTGAGGGCGTCTAAACATATGCAAAAAAAAGCACAAAATAAACCAAAAATCTTACATCGTGGAATTCCATCATGTATATTTATATCTTGCGCTGCTGAGTTATGTGGTGTTATTTCAAAGATTTTTAATTTGTCCCTGAATTTAGGTGTTTTCCCTTTGTGTTGGAGGAGTAGTTATCTTATTCCTATTCACAAAAGTAGGAGTAGACATCTCGTGGAGAACTATAGAGGCATTGCCAAGCTAAGTGTTTTACCTAAACTATTTGAGAGAATTCTAACTCACCATTTGGCCTTTGCCATCAAATTGTATACGTCTCCACTCCAACATGGCTTCCGAAAAGGAAGATCTACGGTCACCAATCTGTTAGAGTTTACTTGTCATGTTTTCAAGGCCTTTTCTAGTGGCTCTCGCACTGATGTCATATACACCGATTTTAGCAAAGCGTTTGATTTGGTTAATTATAAACTACTTATCTTTAAACTTCAAGCCTCTGGCTTCCCTTCCCATTTAGTGAAATGGATAATCTCTTATCTGCATAATAGGTCATTCAGGGTTTTGTTTAACTTCACCACTTCATATGAATTCCACGTTTCGTCAGGAGTACCTCAAGGCAGCCACTTAGGACTCATTTTATTCAATCTATACATTAATGACTTGCCTTGTTTTCTTCTTTTTCCTTAGAATCGCAATCACATCAGCTTCAAACTGACCTAAATAAATTGGTGGCATGGTGCTCTTCAAATTATATGACACTAAACCTAAATAAATGTAAGAAGCTTTCTTTCTCAAGAAGAAAGTCATTCATTACCCACTATTTTATAGACTCGCACAAGTTGAAGGACGTCGATTCGATTACAGATTTGGGCGTTCTCTTTGACCATAGGTTACATTTTAACTTGCATGTTGAGTTCTCGTTAAGCAAAGCTAGGTCCGCGCTTGGTTTTATAAAGAGGTGGTCCGAAGAGCTTGATGATACTTATATTACCAAAACGCTGTACATGTGTTTGGTTAGACCTACACTTAAGTATGCTTCTGTTGTGTGGTCTTCTTCATATAGGTACTATGTAGATTCAATTGAATCTATTCAAAAGCAATTCTTGCTGTTTGCCCTTAGGATTTTGGGTTGGGATCCGATTGCCTCTCTTCCTCCCCATGAAAATAGGTTGCTTCTATTGTCCTTACCGTCTCTTGAGAAACGTGGATTTGTTCTAGGCGTTTCCTTTGTAATCAAAGTAATAAGTGGTGCTATTGACTCGCTGTCATTACTTGGTGAAATAAGTTTTAATGTCCCTAACCGCTTCCCTCGGCGCTCTACCTTGGTTAAGCTAAGTCATTGTAAATATAATTATGAGCTGTTTAACCCGCTCAGAGTTGTTTGCAAGAACCTAATTGACATCTATCACTTATTCCCATTATCGGACTCTTTAAAGTCCATTAAAGTCACATTGCTTAATAAACGTGATTTACCAATGTCGTACTTGTACTAGCTCTTAACCCTAGACAGTCATTTGGATTCGAAAATTAATTGATGTTACTATTATCGGTTGCCAAGCTTATGCATGTTTGCGATGGCTTAGGGGTTCATTTGCAACTAGGTTCTGTACCGGTTGTGGGTGTGGCTCTGTGCTAATTGTGTACATGCTTTTTTTCTTTTTTCTTTTTTCTTTTTTCTTTTTTCTTTTTTNTTTTTCTTTTTTCTTTTTTCTTTTTTCTTTTTTCTTTTTTCTTTTTTCTTTTTTCTTTTTTTTCTTTTTTCTTTTTTTTCTTTTTTCCTTCTTATTTGTTTTATTATACCTATACTAAGTTTGAATAATCATTAATTTAAGATTTACGTTACAGTCAATTGAACTCGACTGTCATTTGTTTTAGTCGAGTTCCTGTATAAGTACAATAAATAAATAAAACTATACTCACGACTGAGTTCCACTGAGTTGAACAGTAACGCCTCTTTTGCAAAAGTTTTAGGTGATGCCACAAATACATACAAGTCTACGTCGCCATTGATGGCCTCCCACAAATATCTCAGCCCAACAATTCTCCCTCCGTCCACAGTCAGTGCCACATACTCGCTTGATCCCCCACCGGTTTCTCGCAGGGACAATTTGTTTGCACGCAATTTTTTTTCGTCTTTTGACTAAAACTCGGAAACATCACCCACAACTCATTGCAATTTCAGGTAATTCCATCTTCATAACATGTTTAAGTATTAGCGTCCGTTGGTTGGCTCATTGGTTGCAATTTTGCATTTGTTTTTGTTTTTGTTAAAGTTGATTCATATCATTTTATCAAAAATTTTGTCTCATTGTAAACAAAGAAAAGTCAAATTTGAGCTTTATCTTTTCGAAATAAATTTCGAGTGGCGAAAGCCATATGTAGTTCTTAATCAAATGGCTTTCAAGAAACGCTTTCGTAAACAATTCCACAGACATGTTTCATTTAACTCACTGCCCTTGGTACATCAGTTGAAGTTTGATTATCACAGTGTCAAGTCGTGTTTGCGCAGGTGAATGCAGTGAGTTTGAGGATTAAGGAAAAAATAAATAAATAAATATATAATTAAATAAAGAAGCAAAGTAAAAACATTTAGTGTATAAAAATTGTTAAAATTGTCAGAAAAGAGGTGTTTCGTGCATATATAAATGACGCCAAAGTGGACACAATAAGTGAAAACAATTTGTTACATTCCCATTGTTTGTGCACAAGACAAGACATTCCGTGCCATACCAATTTTCGACCGGTGTAACAAAGTGGAATTGGAACATTTTTTGGAGGAAAATTGAATATATTAATTTTCAATTAAAATAGAGGTGCTCCTTTAGTCTGTCTATCAATCCTTGTTGGAAAAGAAGAAGTTGTCCAGTAGGAAGCGTTGTGGCTCTGTGCTTCTGCATTGGTGGTGCTTGTGCAATTTGTACTGCTTGGTGGCGTTATTGCGTGGCTGTGCTTCTGTCCCGTTGTTGTGGTGAGTGTCGTTTTGTTATATATTTATTATGTATATACATTTAAACCTAGCACTTCTCCTCATATATTGTATTAGTGCACTAAGTGAGGTATTTGTGGAATACCTCAGTAAATTAGCGCACAATGGAGAAGGGCAAGAAAAAGATCCATGGCCCAAAGAGTGTTGTGAGGGGGACTGTCCGAAGAGATGACGTCCTCCGATGATGAGAGTGTGGTGGCGAAGGGTGGCCAGAAGGTTGGTTCACTAAAAGGGGGTGCTAAACGCAACCATAGTCTGTCCGACGTGTCGTATAGCGACACTGCGGTGAGAAACAGCATGTGCCGTAGTGATTCCATGCCTAAGGTTTCAGGTTCTCGGTCAGGCGCTCTCAGGAAGCGCAAAGCTAAGACCGGCCCTGTGGCTGCCCCCGCTGCTTCCGCCCCTGTAGTGGGCGCGGGTAGTAGGCCATTGCATGCGGAGGAGCGGAATGCTGTTGCATGGCGGGTGGGCAAGGTGAAGACGATTTCCACTCGCCATCAGAAATGCGTTGTCTCGCCGGAGTATGTCTTGTTAGAGGTTTCCAGTGAGATTTTGGGCTTTAGTGGACAGTACGAGGCAATATTCTTCGCATTGATAGCTGAAGATCTAGAGCACCTGCTCGGTTCCTCCTCCCGTTGTTGAAGCTGCACGGATTGTTGTCCCGCCAAAGCCTGTCGTTGTCCGTAGTAGGAATACTGCGGACACACCTAAGGAAGTGGTCAAAAAGGTGGTGGAACAGATAGGAACAACGTTCGGTGTTAGGGTTCACGGAATCAATCCGCGGGGGTGGAGCTGTAGTACATACGCGATGCGTTGCGGAGAGGAAGAAGATTGTGGCCAAAGCAAAGTTTGGGGAAGTCGGTGCTGCTACCTCATTTAAAGTCGATATCGTCTTCTTTGCGACCAGCAGAGTGTGAACAACATGCACCACGTGGACACACAGACCGATAGACATGGCTTAGGCAATTCAGAATTTAATGCTAATCAAGCATATGTATATATTAACTATGAAGCTTCTTTTTGAGAGGGGTGCAAACATTATCGCAAAATGAAAGCACAATCAAAAAAAAAATTGAGGATTGAAAAAAACGATTAATCAAAATTCGTTTCGGAAACGTTCGCTATTTGCCCGTTGCTTATTTTATGTCTGTCTGCTAGTCGTTTCCTGCAACACGTCTGCCCGCTAAGTGTGAATGTCCGACCATTAAATCAATGTCCGTCCGCCAACCGTCTATAATTAATCCACCTAAAAAGCCATCCTTTCCTAGTAGCACACAATTACCGCTTCTTTGCAACTTCATTTCAGTTTTTTTTCTAATATGATATCAATTATAATAAAATACCAATCAAAGAAAATAAAAAAATAGAATGCTCAAAGGTGGTCTCCATGACCAAGTGGGCTATTCCTGCTGCAACGTTTTTTCCGCTTCATTCTGTCTACGACTACGATCTGCATCTTAAAAATTTTTTTGGCTTCATGGTTTTGAAGAAAATTAAAAAGAAATCTGCTCTTCTTTGATATGACGTTTAAGCAAACCATGTCGCAAACTCTGCAGAAGACATCTTTACGAATTAGACTTTCTTTCTTTTGTATATACGTTTACACGTCTTGTATTCCGTTTTTTTTCTTGTCGTTTTTTTTTTTTTGGAATTTTAATCGTCACTTTCACGTCGAATTTAATAAATTCGATCTTTAATATTGGGCACAATATTTTTTTAGAACTGCTTTATGTATATTTATATGCTTAAGTGCATTATGAACTCCTAAGCGTTATTGTTAAAAATTTGGGCAATGATTACGTATGGTATTAATCAGGTTTCATGTTTGAGCGCAGGAGGTGCGAGAAACGCTCTCTCAAAATTGTCAAAACAGGCTTGAGCAAAATTGCTCAATTAATAATCCCATAAGCAGAAATATAAGGTATAAACCATACACCCCCTAAACAATAAGAAATATTATAAGAATATATATTCATTAAAAACAAATAGATTGTCATTACACTTTCAAGCTACATTTTATCAAAATAAAAGATATAATGTAAGGAATAAAACCGCTTTATGATGTTTTGTAGATATTAAAAAGATGGGTCTTATTTCTATAATGCAAAACCGTGATTGATTTGTAATTCATTTTAAAACATTATACATTTTTTAGGAAAATTCATATATGTTATTAATATATTATATAATATGAAAATAAAAAGATATATATTAAAATTAAAAGTTCAAGTTCACAATTGAAAGTGTTTCTAAGCGGTCATTATTATCATTGCACTTTAGCATGCACAACACATTGGAAATTTAAGTAATTCCATGCCGCATAAAATGTGTACGATTCGCTCCGATTAGGAAAGTAATGCGTCTCAATTGTTGCAATTTTTACCTTTACTTTAGTTTTCTTTAATTTTTTTAACAGCCCGTTCTTTTCATTGCGAATTCTTTCAAGCTCGCCCGAGAAGCAAAGAAGACAAGAGTTGCATGGTTTAATGTACGTAAAGTAGAATTCGTTTGTATTTACAACTTTATTGCATAAGCAGGTGTTAATTGAGGAAAAATTGAGTTTACTGAAGAGATACCATTCGTCATTTATTAACTTTTTAATAGTAATATCTAACGAAAGGAAAATTGTAGAATGACAAACGTCTTAAGGAAAAACAAGTGAATCGATTCGGGAAACTATATATATCTGGCATACTGGCGAAGATTAAATCGACAATTTTATTCTGAGAAATAACGATAGCGCTAAGGTGGATATGGCATATGTTCGGCTTAGCTTCAATAATTAATCGTACGTGCTACAACTATAAGATGGGATCAACGTTTATGAGTATTCCAAAACACTTTAAAATCACATAATTCCACTCAACCAATGATCAACAAATCGTTTGGCTTCATCGTATGGGAAATTATATATATATACATTGTGAGGGTTATTGTTGCCTAAAACCCGGTGTTGCGGCAGCTCAGTGGTTCCAGGTTTTTGTTTCAGAAGAAAATTTTCGTGTTAAGTGTTTTGTTAGTTTTCGGTCGAATTGCATATTTTTCTTTTTCCTTTTGATATTAGCTCGCTATGCAATTGTCTTCATTTTCTAAGCAATAATTAAAGTACATTAAATTTATTTCGTTTTAAAACCTTTGATTCTTTTATTTTAATTCAATTTAACTTCTTTCCCTTTTTTCTACTTCACAAAGTTCACTTTTCTTAATCTAAAGACCTAACACCACCATCATTGTAACCGCACTAACTCGACCGACACGTCTACTACGTTGATCGCCTCGTGACCAATTCACTTAATCTAACTTACTCTAGCACTCAAATTTCTAAAACTTCAGCTGATTTCCTAGTTCTCTTTACTTTATCTTAAGTCTCTTAACCTAACTTACTCTAGCACTCGCCTCAGACACGAAGAACCTGTAAGGCCAAAACGAGGGACGACTTTGTTTCCTCACAATATATATAGACAACATGTGCTTATGTCCTGTTTGCTGTTCGCAATGTATTTTGTTATTCGTGTATTATTCAAACACAAATTCAAAAATGTAGCTCCAAAACGTCAACGTAAAGAAGAGTTTTTCTAGGAAATAAATAATATAAACGAACTTTGCTTCGAAATAGAGAACAGTAAAGTTCTTGAAGTGACGATAAAATATATGATCTATTGGACGCTGACTCCGAAATAATCGACATGGATAATGAGGAAGAGCACTTTAGGAGCAGGTGTGGGGGCGAAAAAGAATTCTCTAATTCCGAAGACGAATGTGAAGAGGGCGATCAAAATGCTTGAATCGATGGAATTGTTCGGAAAAATTCAAAAAGATTCTGGACTTGACCTGGAAGATCCCCGTTTCATATTCTCTTCAGCCCCAAAGGGATATATATATAAAACCAAAATAAAGAGTTGATACTCGACCTGCACATTATGAATTATAAAAATGCGCATAAATTTAGACGCACGTCGAGTGTTAGGATCCGAATGGAGTCGAGCTTCAGCGGATTCCTATGCTTTTATTGTAATCTTATATGCACTTATTGCATATTACAGTGTCATGTTATTGCTCTACGTAAAAATTGTTTTGAAGTAGTTTTTAGTTTCTTTTAATTCTTCTTCTTTCTTTTTGGATTTTGTCAAAATGATTTCTCTAAAAATATTTGAAGTTAATTGTAAATAATAATTAAATTAAGAACAAATAAATAATTTTAAACAAATATCAGTTTATTTTATTTGAATACGTACTATAATTAGCGATCGTCAATTATACTGCCTGTGTGTCAGCTTTAAACTAAAATCCAATTCAATTTAAAATGTCAACAAGCAGTTTAATATTAAAGACAACAAGTGACGCTAAAAAAAATTAAAAAAAGGAATTGACACAACTTATGTAACGGTTTTTAGTAATTTGTCGATTGTTAGATATCTTCCCAAGACATAAAAGCGCATCTAATGTTGTGTGAGTGCGTGCCAGTTACTATCAGTAATCATCATTTTTATAAGACGAAACAACTCATATCAAACGTAAGAAATAATATTAAAGTTTGTAACGCCCGCGAATAAATTCAGGGAGGGTATCTGTCGGTCTGTGTTTACCTAAAACGTCTCAGTAACGGCATGCCGTTATGGGACATCATATGATTTTTCGGTTCTTTGCAAATAGCGGGTAGCCGCTAGCTAAGCAAAGAAACAAGAAAGAAAAAAAAACAAAATCATGCGAAAATTATTGGTGGTAGTTTCTTTTTCACGTTTTTTTTGTTTTTTTCTCTTCCTGCTGAACGCTTACTCGAAAGGTTTTAAGAGAAGTAGTGGAAGCATGAAGGTCAGAAGAAGGTGAGTGGAAGGGAAAGAAGAAGGGCCTGGCTTGTCAACTGAGGTTGATCGGGGAGTTAAGAGCAGAACTTAGGGGAAATAACAACAGACCTTAGAAGAGTGCAGACCTTTCCGCAGGATACCAGAAGAAAAAAAAAAAAAGAGAAAAAAAGGATTCAACTTAAACAATATATTATTAACTTATGAGGATAGCTTCCATTATGTTCAAGTAAAAGTTAAAACAATCGTGTAAAAAAAAAGGGCAGAAAGGAACAAGAAATCTACGGGGAAAATCGCATGTGTGTGAAGTAAAATAAAAGAGCTGATTGTGGTCGATAAGGAATATGTGCGCATTTGGATATGTAATAGAACTATCTTTGGTTTTAACTACTTTTTTTAAATTATTTTATTAGTTCTATTTACAACAAATAAAAAAAAAAAATAAAAAAAAGGGCAAAAATTCTATTCGATTTTTATAATTTACAAATTCATTTGAAAATACTTTGAACGAAAAAAGTGGCTTTTATATTGGTAACCAAGAAACCACCAATATTAAGCAAAGTTTTTTTGAATAAAATCAACAAATAAATGAGATACCATTGGAAAAAAAAAAAAGGAAAGCGAAAAGTCCAGAAACATGAGTGAAAAAAAAAAGGAAAGTTTTCTCGTGAAGAACAGGCATACCTATCCCTATGGCACAATGAGGTTTGTTGGGTAAAATAAAAAAAAAACAAAAACAAAAAAAAAAGAAAAATACAAAAAGAAAAGGAATGTGCATTGTATAAAAATCAAAATGTATTGGATCGTAATTGTTAAAGAAGTACCCTTTTTTGTTGGTACAAACATAGAACAAAAGAAGGGCAAAAGGTCCTTGTAATTAATTATGACTAAAATTGCACCTATTAATTGACTGTGAAATAAAAGAGAAGTAACGAAAAGAATAAAACGTTTTCTTATTACTGTTCCATCGATTTTCTGAGAACTGCTTTCGTATCCAGTGAAAAGGGAGTTGAAGTGCAAATCAGATCGATACCTTCGCATGGCTTTTGATCAATTACGCAACAACCAGTTGGAGGTACATCAGCCTACAACCCGTTCAGTGACGCTATCGTGACGTCTGCTTTGTGAAACCTCAGCAACCGGGGCAAACATCAGGTGTTCCCCGCTAAGGCACTGCATCGTTAGATGACGCTCTCTCACGTATTATCAGTATTATTGTTGCTATTGCTATTATCACTATTCAAATAAAGAAAATATAAGAAGAATGTGGTACTAAGTAGGATACGCCGCCGCTGAAGCGGGGGCCATGAGTGGGATGGGTGCATGAGCGGGTGCGGGTAGGGATACTTTGGGGCAGTTACCAACGGACTGGAGATGGACTAACGGACGATGTACCGGACAGACAATGTTATAAAGGCATTTAAAAGAAAAAAAAAAATCGGATTTGTTGTCATAATTAAATTTTTTTAGTTTTAATCTTTTTTTTTGTGTTTTTGCAATGTGGCACGACGGGCTGAGGGCAACCGCTCTATCGGCCTAGAGCTAGCTAGCCGCATTACAAGTTATTAAAATTAAATGATAATAAAACTACTGAAGCAGGAGTTACAACAAAAATAACGACATCGCCAGTATTTAATTTGTGACAAAACGCCAGCATTAAACGTGGCTTTTAAGAGAACTTGAAACAAATTGAAAATATAAAAATAAATATAGAAGAAAAGCAAAGGAAAAGCAAAGGGTAAATAAGAGCAACCAATGCTTTCGAACTTCGTAATCCATAATCAGCCAACCAGTCAGCCAGTTAAAGCAAATAGTCAACATTAAATCAGATCGATAACCATTTGACTCAATACTTTGAATACTATCCCTCAACAGACATTAGACGCTAAAAGATAGAAAAAAGCAAATAAAAAAGAGACTAGAGTATAAGAAGACAAAAAAATTTCAACAATCAAACTCAAACACCGAAAGCAGTAACAGGAGAACAACTAAATTTTTCTTTTGTTTGTTCTCGTTGTATTGCAAATTGTCAAACAATTAGTTTTTTAAATTTAAAAATTAAAAAAAAAAAAATGATCGTACATTAGAAAAAATAATAAGAAAACACAAAAAGTTAACTTTCAACTTTCACTTTCCAAATTTGCTTTTATTTCTTTTGTTTTTGAATATATTGATATGTATTGGACTCGTTTTGATCCTACACATAGTTATAAGTTATTGATGTAGGATATATGTATTTTACTTTTCGCTCAAATAGTTTGTTATTCTCTTGTGATTATTGAAGGGATGTTGTAATAAGTAAGAACTGAACAAGTAAGAGCGGAAAGAAATGAGAATATCACATTGGAAATAATTTAGTTGACATTTTCGAATAGAGGCGTAGTAAAGAAGTAGATGGCCCATCCGATATAAAATCCGTCATCATCCACTAGGATTGCAAACTATAGGTGCCGAGTTAGAGATATTTTGATAGAAAACAATCCGTTCTGTCTGATGATCACTGACGATAGATAATTTAGGTTATGTAACCTTATTTTTTAGCCGCTAGATTCTCTCGTGATAAGAGTTAATTAATAGGAGAAAGTTGAATTATAACCTCAAAATATATTAGAATTTTTATTGAAATGAGGAATACAAATCACCAAGATAAAGACGCTTGGAACATCCGCGGGGGTAACCCGCTATTATTTGACTAAAAGGAAAATTTTTGCATGAAGGAAAAATTAAGTTTATATATAATTATTAAGTATATAAAAAATTCCGTATGTATATACATATATGTACATATAATAATAAATAAATAATTGTATGTAATAATTAAATACTTTAAGTTATATTGCGGATGGGGAAATTAATTTGTGTTTAAGTTATTAAATAGCTGCGAAAATTTACAATTATTACAAATTGGGTTGCTATTAAAACTGTAATTCCCCTACGCAAGATCACAAGGTCACAAGATGCAGCGAATTCTACAAAACCCTCCCGCAACTAACAGCAGCACAAGTAACATTAAAGTTTTTGTATTAGATAGCAGCAACACACAACAAACCACAGACGCTACTTCGCACGTCAGAAATATTCACATACACGACTTTAATGAAAATTTTTCAGCCAATGTGGAATTTCTAGTTTTTCCGTCAAACTGCCATCCTTTTGATCCCACTGTCCGGATGCTTGGTTTATCCAAGCCAAACCGCAATTTGCTTCGAAAGGTGTCACAACAAAAAATTATTGCGTCCGTTGTTGACTTTATTCGAGATCCTCTGGCCACAAACAAATATAAGAAATTTGAAAGAATTCTAATCAAAAGGAATTCTTTGAATGAAGTTTCGAAACTCGACAAGATTTTGCCTAACATAGATATGGGTAATGGCAAGCCATTAGAGTCCTATCGAAGTCTCCTCGTTCTTGGTGGATCTAATTTTACCCCTGGCCTTTTGAAAAGGCTTCGATTAAAAAAGTTGCTTAAAAGTTTGATCGTCGCACATACATGTTCGAACGTGAAGGACACTAAAGAACTGAGCTCGCCGAAGATATTATGGAGGCGGCTAATCTTTATGAGATTAATGCTGTTGCATCATTCTCGCGTAACGCCAGCGACGTAACTCTACCTCTTCAAACCCTACTCGAATTTCAAGCTGTGTGAGGGCTTGAACAAATTAATGCTTCAGGTCGGTAGTATGAAAGCGTAGTTGAACCAACGTGATTCTAGACCAGCTCGTTTCAGATTTACATTTCGTTCACGCAATAAGTCTTTATTCAGAAGAAATCCCAACTGGCTTTGTAGATACCGCTACAGGTTTAGTGAGAAAGCCAGGAAATACGAGCAGCCGTATATATTGTTATAAATTTCCGCTTTTCTAAGACACGGTCCGTATCGTTAGATCGTGGATATTTTTTTCAAGAGAAATGCACTTCAGAATTCTTTTAACTCCAAGTTTGTTTATTTAAAATCTATTCTTTAAGGCTAGGATTATTTACATTTTACTTTGGCAATACTCTCAACTTCTCAAGTTTAGTGTTCTTTTTCGACTCAAATGTTCTTGTCCGACTCAAATGTTCTCGTACGACCCACTCTGCCTTCTGCAAATAGTCTACTTATATACTTTTTTCCAAGCATGTTATTAGTACTTAACTTCATGGCTTCATTTTTAATCCGTCAACCTGCTTTTCTGCTAATCGTTTTCCTCGGCCGGCAGCTGTATGACGCGCCACGCACATGCACCGGGGTTTTTCGCTGCCAGTTTTTCTGCTAATCTTTTTCGACGGCCAGCGGCAGCATGACGCGCCACGAATATGTACTTGGGAAAATCAATTAGTTAGCATTAAATGAATTTGGGATTTTCGTAACAATATTTTTAAGGTGAGGTAAAAGGAAAGAATCGATAGTTGCGGCAGCTAACTAAATACCTTTCAAATGTGCACAACTCCGCGTTTTTGTATTTCGCAGACAAAATAAATTAAATTTTTTAATTTGCAAATAACAAAAAATCGTCTGATGTCATCTTGACATATAAATGGTTCAACCATATATATATTTAGCAGGAAACTGTTAAATATTAACTTGAATTTTCGCCATGAGTTTCCGTTCGTGTTTTTGACTGCTGAACTCTCCACAGTAGATCATTGTGGCTGATTTCCTCAAGAGGTACGATTTGCTAGTTGCTGGTAAACATAAACCTTTAGTAGAACTTTTAACTAAAATATCTGTTAATGCTTGCCGAAATTATTATACCCTACACCATTTATGGTAAAGGGTATATTAATTTAGTGCGGACGTAGGTAACACGCAGAAGAGCTCAAGATAGACCCACTATTTATTATACCGATCAATTCAGAATCGTAATCTGAATTGATCTAACCCTGTCTGCCCGTATGTCCGCATGTTCGTCTGATCTCTGATGTCCGTCTGACTTTGATGAAATTTGCGCGTGTACAGTGACGTGTTTTGACCCAAGGACGAACGCTATTGAAACTACTTCGGATCGCTCCACTTTTTCGACCCTATATCGACCGTTTTTCATATAAAGCCCTATTGTGAAAAGTCGTTATAAGCGAAAACATTGTATTTTTCAAAATTTCTTGGCAAAAGTGGCTAAATAGTAGTATTTCGGCATTCCAAATTGGTATGGAAAGTCTGGCCTACAACGCCTAATGATGAAAATTTTATCATAATATTAATTTAACATAAAAAACTGAACTGTACTAAATTTGCACCATCTCGGCCTATTTTTTGGATACTACCCTAATAAGGATTTTCACGAAAACTCGTAGAGCAAAAAAGTCTAAGTTTTAATACGTGGTGAAGTGACTATAATAGTAATTTAATACATGAACGAACTCTACAAAATTTGGAACATCTGCATCTATTTTTGGATTCTGCTCTGTGTAAGGTTTAAACTAAACAACATTGGTTTGCGTTTTGGGCCGCTTCCCCATAAGTACGCACTGAAAAATATGTCTTTATATAGAGATACAATTTTTGCCTTCCATAAAAAAAATGAGGAATTCTTTTAGACAATGTAGTGTGGGGTATTTAACGGTCGGCCTTGCCCGACTATGAAGTTCTGACTTGTTTTTTATAGAAAATACATTTTTAATATTATTAATAAAATTTATCCGAGTTTAACCGCTGAGCTAGATTATACAAAACAGGTTAAACTTACGACAATCCACAACTTGAAGGCTGAAGGTGTTCTGCCATTTTCCAGACCCAGACCATTGCACCACATCAAATATGAAATTGCTAAAACAGAGCTCAAAATGACGGCCCAGTTCTCTTGTGTGCTCTTGTGTAGCCAAAAGAGTCCAGATGAGTGGTGAGCTTATGAAGATTTTGGACGATTAACATGTCGGTATCCCTTGCCGCATATTAACCATATAATTTGAAACTTATGAACTGAACGCCTTTTCTCAAAGCTAGGCTTGGTTAAGATGTAGCATCAGATTCCGACGGCTGAAAAGGATATCTATAAGACGGCTATAAACATGACTTTCAGCATGTTCGAATTTATTCGAATGGCTTGTGGGTTAAGGAATTCTGCACAGATATTCCAGAGATTTGTAAGCGTAGTGTTCAGTAACTTGGATTTTATTTTTGTCTATATCGACAATGTTCTACTTGCCAATGAGTCGGAGACAGAACATTCTGAACTTTTAAAATGGGTTTTCGATAGATTAAATGAATATGGTTTAAACATTAAACCGAATGGGTGCATTTTTGGAATAACAAGTATTGATTTATTCGGTCATAATATTTTTAAAGAGGGCGATAAACCTGCCATTAAAGACTTTGAACTTCCGAAATCAGTACAATAAGCTCAGAAATTTAAAGGAATGATCTTCATGAAGTTCATAGGAATGATTTCCATAGACATATGCCTAGATTAGCAGAACAGGCTGCTATAGTGTTTGGCTAAGATTTTGTACATGAATCTGCAATAGTTGTTGATGCTGTAGCTGCTGAAGCTGCGGTTGTTGTTGCTGTTGTTGTGCGTTTATATTGGAAAAACTTTGAGTCACGGGAAATTGATTGCGGCTTGTAATATTATTCACGTTCGTTGCTGGAATGTTGTGGTTAAATTTCGTTTGGTTTCTCGTTGTACTGGTCCTCGATATTAAGATGAGTTACAAAGCGTGAACGTTTCTGCAAGACAAGGCGTAAACGCTTCTGGTTCGTTTTTTATGATATGCCCCACACAGATGTACTTAATGTGATATAAGAGATCACATATCGGATCCATGTATTCTAAAGGTGTCCATGATGTTTATCAACAACTTCTAACATTTCATATAATAAAATAGCTATACCAGTTACAGCATTGGGCTTGTCTTGCTACGTTGCAAAAATGAACCAAAAACATGGCACAGAAACACTAATTGGGATTCCGTATGGACGCATGGTTTTAGTTTGTCTTTGATATACCTAACCTAAATAAGAAAAATAAAAAAAAATAAATGGAAACTTTTTAAAAGCTTACTTAGTTATTGTGGCTAACTTAAAACAACCCATATGATGAAATGCTGAATGAGTCACTGCTAATATAGCTGCATAAGTTTTATCGATCATCGCCGGTCGCATATAGCAAAAGGCACCAGTAATAGTACTAACCTGCAAATTAGAAAGCAGACCAATGTAATGGACAGCAAATCGTATGCAAAAGTACTGTCTAATTTCTTATTCAATGATGGACGGTCTCTTAATATTCGCTCATAGAAGTGTATGTAGTGAAGTTATGTTATAGGACGATCTAAAATTATAATATATTATTAATATTTCTATTTTGCGTTTTCGGCCAAAAACTTACCGTGAAATTTATATAATATGCTTAAATAGTTGAGAATCACCTCCAAGATCTGATGAACATGCTGTATGGGTAATTCAATGAAACGATGAATAAATACATCCGGCACTGGCAAAAACCTTAAACAAACATTTGAAAAGTAAACTGGCAAAGGTGGATGTGAAGCCGATTCATCAGGAGCAAATTTCTCTGAGTATTTCTGGTGACACGATAAGTGCTTTTCATGCCTAAAATTATGAAAATTTAAAGTAGGGAAACTAATTTTGATGTTTTCTTGTCTGCGATTTTAATATGAAAGTGTTATTTTTCTAAATTTCCATTACGTTTCTTCTTTTCTTATTTTGTTTCCAATGATCTGGGTTATTTTCTTTACAGAATTCTGTGACACGGTTACGTAATTCGGAAGATGTCAACAAAAGTAACTGTATTATAACAAAACAAACTTAGGCCTTATTACCCTCTCGAGTACGCAGAGGCAGACATAGGACGACACGATCTATGATTACAACGTTATATTTCCAAATCATGTACTTATGGAATTTACGCATTTGTGTATAAATTCCTTGTCATTCGCCGAAGCCACGTCGTTGACTAGATAATCACAAAACTTTCGCAAGTTGCCAGATAAAGCACGAGCACCAATAGCCTCTAGAATTCTAAAAAATAAATAATATATGTTAACCAATGTAAGCGTGACAGACGAAGAATTGTAAAGCGTATTTGTAAGGTACAGAGCTTATGTTCTCGTTGGTCATGGAAGTGCAATTGCGATACTCTTCCTCCAACGATTTTTTCAATAATTGCTGATTTTCTATTGGATGACTATTTTGAGTAAAGAATTCACTAAGTACAGTGGGCAAACAGGCCAAAGAATGTGAAGCCCATGAATGTAGAGTGTTTTGCATGAGGGTGCTATGTAATTCTTTACACCAGGATTGCGTTTCATCACCCGAACAAATAATATGCATAGAACGAGCTAAAGTTAAAATCAAAGCTCGATTCAATTCTTCGCATTCCGACGATGCCACTGACTGGCAAGCTTTCCACTGAAATGTCGAGAAAATTGAGATTGTATCTCAGCAGATCCGAGGCCGTTTATCAAACGTAACACACTCTCTTCGAAAACTCGCCATAGTTCTACTTGCATTTTGTTAGTTTGTGGCGTAGAAGCCAAAGAATGTAAGTGTGACAACAATTGAACGCGGTAGTGTGGTGGTATATGATGTAATCCGCAGGAGACCATTTCAAGAAGAGTATGCTATATTGCCCAAGCTTCATGCTTAAAAATTTGCAAAAGTAAGTGATCTGAAAGATTAAAAAGCAAAATAAAAAGATCTCATTGATAACAATACCTGAAGTCACTTAAAAATCCTTTAATGTTCAGTGACTTGATTTCCTTAGCAGACGTGCGTATGTTTCTACTGAAGCCGGTTTTGTTCTGAGGTTATTTTATCATTTGTCGTACAAAATTGCCTGTCAAAGACATCTTGCTGTGCACCGTGAAACTGTGCAAAACTACCATGGAAAAGGGTACAGGACCTATAGGACTGCCGGTATTACTTTTAACATTGCCACTAAGTGCTTCTGCTAATACATTTAACGGCCGGGAAAAATATTGCTGATTTGTAGAGTAGGCATTGCAAATCAAAATAATTCGAAAATCGTTTCCTAAGTTCATAGATGTTATAGTGTTGGATATAACGAGATATTGATGGAAGCTGAGAAATATATGGAACGTTATAAATTGCAATATTATGTAGTTACAAGTGAAGAAATAAAGTAAAAAGGCATACTCGTGGTGATTCTTTAAAGCAGTGGGCAGTGGGCGTGATATGTTCATATTCTCCGCTCTGGCTTTTTTCATTAAATGTATCCATNGGACGGGAAAAATATTCCTGATTTGTAGAGTAGGCATTGCAAATCAAAATAATTCGAAAATCGTTTCCCAAGTTCATAGACAGTATAGTGTTGGACATAATGAGATGTTGAAGGAAGCTGAGAAATATATGGAACGTTATAAATTGCAATATTATGTAGTCACAAGCGAAAAAATAAAGTAAAAAAGCATACTTGTGGTCATTTTTTAAAGCAGTGGGCAGTGGGCGTGATATGTTCATATTCTCCGCTCTGGCTTTTTTCATTAAATGTATCCATATGCAAATGGGAGCCATCTGTTGAAATGACTTTATATTAACTTAATGTTGAAATAGATGTACAAAAGGAAAGTACCTGTCTTAGCGAAGAAGATTTATTACAATCAGGAAGCTTTAAAGGCTCTTGCTCGGGATACAATAAATCGAATAATTTAAATAAAAACGTTATTCCGTATCGAGCCGTACAATTGGCAAGTGCTTCTGGGTCTTACATATCTGCACTAATCAAATATGCCCTAGTATCACAACCGGCGTAAGGTATACAAAAAAAAGTATATAATATTTGAATATCTCGTTCTGCAATTTGGATAAATTTGTTATTGTATTTTCCGCAGATTTATAACATGTTGGGTATCTAAGATTCGCCTGGGGCGAATGTAGAACTCCGAGGTATTTTTAAACTGTTTGATTTAAATTTTTTTAGTGGAAGCAAATGCCTCTGTTTAGTAAACTCATCTATTACATGCAACCCTTTGTGGAACATTTATTAGATCCTTGGCTGCAATCTTTACCATTTCCTACCATTCTTAAGCTTATGCACTCATGTATTTTAACGGTATTCATATTTCTGCCTATTTTATATCCCATCCTAATAATGATCGCTTATTATGGCATATTGCAATTGTTTAGTCTAAGTATATATATTTCATTTAATTCAAACATACTGTTTAGTCTAAGTATATATATTTCATTCAATTCAAATATATACATTTTATTTCTTTATGTTCAATTCACTTTTGCTTTGCACATTCATGTTTGTTTGAATGTGCACTTATTAACGTTTACTTGTTCATGCACTTGCATTTGCACATTCATGTTTGTGTGTTGGTCTGTTTGGCATAACTGACCATAGACAACGATATCACAAATTACATAATTCAGACCTTGAAGTGTGTCGTCGTTGTTTACAATAATTTGCCTATGTTGCATTTTTATGACACACTTCAAGCTCCTCATTTCTCTGGAGTAAATAAACGCAAAAATGCAAGTGCATCTTAGTTTATAAGAATTTCAGTTTATATATCTGCATTTTTAGTAATAAAAATTGTCTTTTGCTTTCAATTGGCCGTGTTTTTTTATGATCAGGGCTTTTCCAGTTACAAGTGCTGGAAGGGCCACTTCAATAAGTTGACACGACCGGACGCATCGTTTGGTCGGTTTATGTCAACCAATTAGGTTTATTCACCAGTTTGTCATTCAGGTACACTGTACTTAACATTTGAACGTGGTTCTCCTTTTGGCTCTTTAGTGTCCATCTTGGATACGCTGATAAATCAATTTTGACGAAGAAACTATTAAATCAACATTTTGGTGACCCCGACGTGATATTATCATTCCATAATTCACGCAGGCTGCCGAACACAACATTTTGGTGATCCCCCGACGAGATTTGAACACGTCCTATTGAAACATAATCAACGGTCGTTACATCAGACCACTGAAGAACTCAGCACAAAGCAGTTTTCCGTTTGGACTTGCCAACATGGACTTGGTGCCTGATTCTAAGAATAGGCAAATAAAGACCAAATATATTCAACAAGTGGTTGAAGCATATTTGGCAAGGCAGTGTCAATTGGACACACTTAACACAGCACACAAAGCAACTTATCCGTTTGGATTTGCCAACACGGACTTGGTGCCTGATTCCAAGAATAGGCAAATAAAGACCAAAATATTCAACAAGTGGTTGAACCATATTTGGCTAGGCAGTGTCAATTGGACACACTCAACACAACATAATTTAAAATGACATCAATGAAGGAATTGATCAACTTGCAAACCGCCACTGGTGGAACCATTCAGCGTATTATACGCAACTACAAAAAGGATCCAGTTGATAGAAAGGGCAATGCATCCTACTATCATGAAAAACATCGGATCCTCTCCGAGCTATGGGATGCTTTCGAAGCAACGGATGGCAAGTTGCGCATTCTTGTCGAAGACCAGACGAATATTGAATACTTTGACGGTCAATATTACGAACAGATCCAAACTCTAACAAACGAGTACCTTGAGATCTTCAGCAAAGAAGCCGATCGGATAAAGGAAGCCGAATACCATGAGCCACCCCAAAAACACGTTATCAAATTTAATGCTCGCGGCACAGCATTAAAAAGGTTTTTAGCCGGACTTGAAAATGTAAGCCCCAACGAACCACAGCAATTCTACACAATCCGTATTGACACCATAAAGAAGTTATGGGGTCAAGTAGAGGACTTATATGATGAAGTCTGGGAACAGGTCTCAGATTCCCTGATCAATGGTCTCGATCAGGACAACCATGAACAGCTTCAATTAATGGTCGTTGAAGCGTTAACCAAACTTCACTCAACGCCCATCCAAGACACAAAACTCGGCCCATCAAGTTGCAATGCACCCATTGTAAATTCATTGCCGCTTCCAAAAATAACCATGACCAAATTCGATGGAGACTACAGCAAGTGGAGACAGCTCTACGACCTGTTTCTCCACATGATTCACCTGCAATGTACAGAAGATGTGGTACCTGAAGTCTAATATCACAGGAGAAGCCGAGCGCTTAATTAGCCATCTCACAGCAACGGCAGACAATTATATCTCCGCTTGGACAACTTTGCAGGAACGCTACAACAATAAGCGTCTTCTTATCTCAACTTTGGTGGAAAAATCTTCAATCATCCGGTCACCACTTCAAATGCAAAATCCATCAAAAGCCTAAATGACACAACGCGAGAATGTTTGTTAACACTGTTGAACAACATTGGAATCAAAACCAATGAATGGGACCCGATAATAGTGCATCTTCTAATCAAAAAACTTGATCGGAATCTTCACATCAGGTTTGAGCAATCCTTACGCCAACCAAAGGAATTGCCAAGCATTGACGATCTGCTTTCATTCCTGGAATTCCAATTCCAAACAATGGAAACAATCAATCTCAACGAAAGGCCGTCACATTCAAAGAACAAAACGGTCTCATCATCTATACGGGCAGACACAGAAGACAAAAAAATGCAATTACTGTAGCACAGGAATACATTCACTTCACCAATGTCTCAAATTTCTGCAGCTATCCGAGATAGACAGATTGAGGTACGTTCAATCGCAAAGGCTGTGCTTCAACTGTTTAAGCGCCAACCACTCGTCTAACAAGTGCTCTTCCGGCTCCTGCAGAAAATGCAATAAAAAACACCACACAGTGCTGCACCTGAATCAAACTCCCAAGCCTCCCTCTGGATCAGCATCCAGAAAATCATCAAATCCGGTGCCAAATAAGATTCAAGTTCAGCCAAGTCCAACATCATCCACCACTCAACCACCTAAAGTTGAATCAAATGCATTAAAGGCAGTCGTGACGTCAGCAGCAGCAAACAACTCAAAGCCACATACGAATTATGTCTTACTGGGAACGGCAAGAGTAAGAATAATTGCGGCCAGTGGAAATTCAGCAGAATTTCGTGCAATTTTGGACTCCGGCTCACAAGTAAATCTCGTTTCTGAACGCCTAATCAGAAAATTGGGTGCTTGAACAAGTGAAACATCACTGCGTATCAATCATCCCTCCACAACCCAATTACTTATTAGACGTATCAGGATGGAAGATTCCAAATATAAATTTGGTTGATCCGTACTTTAACCAACCAGGAAAGGTAGATATTCTATTGGGAGCAGAATACTACTTCGAATTGATGCTGAACGGCAAAATGGAATTAAGCAGCGAATGGCCTTTCAACATTTTTAAACACATCTCTAGGCTGGATTGTCAGCGGCAAGGTATCCACAAATCTAAACTCAACACACATAGCAACATGCGCTATCTCAACAGCTGATATAGAAGCTGCCAATCAGACGGCACTAAGTGATGTCATTGAACGCTTATGGAGAATGGATGATGATGGGCTATGTGACGAGAGCCTATCACAAAATGAGCAACATTGCGAGGCACACTTCAGTCAAAATGTGCAAACCAAAAACGAAGATCGTTTTATTGTAAAATTACCTTTTCGTGAAGACTCATCCGCACTGGGAGAGTCAAGAGAAATGGCCCAAAGAAGATTTATCGCTCTTGAGCGGCGGCTACTCAGAGATTCCTCCACTAGAACAAAATATGTTAAGTTCATGGAGGAATACGAACAGATGGGATACATGACGGAGATAGACATTGAGTCCGTGTTAACTCCCAACTACTTCATTCCACACCATTGTGTGCTTAAACCAGATAGCACAACCACACAGCTGCGCACGGTTTTTGATGCGTCTGCTAAGACTTCAACTGGCTATTCGCTCAACGATCTGATGTACACTGGTCCAACAGTTCAAAGCGACCTTTTCTTTATACTGGTTCGATTCCGATCGCCAAGATTCGTTTTCACTACAGACATAGAAAAAATGTACTCACAGATAATGGTACATCCAGATGATAGGAGATGTCAAATCATTCTATGGAGAACAGATCCTTCATTAGCCATCAAATACTATCAGTTAAATACAGTCACGTATGGTACAAGAGCCGCCCCATTTTTGCCACGAGATGCCTTCAGAAGATTGCGATCGAGAATGAAGTCAGCCACCCCTTAGGCGCTCAGACATTGAAGGACAATTTTTACGTTGATGACGGACTTGCGGGATCAAACAGTCTAACAACCGCAATAGAATCACAGCGGCAGTTAATCCACATCTTATCAATACATGGATTCAACTGCCGCAAATGGAGCGCTAATCATTCCCAGCTATTGCAAAACATCCCACAAGATTATCGAGAAGTTAACCTTGATTTCAGCAATGATGAAATGGAATCGATTAAGACCCTTGGCCTCATCTGGCTACCGAAGATTGACCACCTTTGTATTAAGGCAAATGTGGAACCAATGAATCACGCCACAAAACGTTCTGTTAGCTCTGATTTCCCAAATTTGATTGATCCCCTCGGACTTCTGGCTCCTCGCGTGGTAAAGGCAAAAATATTCATCCAACACTTATGGCAATTAAAACTGACATGGGATGAACAATTACCACAAGAATTGGACACAACATGGATCAACTTTCGTAAAAGTTTAGTCACCCTAAACAACGTACAAATCTCCCGACACATGTTCAAGGGCAACCTCCCAGAAACAATTCAGTTACACATTTTTGCGGATGCTTTCGAAAAGGCATTTGGAGCTGCTGCATATATACGAGCTATTTTCAAGGATGGCAATATAATGACACGCTTACTATGCGAAAAATCTCGAGTAGCACCCCTCAAGAAGCAGACGCTTCCGAGATTAGAATTGTGTGCAGCACTCTTGGCTGTACAACTCGCATATCGATTACGCAAGGATATGCGATTAAGTAATCCACCAATCCATTTTTGGACTGATTCCGAGATCCTGCTGTCTTGGATAAATTTACAATCGTCATCCTTTCAGACATTTGTTGGCAACAGAATCTCTCAGATTCAATCGTTAACCCTGCCACAGCAGTGGCGATACGTGAGTTCTAAGGATAATCCTGCAGACATTCTCTCAAGGGAATTATCAGCAAAGGCCCCAGCAGGAAGCCAAATGTGGTTTCTTGGGCCATTATTTCTACACGGCAGTCAAGAATGTTAGCCAACACCATTCCCGCCACAATTCCAGGTTCCTACCGATCTTGAACGAAAGAAGGACCCCATTATGGTGCTGACAACCACACGTAATTATGAATTCATTTTCAACATCGACCACAAGGGTTCGTTCGGAAAGTTACAACGAATCAGTTCCTATATACTTCGTTTCATCCGACTATCTACACCCAGAGGTTCCTCAAAATCCGATTTGAATCGCACAGCGCTCACCACCAAAAAACTTGAAGCAGGACTTATGGTCATAATTCATGCAATTCAAAGCTGTGAATTCCAAAATGAAATGAAACAATTGCAGAACCATCAGGAGATTGCAAAACAAAGTCCAATTTACACATTGCCTCCGTTTATTGATGACAACGGAGTGTCAAGTTAGTTCACGATGACAACAAGCACTGCAGTCCACAATCAGTATTGGGAATAATGAGACCACGCTTCTGGCCTATAAAAGGAAAAATAATAGCCAGAGCAACTTTACAAAGATGTGTACAATGTAACAAGGCACGTCCCAAACTCTACCAACAAATAATGGGCAATTTTCCGAAAATGGAAAAGAGGAAAGAGGAAAAGAGGATACAATTTCACTTCATTCCCCCCAGGGCACCGCAGTTTGGAGGCCTCTGAGAAGCAGCCGTCAAATCAGCAAAAAATCGTCTAATCCGCAGTGTACGCTCATCTTCATTAACTTATGAAGAATTGGAAACTGTGGTCATTGAAATAGAAGCAATTTGAAACTCGCGTCCCTTGACACATATGTCCAATGATCCAACTGATTTTGCTGCCCTAACTCCTGGACACCTATTAATTGGTGAGGCTCCCCCAGCTCAAGTTGACACTGAAGCCAGTTCTAAGAAACTTTCACTTCTGTCAAGGTGGGAACTCGTCTCTCAACTCAAACACGAATTCTGGAAAAGATGGTCCAATGAATATCTTCACGAGTTACAGCAAAGACATAAATGGAAAAAACCATCGCCCAACATCAAGCCAGGAGATATGGTCATCATCAAAGAAGACAACACTCCTACCATGAAATGACCATTAGGACGAGTTACACATGTATATCCAGGAAACGATGGATCTATTCGAGTTGCCGATGTAAAAACCTCATCCGGAATATTTAAACGACCGATACATCGCCTCGCCTTGCTCCCCATTGATGATAACAACTCAGAAGCACAAGTCACTACACAAGAGACTGCAGACCAAGATGTTCAGCCACAAACAAAAAAATGAGATAGCCGTCTACCAATCTTTTGGTAGTACTATTAGCAATGTTGCTAATGTCCTATGGTCTTTTGAACCCCCACAAACAATCAGAAATTTGGATCCAAGCTTGTCATTCATTTTGAAGAAGTTGGCTCCACTACCATATCCACAAGTCAATGGAATCTGATTGTATATTGTGACCTTTCAAGCTATTGGAGCGACATGGCGTTCTTAGTCAACAGAACAAATCAGCTGCGGAATTTCTGCACAAAAATGAAACCGAATGTCTCGTGTTTACACGCCATGGAGCATTTTCAACACATGGAAACTGATTTGGACCTCGACAACAGATTACTACACAGATCACGAAAGAAAAGAGGTGTAATAGACTTCGTTGGAAATGTCGCACACTCATTATTCGGTGTGCTCGATTCCGAATATGCAGAAAAGATGTCAACAACAATCACTAAGCTACAAGAGAGTGATTCATTTATACTAAAACTACGCCAGCACTTGCCTCAATCTTTAAATTTACCGGCACCAGAGGACGACCTGTTGGAGTTCTACAAGTTAATAAAGATCAAGGGCGGACTTACTCGCAATCACGTGGTGCTCAATGTAACCTTAAGTCAATCGTGATAAGTTGAAAGTTTATAAATTAACGCCTGTTCCCAACTACATAAAGAACACCACGGTAGTCATACAAACTTGTAGCTCTCTGCTGGCTATAAACGTCAAGAGAGGATGCTATTTTTTGGTTTCACCTTCTCAACTCAATTCATGCGACATCTTAACACAAGACTCTTTCATATGCCGTAGTATTCAACTACAGTATAACTTCAACGCTGAAAAATGTAAATGTGAGATCAATCTATTCAACAACCTTACTTTGCCAAATTTCCAGCTGGAAAGGCTTACAACAAATGTAACGTGGATGACTTTAGCACACAACAACCAATGGATCTATGCATATTCTTTACTCACGCAAGCAATGGCCGTATGTGACAGAGACATAATCCCACTCAATGTAAAGGATTCTGGGTTATTAACTATTGAACCAGAATGCATCCTCCAACACGACTCCGTCCACATCTCAGGCCACAGCTCGGTAACAACAACATTAGCATACACAAGTCTTGGAGAATTATCAGAACTATCACAACAAGACTTCGTCAAAGACAACTCTACCGCAACCTTCAATTATTCAGTACTATCCAACCACTATGCTATTCAGCTAACTGAGCTGGCAACAATTCAACACAAGCTAGAAGTCATAAAAGCAACCACGATTCAGCATCCTAATAGCTCGAATCATAATTCTAGAATAGCATACTCAGCATTGGCCATCAGTGTAGCCGCGATTACCATCTTATTCTGCAGTATGATCCTCCTTAAGAAGGCGGTAATTGCACACATTACTGCTGCAACAACCCATGACAACCCACAACATGAGGCAACACCAACTCCAGCTCCCCGTACTTCTCGCAGTCCAAATTTCATAGTCCAAGTCTAACAAGGCATGGATAACCAAGTTAGTTGACCGATTGGTCAAAGCGGGGGAGAATGTTTAGTCTAGGTATATATATTTCATTTAATTCAAACATATTGTTTAGTGTAAGTATGTATATTTCATTCAATTCAAATATATACATTTTATTTCTTTATGTTCAATTCACTTTTGCTTTGCACATTCATGTTTGTTTGAATGTGCACTTATTCACGTTTGTTTGTTCATGCACCTGCATTTGCATATTCATGTTTGTGTGTTGGTCTGTTTGGTACAACTGACCATAGACAACGATATCACAAATTACATAATTCAGACCTTGAAGTGTGTCGTCGTGGACTTCATACATTATATTGATTATGTTTTCAATTATCGAATGGCAAATGAAAAACATGCTGTATTTGTCCATCTATACATAGAGCGCTGGCGCCCGCCTTGTTTGTCGACTATATGCATTAAATATTGTGCGTAATGATGGGTTAAAACCGTTTATATATTTTTACTGCTTATATTTGGATTTTTATGCATGTAATATACAATATTTATTTTTAAAAAATTACAAAATTCGATTGTATGATTGGATTTGCGGATTGGATTTTACAATGATGTATTATGTTATTATTATTATTATTATTATTATTATTATTATTATTGTTATTATTATTATTATTATTATTATTATTATTATTATTATTATTATTATTATTATTATATAAATTTAGCCAGAGAATAAATTCTAAGATTAAAGTCTTAAAGCACTAGCATCTAAGGCTTTCGGCTTTATTTTTTTTTTATTAATATTATTATTATTAAAAGCTCTACCCCACTTGAGGTTTGAACCCACAACCATTGAATTGCTAGTCGAGACTCTTGCCTACTCGGCCACTCAGGTGGATTGTGAATTTATAGTTTTTATTCTCTTTTTGAACTTAAAAAAGGGATGTTAATTATTAGTTGTAAGTTTCTTGTAGTTGTAATGCTAAAATTTAAATAAATATACACAGAAAAAGTAAAAATAATAAATTTTTACTAGTTCTCTGTGGGACGAGCTGAGGGGTCATCACGATCAATAAGTGGAGGTGAGGTCAAGACTTCAAAATTTCGTGCTGGACTTTGCGTGAGGTAGCCTGCTGCAGAATTTAAGCCTGTGAAATATTTCTCGAAATTAGTTTTCAGATATTTCTTGTGATTCGCTCTTGTTTACTTTTACCTGTTAGATACCCTCCGATATCCATTATAAAAAGATCATGGCGTTGATCTTTGAATTCTGACCACACTGGATGTTTTAATAATATTTGTGTAACGCGATCACCGTTATGTTATGTGTCATGCCTTTTAATGCAGTTACTATTTGTGTTTTAACAGCAGAAGCATTATCCACATAAGCTAGGCGACTTGCCAGCAAACTCAATAGGTATGGTATTAAACCTACTTCCTAAGATTGACTTATAAGAGATTCCTAAAAGCGAGGTAGACTTTATAAGACAACTTAAAGTGTAAAGTAAATTGACTTACATGCTTTTGCAGTTTGAGAAATAGCGCTAACACAAAACTAAACATAAGATTATCTTAAGTAATGCGCAATTTCTCATTATATCTGTCTCACCTCTGACAGTGATAATTGATGTAATATTGATGAAGCATTTCTTGGTTGTAAAGCAAGTAAATTGAGTAATTTCGGAATATGACCTAAAACTGGTATATCTTCGGCCAAGTTTGGCTGAGAACGTAATAGTTCCATTAAGCAGCTAAGCAGCTTTCTTTAAAGTCTAATAGGTGTGAAAGAAATTGCTTCGGTTTACGCAAGGTCCAGGCAGGATTAGCTATGAACAGTCTTAAATAAACACCGGCTACCACTACTTCATTGGACACTATGTCCTTAAGAATTTCTGGATCTTTCCATAAATGTTTAAAATTTAATTTTTGGGCAATGGAAAACCTACAAATAACCCACTTCAAAGAATTGGTATTTAAAAAAGAACAAAGTTACTTATACTTTGCAGAACTATCAGCCGCAGCATCCGAAACATTATTTCTCGTTTTGTCATTCCAAACTAGCTCTGGATGTTCATGCACATATTCGAACAATTGTACAGCTGTTTGCGGGGACTCAACCATAGCATCCACAAATAAGGCAGGCAAAAATTTGGATATAGTTATATGGACCTTTATTTATTTATTTATTTATTTATTTATTTATTCCACTTATACAGAAACTCAACTAAAACAAACAACAGTCGAGTTCAAATGACTCTTAAAGTAAATCTTAAATTAATTATTATTAAAAAAACCTAGTATAAGTGCAATAAAACAAATAAAAGCAAAAAAAGAAAAAAAAAGAAAAAGAAAAAAAGCATGTACACAATTAGCACAGAGCCACACCCACAACCGGTACAGAACCTAGTTGCAAATGAACCCCTAAGCCATCGCAAACATGCATAAGCTTGGCAACCGATAATAGTAACAACAATTAATTTTCGAATCATAGTAACTTTTTAGGATTAAGAGCTAATTTAAGTACGACATTGGCAAATCTCGTGTATTAAGCAATGTTGCTTTAATGGACTTTAAAGTGTCCGTTAATGAAAAAAGATGATAGACGTTATTTAGGTTCTTGCAAACAACTCTGAGCGGGTTAAACAGCTCATAATTATATTTACAATGACTAACCTTAACCAAGGTAAAGTGCCTAGAGAAGCGGTTAGGAGCATTAAAACTTATTTCTTCAAGTAATGACGGCGAGTCAATAGCGCCGTTTATTAATTTGATTGCGGAGCAAACGCCAAGAACAAATCTACGTTTTTCAAGAGACGGTAAGGACAACAGAAGCAACCTATTTTCATAGGGGGGAAGAGAAGCAGACGGATCCCAACCCAAATTCCTAAGAGCAAACAACAGAAATTGCTTTTGAATAGATTCAATTGCGTCTACATAGCACCTATATGAAGGAGACCATACAATAGAAGCACACTCAAGCATATGCCTAACCAAACACATATACAGCCTTTTGGTAATATACGGATCATCTAGCTCTTTGGACCACCTCTTGATGAGACCAAGAGCGGACCTAGCTTTGCTTATCGAGAACTCAACATTCAAATTGAAACGTAGCCTACGATCAAAGAGGACGCCTAGGTCTGTGAACGACTCAACGTCCTCCAACTTGTGCGAATCTATAAAATAATGGGTTATGAATGACTTCCTTCTAGAGAAAGAAAGCTTCTTACATTTATTTAGGTTTAGTGTCATATAAATTGAAGAGCACCAAACCAATTTATTTAGGTCAGTTTGAAGCTGATGTGATTGCGATTCTAAGGAAAAAGAAGAAAACAGTTTCACATCATCAGCATACATTAAGATCTGGCTACACTTTAATCGCCGAAGGCAAGTCATTAATGTATAGATTAAATAAAATGGGTCCTAAGTGGCTACCTTGAGGTACTCCTGACGAAACGTGGAATTCATATGAAGTGGTGAAGTTAAACAAAACCCTGAATGACCTATTATGCAGATAAGAGCTTATCCATTTCACTAAATGGGAAGGGAAGCCAGCGGCTTTAAGTTTAAAGATAAGTAATTTGTGGTTAACCAAATCAAACGCTTTGCTAAAATCGGTGTATATGACGTCAGTGCAAGAGCCATTGGAAAATGCCTTGAAAACTTGACAAGTAAACTCTAACAGCTTAGTGACCGTAGATCTTCCTTTTCGGAAGCCATGTTGGAGTGGAGACGTATACGATTTGATGGCAAAGGCCAAATGGTGAGTCAGAATTCTCTCAAATAGTTTAGGTAAAACACTTAGCTTGGCAATGCCTCTATAGTTCTCCACGAGATGTCTGCTCCCACTTTTGTGAATAGGAATAAGATAACTACTCCTCCAACACAAAGGGAAAACACCTAAATTCAGGGACAAATTAAAAATCTTTGAGATAACACCACAAAGCTCAATAGCGCAAGGCTTAAGTACACATGATGGAATTCCATCAGGTCCAGGCGCACAACTGTATTTCAGAGAAGTCAACCCATTAAAAACGTCGTCATCAGAAATAACCAAATTGGGTATTGAAACCGAGTTAGTTATAGGATAAGGGTAATTTGCTGATGAATCAAAACTAGCAGACGAAAAGTTTCGTCGGAAGTACTCCGCAAACAGATTTGAGATTTCAAAATCATCCGAGGAGTCAGAGCCTTTAAAAGAGACAAACGAGGGATGTGCAGAAATTTTTCTTTTTGAATTAACAAATTTAAAGAAGAATTTAGGATTAGCAAACAGAGAGGATTTAATGAGCTGAAGGTATCTGCATATGCAATGGTGATTGTGGGAGTTAAATCTATGCCTTGCGGCTGAGTACGCGAAATAGTCTAGAGAAGAGCCACTTTTTAAAAATTTCTTGAACAGCTTATTTTTCCTATTCTTATAATACCTAATTGTCGTATTAAACCACGGGGGACACCTACTTCGAGGTCGGCACTGCTTAAGCGGAACAGATGCAGCGATAGGTAGATTTAATGTATTGTAGAACGATGACAATAAGCTTTCTATATTCCCAGTTGAGAAGTCAAGCCTCATATGTGAAAGATGAAATTTTAGCAATACTATATTGGTTTTAGGAAAATCATAATATTTGCTGGAAAAGGTTGGGTTCGGACTATTAAGGCAGTTCAAAGAACCGTCATACTTGTGATGAAAAGAAATCCTCAGGTAAACTAAAAGGTGGACAACGATTGACATTAATCTCAGGAAAATTGGCAAAGCAAAGATCAAACAGTCTACCATTACAATTAAAGGTACAGTTATATTGACCTAAATTATGGTCAAGTAATTCATTAAAGAACACTATAGCTCAGATGTTGAAGAAGGAATTAAACAGGCAGAATTATCACTGTTACACCAAGTCACTTGAGGAAAGCTGAAATCTCCCAACACAACGACAAAATCGGTAGGTTTAGACTGCTTGGCCACTTCACAAATGAGGACAGCCTGCTTCTTATATATGGAGATATCAGAATTTGGGGGAATGTAGGAACATGTAATAAATAGCTGTTTATTAGGTATTCTCGCTCAAATAGCGATAAATTCGAATTAAAGAAATAAATAAATATAATAAAAATAGCACGGCATTTTTTCACCTTTGGTCCGCTTAAACGATCGGCAGTCATTTTGGCTAGAATTTCAGCGCACATTTCCTTTAAGTGGGGCTTACGGGAGTTGCAAAACATATCCAGCAAATAAATCACAGCTCCTTTCATTTGAGCTTCCTTAATCATTTCCTGAACGTTTATTAAGCCTAATAAAGTTTCTGTAAGGCTTACTAACAAATTTGCCAATAGCTCACAGGCAGCCATTTCACTAAAGTCCTTGTCCTTGTTGCATGAAATCAAGGATACTACTTCTAAAGTCACGGCCTCTACAGCGACACTCTAGCATTAATTTAAAATAAATAGAAACACTGTATATGCCTCATAGGAAATCTTACATTCACTTCTCCTCAAAAATAATAAAGTACTTTTATAGTACTTCATAGCATAAAATAATAGAATACCATTGTTAGATCGTAAGACTATAAATGAAAATGTATGTTTAGGTTCGATTCCTTCGTCATTATGCTTTTAGATAGCATCTTGCAGCAATCCGTGAATAGGATTACCTAACTCTTTTCATTCTTTTCGACGAAACTTTCCCCAACAGAGATTAAATATACCACTTTTGATGGTGAATTGTTGGCGTTATACCTCGTTATCAAACCTTTCAGACATATTTTTGAGAGTACACAATTTCCTGCGTCTACCACAATCTTTTAACTATGACTTTACAATCTAAAAAAAGTAGAATTTCGACACGCGGAGACACTAACGTTGTGGCAGATACACTTTCAAGAGCGTTTGAAATTGATGGTTGTAAGTCCACGCGTTTAAATTTAAAAGGGCTGTCTAGAGAATAAAAGACAGATAGCTAATTACAAAACGTATTAAACGAAAAGTACAGTAATTTATAATTTCTTACAATTCCTATACAGAATTTGCAAATTCTCTGTGAATGTTCTTTCAAATTTTTAAGACCATATCTGTGGCAGACATTAAGAAAACTTATTTTGAGTGCGGAACGGAGCACCTGGTCCAATGATTCTCTTCAGTGTAAGAAATCCAAGATCAATGGCCTGTCTTGCAAATTTCTATCCTCAGAGGAAGATTCTGATATATACACATGGACTTAGGACACATGGATAAGATCGTTGTTCTCGTTGGACCAATGCAGTCGCGTTAACGTTCCTGAATAATTATCTTTCGCGTTTTGCTATTCCGCTTAGCGACCAAAGAACCTAGTTTACGCCAAAAGCTTTCGCGGGGTTGACGTAATTATTGGGTAGTCACAAATTTTGGTTTTTGTCAAAGTGATTTCTATAAAATATTTGTTGCCATTTATCAATAAGAATTCAATTAAAAGCAAATAAATAATTTTAAATAAATATCAGTTTATTCTATTTGAATATGTGCTATACATATGAAAGAAGAAATTTGAATGTTTTGTAGCATTATCGATCTGTCGCGCTCTACCATGATTAACAATTTATGCTAAGTTCATATTTTAACATAATATGACACCTAACCTAGTTAAGATAGCCTAATTTAGTTGTAACCCACTTAGTCGTAATTCTAGTAATAACATAGTTTAATTGTATTAATCGCTTACGCTATCATTATTGTAATAACCTACTTTAATTATATCAATTGCTTAAGTTAGCATATAATAATTTATTATATAAGCTACTGACCACACTTCAGGTGGGTCAGAAGAAGTAAACAAAAATTCAAATTAATAAAGAAAATTTAAATTAAACATAAATTAATAAAAGAACCTTTAAATCTGTTTGTCACTACAGTTTCATATTTATGAAATACGAAATGGGGTCCTGCATTCTTTTCACGAGCAATGAACAGAAATTGTTTCACAGGAATTATGCGATTTATTCGATTTGATAGAAGAAGCGAGCAGAGCCACCGTTTGCAGACTAACAACTTTGCTCTTATCTCAAAGATATGAAATACATTCATAGAAAATAGCCAAAACTACTACAAACCCAGTTACTGTAGATGAACATTTGAGATTTGAGACAAAAGCAATGCGAAATGAGAATAAATATGTTGCGCATGGGGTTCCGTATTTGTGAAAAGATGACATGAGACCATCAGCAATACCATTAATGAATTTGTTGTGCTCAAAATCACTGAACTATTGATATAATGCGGACGAAATATATTTTTTTGTGAATACATCCTTAGCAACAAAACCTCCAATTAAAAGAACTACCTTAGTAGAAACTCTTCCAGGGAATAGGAGAAACTGGCCAAATCTGCGAAACAAAGGAAAAACAATATGGCCCACTGTTTAACACAAACTATTGTACTCTGGCAATTTCCAAAACTAAACTGAACCAAAAAGTGCTCTTCCTCAGTTCGAAGAACGAATATGTGAGAATTGAAAAAAACAGTAAATGTATATATGAAACTATGGCTTTTTATAATAAACCAAATTTGGCGTTGATATGGTGGATCAAATGCCTAGAAAGTATAGCACAAAATACAAATCTCATAGATAGCCTGTCAATGTTTTTTTTAACATTTTGGATTTAGCTGCTATAAATAGTTGGATTTTATGTAAGCAAACAACCGGAGAAAAGATACCGCGACAACAATTTTTATTTCAGTTGGCAGAAGAAATTGCCACCAAACACCGAGATTTACAACAACAAAAAAAAATGTATATATATTTCTGAAACACGAAAACCATTGCTCCACACTTAAAAAGTATGCTTGTGGAAAATGTTTACGGAAGAAACCTTTTATCTGTAAAAAATGCGACGACCAATAATTTCATTTTACTTTGAATAACGATATCTTTGTAATGCAATCTATGTTACTGAAGTAGCTTATAATTTTCAGATACGAGGCTTCTTTCTAAAAATGTATATTCCTAAAGCTCTACCGCCGTTGGTAGATATATATATTATAGAATTAGATATATATGTAATATATATTACATGTCTAATAAAATGTCAGTAGTGTTAATACTCTTAATTCGCCAAAGCTTGTAATCAACTGTGTATCATCAATCTTTCCATACGTCATGGCTATCGCTAGTGTTGATAAAGTGCAAAGGATCAACAAATAATAATTTCCTTTGCCAAACAAAACAAAAAAAAGTAAGTAAAATGTGGTTGTTAAACAATCAAGTAACGCTTAGGAATATATATACATCAGGTGGAACGGTTTCTTTGCTCATTTTATGTTATTTCGCCTTAGAGTAGCATCGAAATTGAAAGGTTACCTGAAAATGGGTAAATAATAGCTTTTGTATGTTTGTCAACAGCGTAAATTAAAATATGTACATCGTCACATACGACTTTTTCAAAATTTTCTCAGGTCAGAGGACATTTTAGGAAAAATTGATGGGCGTAACTTTTTGTTGTGCTTTTCATGTTCTTGTAGCGCGTTGCTGTACAACATTGAATGAGATATTCCTAATATTCGTTGAAGTGATTGAATGCGTAGATGGAACCCACTCCTGTGTTTCCTCAGCCCACACAACATGAACGTTTCATAAGCCGAAAAGCATAGCCTGAATGCAATGGTGTTGAGTTAATGTATTTTCTATCTAAATAGTTTGTTTGTAAGGTTTAAGACCTTACTAATTTATTTATTTATTTATTTTTAGTTTGCTGTAGACGTTTGGAGAAAAATCTCTCATATACAGGTATATATCTCCAGTAACATAACAAGTCAAGGATTGAAAACGTGTTGCAGGCCATCAGTACGTCGAGAGTGGGATGTTTTGCACACCGGAGTAGCATTAGAATGAGTTCAGTATGAGTGTAGTCGGAACGGATATGAAATCCAAAATGAAAACACAAGATTTGGGTGAGAGCGGTGAGAGCGGTGAAAATGGGAAAGTAGATAGACAAAAGAAAAGTGATAAAATTAGAAAGAGAAATCGGTGGTTTTGATGGAGGCAGTTAGCTCCATCAGATAAGAGTAATCGTGAGCACAAAAAATATCATATAAGTTGGTATACATACGAAAAAAGCAAATGTTCATATTTTGCATTTAAAAATAAGATGTTCAGCCTATTCAGGTATCACGCATAGTCACTTTCAAGTGCTCGGATCATTTTTAGAAAGGGTGTCATAGGTATGGTTGGTCCTGAGTCTGTAGAGGACTTTGATCTCCCAAGACGAGAGGAGAGAGTCCGCTAGGGGTTTAAAGGACATGGATGGAAATACTTTGTAGAAAAGACGATTCGCTTTTCCTCTTGCAATGTTTATGTAGAACGCCAGAGATAACTTGCAAAATATGGACAGGGATCGAGTGGATGAAACCAGAGCGTCGCCTCAGGTGTCTATTTTCAAAGGACTACATTTTTTTGGCTAGATAGGCTGCAGGACGTGTAGAATTGGGCTGATCATTTTAGAAGGCTTCTTTGTAATGATCGGAAAATTGGCTATTGGATTGTTAGGTTAGCGTTAATTGAAATGTCAAGAAAACGAAAGGGCCTGTAATGGTTTACCTTGATGCCACTGATAAAAAGATTGATAGTTTTGTTTGATCTCTTTGCAAAATAGATTGCGCTAGTCTTACTTGCATTAAAACAAAGGTTCAGTTTCCACATTCTTCGAAAAAAAATTGGCTTTAAGGAGCGCTCCCAGGGAAATCAGTAGAAAGTCATCAGCATATTGGAAAATGTGTGTTTTTCAATCTAGCAGCTAGTGCAAATAGACCGTAAACAGATTGATGAGTAGGAGGCTTAAGCAGCTGCCTTGAGGCAAATTACCTCAAACTACAAGCCCAAGATCAGAACGCGCTTCAATATGAAATTGAGGACGCGTATGTGAAGGCGGATGTGAAACCGTATCAACGTCTTTGCTAGTGTTTTGAGGTTGACACATTCCTAAGCCTTGCTAATGTTAGGGGACAACAAAATAATTTTCCTATGTACTCTTTTTTCACTGTTTTCTCTGGAGAGTTCAGTAATACAAATGTTGATCGATTTTTGTTTTTGACATTGGAAACAACGAGATAGTGTGGGGATTAAGTAAGGCAACGAGTCTTTGTTTAAGCATCAAATTAATAATTTTAAGTAACGCCGCAATGAGCAATCGGTCTACAGTTATTAATATAATGGTGGGTTTTGCCAGACTTCAGTATCGGAATTATCTTGACACCACCTATTCTTGAGGAAAGCGCTCTGACCATGTCGCATTTGATGCCGTTGCAACTAGCAGCTTAGGTTTTCTTTTTCAAGTGCAAAACTCTTGAGAAATCGTTGTAATAGTGAGGGGTAATAGAGTCATGGTAATGAGAGACAGCGGAAAAACAAACGAGTTGTTAACAAGTATATGATTATTCAGGAGGTCTAGACAATTTTTATTGTCTGTTTCCGTCCAGCTGGGTTAACATGTAGGTCCGTGTCTTGTTATGCGATGACATTTGCTCTACTTCGAAGCAAAGATTAAGATTTCGGATGCTCCAAAACCTCATAAATTTGTCTTTCACCACGAAATTTGTAATTTTCATAAGGACGGAGATTTGAGATATGGGTCCATAGTTCGCGAGCTCATCAAGATTTTTGCCAAACTTAGGAATCGGTACAATCTTGAGTGCTTTTACAGCGCTAGGCTCAAAACATGTGTGCCAATAACAGATTTGTGCGGAACACTTGTACGGAATCTTCTTAAAGAATATTCTTTTTTTTTGATGGTGGCACCATCGTATCCATCAGCATGGCATGTATGGACCGAAATACACTTATAAATCTGACACATTCACATCCATTCCCTTAGAGTTTAGAAAAGTATCTAGAAAGTCGTTTCAGTGCAATTTTTCGAAGGACATGGTGAAGTTTTTCCACAATCAAGAATCCAATCTGCCACATTTGAAATACATTTTTAAATTTTACGACTGCTGGGATGGCTTTTTGACGGTGTTTGTGGGAGTAAATTTGATGTTGTCGGAAGGTTGCGACAATACAATTTAGTAATAGAGTGTATTTGTATTTCAAAGTGAATTATGCGTTCTTTCATTTTCTCTAACGAAGGCAGGAATGTTATGCACTGTCCCGAATTTCCCTGTCAAATTGCAAGGCATGTATGCCTTTAGAAATTTGAATTACAATTTATTGGCTTTAAGGAAGTTGCTAGCGTTTTGAGTATTATCAAGAGGAAATTTAGCCTTACCGTTGCTAAATGTTTTGAGATATATAAGTCCATGAAAATTGAAGAAACTAAGTAATAAAAGTCGCCAGATGCCTCAACGTCATAGAAGTTGGTCTGATTTGGAGTGACACTTTTGTTCTGCAAGATTAAATTGTTTCCATCTTCACCAATAAAGGCAGCTGCACTATCACAACTATTTTCAGCACCTATCACCTTCTTGCAATTTATTGAAGTATATATTGAAAATAGTTCATATCGACAGCCATGTCCTCACCTGAGGACGACGGTGTAATATTCCCAACAGGTACTTTTTTCTTTTTTTGGCGAAATCAAACACTTACGTTTTGTTTTTGTTTCTCAAAATTTATGAAAGTCTTATTCATTTAGTACCACTTTATTTTTATGTCTCAGCCCTTTGCGTGGCCTCAAATCGCGCTCGCATATATTTTAATTCTTTTGAAACTTTAGAAAGAATAATTTAATTAATAAAAAATTTCGTAAGTTTCGAAAAAATTTAAACAAACGCTAGCCAAAAGATTTTTGCTTGCTCGCATACAGACCATCTGTTTAATTAATTTTGCGTATACGCTGTGTTTCCGCTTCAAGCTTTTCGATTAGCGAAATGAAGTTTAAAAAAAATAGCTGTTAAAGAAGAAGCCTAATGACGGACTTTACTGCGAAAGTTACACGAAACAATAGAGTTGCGTAAACGTACGTATACAAAGAGATGTTGGATTTTGGTTCTTCTCATCTTCTGGACGCTAACGTATACAGTAAATCAAAATTCCACATAATACAATATAAAAAAGAGTTAAAATAATGCAATATAAAATGTGTTATATTAATTGCCTTAAAATATATTACATTAATTGCCATATCTGCTGCGGTCTCGTCCTATTCAATTGAATTTCCTACTCCTTCCTGGCGTTGAATTTATCATTCGAGCGAAAATTGCCAGTAAACTGTTATACATAACTTGCTCGTACATTTCTCCAAATGCGGATAACACAATTTATAAGAAACATGGTGTCTCATTTATGACGTGGCCAAAAAGTGTAAAACTACGGATATAGTCATAGCATTGGGAAACTTCAGTTTGTCAAAAGTTATTTGGTGTTGTAGTAATAATTCTGGCTGTATGGTCCCCTTCAACATCTGATGGAGCTATTGTCTTTTCCAATTAATTATTTGATTGTAATTTACTTTAATACAATCGTACTCCTAATTGCAATGGGAGACTGCTAGATCTTTACTTTGCCAACTTACCGGAGAGTTAATCGCTGTCCATTTTTTAGTTTATCTGTGCATCCGTATCATCCATCAATTTGTATTTCCTTTTGCTACAGGCATGATGGTCCGTTGAATTACTCTAAAGTGCCAAATCCAACTTCCTCTAATAAATGTTATGATTTTAACAAAACTAATATTTTCCTGCTTAAATCTCGTCTCTCACACATTATGCTTGATTTCTCTGCTGGAAATATTGTCTTCGTTCTATAATGTATTAAATCTAACTATTTCTGGATCCGTTCAGATCGAGCAACCTCGTCCTCGAAGCATGTGCCCCGAAGCTAGTTTAACAAGGCAATTAAATATTACAAAAATAGGAAACACAAAAATTTTAGGAAAAGTGGCTCTTTTTACGCCTATTTTGCCTATTCTGCATCAAAGCACATATTTAATTACCTCAAGCGCCAATATTATTGCAGATATCTGCAGTTGATAAAATGCTCTCTGCTAATCCTAGATATTTTTTCAATTTTGTCAACCCTAAAAGAAAAATCGCCATATATCCTTCGCAAGTTTCTTTCAATGGCTAGGAGTCGTCTAATGATATTGAAGCCTCGAATCTCTTTGCTGAACACTTCCGACAAAATTTTTCAACTGCTAATTCCGATTCAGCTGTCAATTATCCATATCCGATATCTAACTCGGTTTTGATTCCCAACTTTCATTTCAGAAAATGATGTTTTAGATGGTTTATGTGTACTTAAAACGTGTTCTGTCGAGTTAAGTGGCGTTATTCCAATGATTTTTAACCATTCCTTGAAATCGGGCGTTTTTCCTTTGTGTGGCTCTCGCAGGGATGTCGTACATCCTGATTTTAGCAAAGCGTTTGACTTACTTACCCATAATTTATTGGTCTTCAAACTCCAGGCCTCTGACTTTCCTTTCTACTTAATGAAATGGATAAGTTCGTATCTGCGTAACAGATCATTCAGAGTTCTGTTTAACTTCGGTTGAATTTTCCATGACAAGGTGGCCAATTGGAACTCCTTTTATTTAATTTAGACATTAATGATCTCCCCTCGGTGATTAAATCCAGCCAGACCTTAATGTATGCTGACGGTGTTAAACTTTTTTCTTCCTTCTCTTTGGAGAAGGAATCGTATCAGTTTCAAATTGACCTAAATAATTAGATTACATGGTGTTCGTTAAATTTTATGAACTCAAATTTTAAAAGAAAGGAAAAAGCCGTCTTTCTTAAGAAGGAAATCATTCAGCACTGAGTATTTCATTGACTCACACAAGTTGGAAAACGTTGATTCGTTCATTGGTTTAGGGATTCTATTCGATCAAAGATCACGTTTTAATTTAATATTGAGTGCCGTTTAAGTGAAGCTAGGTCCGCGCTTGATTTCATTAAGAGGTGGTCCAAAGACCTGAGAAATTCTTACATTAGAGAAAAGCTATACATGCGCTTAGTTAGACCAAAACTTGAGTATGCCTCGGTAGTGTGATTTCCTATCTATAGGTGTTATGTAAATTCAATTGAATCCATTCCTAAAGCAATTCTTGCTGTTTACCCTTACGAATTTGGATGAAGACCAGATTGTCCCTCTACTTCCTTATGAAAGTAGGGTGCTTCCGTTATCCTTACGTCACTTGAGAAACGAAGATTTATTCTTGGTGTTTCCTTCCTAATGATACTATCGATTCGTTCACATTACTTGGTGGGATAAGCTTTAATGTCCCTAACTGTTCCTCTAGACACTTTATTTTCATAAATCTGAGTCAATGTAAATATAATTATGAGCTGTTTAGTCCGTTCAGAGTTGTTCGCAAAAACCTAAATGTTATCAGTTGCCAAACTTTTGCATGTTTGCAATGGTTTGCAATGGTTTAGGTGTTCACTTGCATTTTACATCTGAATTAGTTGCGGATGTGCTTCCGTAATAGCTGTATATATGCCTTTGTTTCTTTTGTTTTCTTTGTTATTTATTTATACATGAATCATTTTCTAATTTTTTTTCTTTACTTCTTATATACTTTATACTTGTTTTTAATATTAATTAGTATCAGATTTACATCTAAGAGTCAATTGAACTGAATTCGAATGTTAATTTGCTTTAGTTGCTTTTCATGTGTTAGTAAATATAATAAATAAATAAATAAAATATTAGATAAGTAGGTTTTGCATTTGAAATAAGTTTTTATTTGACGCAATGAAGTTTTGCTTGAATTTTGGGTCTGGGAATAAAACTTTAACATACGGAAGCAATCTAAGCGAACGCAATAAAGCTTCGCATTCCCAAAAATTTATTAACATTTTACGAGCCTAAATGGGAATTGGCGAGTTCTATAATTATGTAATTCGCAACATTAGAATGAATGGCATTACCATAGCATACAGCTAAACCGTATACCTCAAACCCCTGCAAACACAAGTTAAGCGTTGAGCGCGATTAATACGCCAACATGTAGCAAAAGTCTATGATTTAAAAAAATTGTCTCATAACTTCGTTCTGTGCACATCAACATTCAATAAATTATATTAAAAAAATTTTCCAAATAAGTTTTCCAACTCAGATTTTCCGATCTCTTGCAATACTTTAACTGGGACATACACTGATGATGCAGCAATTTTATTTTTATCTAGTGATCCCGCGGATGTTCTCTACGGACAACAAATTCATCCCAACAAAATTTTTCCCTGGGTGAACAAATGGCATATTAAAATAAATGCTGAAATATCTTTACGCCTTCACTAAAAATATCCCTATCAACTGGGTTAAACATCTTTGGTTACCTATTGACACCAACAACTTGTTCCAAAAACGAAAAGACTCCATTGGCATATTTGTCCAGCGTCCCAATTTAATCTAAAAATTAAGTATTGTTTATAGAAGTACCCTTCAATATATTTGAACTTGACGCATACAATGTTGAAATATATCAAAAAGATCAATTTAAGACTCTTCGCTTTATTTCTAATGCCTCACAGTTCGTCAGCGACAGAGCCATTCATGATTACTTGGATTTTCCATGTGCTAAACATCTAATGCAACGACTTTCTTCTAAGTACCTTCTTATGCTGAGTAACTATAACTGCAATCTCTTCTAGATACCTGTTCTAGATAAATCCAATAGCATGAGAATATTAAAATATTATAACACCACGTACTGGATCTACAAATTAGAAATTAACGCAGTTTTTCTTATTTAAATTTCAGTTTGTATAGTTTCCTTTTGTTTAATTATAATTGTACTGTTATATTATTTCTATTGTGGAAGAATAACCTCTGCTATTTTGTTCATCTATAAAATTTTGCTTATCACCTTTTTGCATACATTGTAATTTAAATATGCTATAAAAACAAAACAAAGAAAAGTTTTATTTAAGCTACCCAAAAGTTGGAAAATAAATTTTATCCTATCCACTTTTATGGTACTATACAAAAAAGTTTGGGAAAAAGTAACTTGTTACACATTCAAATCATAAACGCTCCAAGCTTTTATGTGTGGTCACGTAAAACGTTGAGACAAAATTTAATTTCTATCTTTTAGTTCACTTGAAATAATTAAATATCTACATAATTTATTTCATGACAATTTGCTTTCTCCTCTCTGCATTCTCTCTCTGCGTTTTCAACATCCATATCGACGAGATTGTTAAAAGAATTAATCTATCCTGTCGTGATGTTATTCAATTTAGAATTAAACACTTCATAGCGGCAACTTTATATATATACATATACATAACGCACGATACAAACGCATTTATCGCATTTATTATTATATAAAAACACACATCAAGTAACACTATGCTTTTATTTGTGCTACAGTAGTTAGCGGGGAGATTGTTGGCAAGAATAATACAAGCAAATCTGACCAGTAAACTAAGTAATGTGCCTTTGAGGGAAAGGGCTTAAAGCAGAAATTGAAAAGTGACAAACACGATGTACTTAACGAAAACAATGGATAGTATGCCCCCTTCCTACGTTCATAAAGCAGCTCAGGGGCCGTCGCTAACCGCTGCCCCGATTTTTTTTCACTCTGAAAGTATTCTCTATATCGCATCCAGAATAAAACACATATCGTATTCGTCGCAAGTGCACGTTTTTTCTTAGGACCGACTTTGGGAAATCGTTGAGCATCGGATCTCTAAAGCAACAGTATAAAACATTTAGCGCATTTGAAACAACCTCTAAAAAATAATGCAGGAACGGTTGATCGAACTTGTTCATTAATTATATAAACGGTTCCATTTTCGTATTGTTGTTTGTTTCTTTCTTGCAACTATTTATATATTTGTTTTTATTTGTTTGTGTAAGAAAAAATTTAACTACAATTATTGCTTAAGTGTTTTACATAATACAAAATATAAATATTATAATAGTTTTGTTATTTTTGGTTCTTTGTTACTTTTGTTGTTATCGTTGATTAATTGTTTGCATATATTTTAGGGACATGATATATTTTTCTCTACCTCTTTGAATTAATATATGAAAGGTGATAGCGACAAAAATTACCAATAAGTTACATTACAATATAGACGGTGTGTGCGAAAGATCTACAGGATCTAAACATACTTAAATGTTAATTTTGATATATATATATATATATACTTATGTATATAGGTAGAGACATACATTTGTATAATTATGATAAAATGCAAGTTTATCTAATGGAATTTGATTTTGACTTGGATTTTCGAGATGATTTCGTATTAAGAAAAAATTTTGGCATTTCTAGTCTTGGAGTTTAAGACACAATATACACACGCACACGCATAAGTATATATAAAGAGAAAAGCAAATGTTTTAAGTTTTGTTTCATTATAAAAAAAATAGTTGTTTATTTTAATAAAAGTCAAATACTTAAAAAGACAAATACCTAATTGACATATAGAGCTTTAAAGAAATATATATAATTATAGAAGCATATATATCATAAATTTCTGTTGGCTTGTCCTGTTGTGTTTTTTGGGTTATTGGTGGTTTGAATTCTCTTAATTTTGCTGTTTGGTGTCTTTTTCTTCAATTAATTTCAAGTCGTTCGGTTACATAAACCTTGGCAGTGGCAGGAGCATTAGACCTACGTACAGCTACCGAAGTAATAATACCCAAGGCGACAAATACCACTCCCATTGAATTCATGATGTAATGTTCTATCTCCGAATTGCGAGTACTGAAAACAATTAGAAGAAAACGGAAGAAAGAAGTTATATTTTCAACTTACATTACTTAACATAATAAACACTTTGCATCGGCCGTCAGATAAGGAAAAAGTGTTTCAGTATGCGCCATTTTTATTACTCATGCATTTTTTTATTGGTTTCTAATAAAAATAGTGTGAGTTGCTGCAAGCAGCAATCACCTAATAAAATAACGATGACTATCGAATGATCAATTTCGATCGAATGATGATTCACTATCGAATGGCTAACTTCTAGGCCTCTGACTAACTTTTCCCTTTATATACCCTACACAATTTATGGGACAGAGTAAATCCACGTTTTAGTTTACCGATCGATTCAGAATCATTTGCTAAATCGATCTGTTCGTTTGTCCGTCTAAATTCTGTTCATGTACTTTTATGTTCAAACTGCTGGTCAGAATTTTTGGGATATTTTGAAGAAATTTGGTATAGAGACGTACTTCAGTCCAAGGACAAACGCTATGGAAAATGGTTCGGGTCGATCCACTTTTTCGACCACTCCTCATATAACGACCTATCCTGAAAAGCCGTTATATGAGAAAAAATGCAATTCGCAAAAGTGGCTAGGTAGTAGTATTTCGGTATTATAAAATGATGTAAAAGCTTTGGACCGGCTGGACCAATTTTTTGAACCACTCTATGATCGTTCCTACCGAAACTTAATCTTTATATATATATGCTAAAATAATCGAATTTCTAATATTTTATGGTGAAAATTGGCTCATAGTAGTAAAATGACAAGGAAATCTACCCTATCGAATTTGGGCCAGGTAGATCAATTTTTTGGATACCATCGCATAAAAGGATTTTCATTAAACATAGACCATTATATGTCAAAAGGCCTAATTAGTATTGATGTATTATTGATGTATTATAACCAAAGCGAGAAAATGACTGTATTAGGCGAAATGGTGGGTATGTAATAGTCGGCGTCGTCCGACATGATGTTCTTATTTACTTTTACATGCTTTTCACATTTCACTGTCTCGCTTTTCCCGAAATTGGGACTTGTCTGCATTGTGCTGCAGTGACGAAAACCTTCAAGAGATTTAGATTTAGAGACAAAATTTAGCATAAACCTGACTTTGAATTGGTACTCATTGTGGTTTCCTCTAAAACAATAAAGAAATAAGTGACTTGGATGGTCTTATCTCCGCATCATTCGATTAATGTATTATCTGAGAGTGGTGAGTTATCTTTAGCCGACGATAATATCCCAAAAGTTAGGTTAACGATGTTTTGAAAAATAAACCTCCACAATTTGCTATGAACTATTTACTCTTAAGAAAGTTAAAATCGAAAGTGATAATCTTGCAACTAAATTTATGAGCTAAAAGCGGATTAAAATAAGATGTGTTTTTAAAATATTTGTTTGATGAGAAATTCCTTATCTCCTAAGCAGATAATTCAAGCACCGAAAAAAGCATGCAAGCATTTTATTGGAGCATATACAAAGTAAAATACTTTTCGATTCTTCAAAATCTGTATAAACACCCATTTCAAGCCACGCGTGTGAATTAGCATTAAATAGGTGAAACCGAACGGAATTTGCAAGCGCATTTTCATATAGAATATTTTGTATTAATTCATCTGACATCTTGACCAAGGAATATGTAGGAATAAGGTGATAGGTAGATAAAAATTCAACGGAACTACCTCCAAAGTCAGCAAGTATTTACAGTGAACGTATGAACTGATTTGTTGACATCTTTTTATATGAGCCCCAACAGGGCATCATATATCGGTGGTGCTAAAGAATTTGGGTAGATATGCGGATATAGGAGCTTAGCATTAAAAAAATTTTTCCTTTCGCTATATATATATATGTAACTTTACGAACAAAATGGTCAAATTTACCTTAGAGCAGTTTCACCAACCAGTTGGCGTTCAGTTTCGACCAGACCAGTAACACAAGTTGCTACGGCCATCATAAAGTTGGCCAATCCAAAACTAGCATGTATAGGTACCATGGCAGATCGGCAGGAATAAGTGCGATTCTCACAGCATAATAAAACCAGAAAGCTAAAAAGGGCAAAAGCTTTACATAAGACAATCGTTCTTAACGTAGCGATTTGGTTACTTACCTAAAAAACCCAACAATAAATTGCAAAGCAAACATTGCCATTGTTATCAATCCCAACCAGGTATGCAAGCTGTAAAAGTGCGGCTTTGGTGGCTCTACTAGATTATGGGATTCAAACACTGCTAGGAAAGCCATAACAATGCATGGTATAGCGCAAGCATGGAACAACATATGAGTCAATTTCACATACAGATGTTTTATACAACGACACAAACGATATAAAAGTATTGCTGTGGAGCAAGCACATGCATATCGATTAAAAAAACTTTCAATTATTTTTATGCTGCTCTTACAAAATCCAGAAAATGTTATACATCCCGCCACCATCAGCACTGGATGCAAATTGAACTGTAGTTGCGGGCTATCAGACCAAGCAAAGCCTCCACGATAAAATATGACCCAGAATAACGTCAAGACCAAAACACCTATCAGCAAAATCGTTGATAGTATAACAATAAGCAAATACTCAAACCACGAACAACAATTCCAAGCATTTTCAGAATCTTCTTCGTAGCGTCTGGAATGAGGAGATGAAATTTTTCTTTTTTATAATTAAAAAGTAATTATCAATTCTAAAATTTTCGTAAACATATTACGGGCTGTGATGCTTATGACCGTGACGCATAGCGCCTTTTAACTCCTTCATAAAATCATCTTGTTTTGAGTCTTCATGTTTCTGTGAAAGGAAGCCCTGTAGACTTCGAGGAAAAGGTCTCAAAAATGACATTATTTTTTGTGATTAAACTGACGAAGAAAAAATTTGATTTAAAATATTTCTCGATTATTTTATTTTTTTTTTTGGTCTGCCGTACTTTTTTACCTACAAAGCACTAGCACAGTTTGACGGAATCCAAACGTTCAAGTTTATTTAATCAATTTAAGGTAGACTTACTGTACAATATTGTCTTATCTCAGTTAAAGGGTATTTATATTATAATTTAATTATATAATTATATAATTATGGTTTCAACTAGTTGCATTTAAGGTATCATAAATTTACAAACTCTTCGCCAAAACGTGCCTAAATTTGCTCTTCAATTATTATTATGTTAATAGGCTTTCCCTACATTTGCGTTTCAAAATGTTTTGCGCAAAATGTTTAAACTTTTGAAGGAGCCTTAAAAAGTAACGATAAACAATTTTTTTTCTGCAATTTAGTTAACTTTTCGTCGACCAAAGGTAAGATATTATTTTAAGACAACAACCTTTAATATATTTAAAGAAGGAGCAATGTGGTATTAATGAAAGTTTAATGAATGGAGAAACATAGGAGAAAAATGACATCATTTACTTTAGCAATGATTTTTTGTAAAATAAAAGTTGCTGACCGGAGAATTAAATTATTAAACTTAGAATCTTGAAGAATATGATCGAAAAAATTTGTCTTTATATTTTCATCAAATTGCTCAAATTAAGATATATTATCTGCCTAAAAACGGGTTAATTTTAAAATGAATACGTGGACGCCGCGATTAATTATGTTTTAATAATACCTGTGGTATGAGTATCAAATAAAAGAAAGTGAAGAGTAGGATGCGAAAAGCATAGAGGCGGGTATGCGGGAGTCGGCTCTCGCCGAATATAATTTTCTACTTGTTTTTTGATCGTTTCGCATTTTTTGCTTCAATCATTTGATTGATGGTAACGTAAGAAAAAAGACTGCTTGTGCATACTAAACGAAGTTTTTGGTCAAGTAGGTTTTTGTCGATACATTATATGCAAAGACACACAAACATTAGAGGTATGACATGAAGGTACGTTTTTCTAAAAAGATACAAGTCTTTCTATCTCTTCCTTTCTCTCTCTCTCTCTCTCTCTCTCTCTCTCTCTCTCTGTCTGTCTGTCTCTCTCTCTCAATTTCTGATTTGTCCCGTCAGATGCTAACAGCAAGAGCTGTACAGGCACACTAATCTAATTAAGTAGTAACTTTGCAATATATCTAAAATTTACTTTCCTATGCCTGTTGCCTTAATTGCACTTTCAATAATTTAGAAGACATTATTGTACAAATCGCTCATTATTGAGTGTTTTAGCCTTTAACTATATGAGGTTCAATGCATTTTCCGCATCGTCAGCAATGTGCATAAAAGTAAACATTTCTGAATGAAACAGTATCATCATTACTCTCAAAAACAATTGTGAACCTTGGCAGAAACCTGTTAATAAACAACTTAAACACTTTCTACTGCATTTGGACGTGTATTTGGAGAAATTTTTACCATGAGCAAGTAAGTGATTCTGCAAAAAAAAGGTGAAAAAGAGCGGCATTGTTTTCTTGCACTCATTGTATTACCAGTCATTATGCTAAATGCAATTTGTGCATTTGCGCATCGTAGTTAACTAATGTTTACAAATGTTTTGGCTGTACGCCAAACTTTAATATAACTCACGCGCGGTGAGCAGACCAGTTCATATTGTTATTTATTTGCAAGATATATACATATAAGAAAACAAAATTGCTTGTGGTCACAGAGAGTGAAACGTACTATCGTACGACTACACATATAAGCCCGTTGATTAAAGCGCATAGTTTAATGACTTTCTGAAAAACGACTATGTTTCACAAAAGAAAGAGTGATCAAGTAGTGACAACTTAAAGGGGAGGAGGTGGGACATGTATGTGTTATAACTGTATCTTGAGTATCGTATCCCATGCCTACTGTTATCTTATGTTATATACTGGGATTAAGAATTCAATTACTTATGTATGCAATGAACTCTGCTTTAGGAAATGAAAGTTACATGAGAAAACTAACTAAAAGTAATCAAATAAACAATATTTGTTTTGAATGTAAACCTTAGGGACCACTGATCTACCATTCAACATTGGCTACTGTATCTGCGAAGCTCTTCTGTCATTTAGCACATAAAAGTAGTTCGATTTGGAAAATACATTTTCTGAGAAACCAGATCCATCACCCGCCAAAAATAATATTGAAAAATCAAAACAACAACACGTATCCTAAAATCTAATAAACTAAATTCCTCAGAATCACTAGCTCTCAACTCTACTCAACAAATTACAGGTTGCAATGAGTCCAATCTTTCATACCTTATCAATTAACCTTTAACTTCAACTTATTCACCTGCGCCCACTCGTTTGACTTCAAATGTACCCAAACACCTAACTACAGATTATGCTGCTAATAATAATAAATTATTCACGCAAAATTCCTATAGCGACATTTTCGACGGAGACGCTGACACGTCAACATAATCCACCTACCACTCCGTTTCCACGTCACACCAAATAAATAAACTTTTTAAAATTCTCTAAAGGAACATTATGAGACTTATTAATGATTTTGATCAACTTCGTACACTCATAAGTGATTTTTATCCAACCTTTATATGCTTTTAAAAACCCATTGTAGAAGTTCTTTTAATTCTATTCCACTAAAATCATATACTGTATACTTTACGAATGCTGATCAAAATTTACATTCCAAACAAAGACTGGGTGCTTTTATAAAATCAAATATACCTCACAAACGCATCAATTTAAGCTCAAACATGCAAGCCATAGCGATACAAATAACTTTAAACATAAAATTTGCAGTGCTTTCGCTCTATATCCCACCTTCGCAATCGTTTTCTCACCAAGAACTCTATAACTTGTTCTTCGTAGTTTCCCCTCCATTAATTATATACGACGACTTTAATAGCTGGAATATCATCTGGGGTTCAACAAAGAACAACAGCCGCGGTACTGGTTTAGAAAAGGCCTTCATTCAAAGCAGTCTCTGCATTTTAAACGATGGAAAACCACACCTTTTCGCATATTAATTTAACATGTTGATCTCTGCCACTTCTTCCTTTGGTTTCCTGGTCTATTTCTAATGATCTACATAATAGTGTTCACTTTCCAGTCTTAATCGATTTTAACCTTTCAAACTCCTCTGTTACTCCGGCAAAACAGGCCAAATTCCTCCTATATAAAGCGGATTAGATTACGAAAAGCAAAATTGACTATGGTTTGATAATTGATGGCGGTAGCTGCAAATCTAATATTAACATCCTTAAACTAGTTTATCATCAAGCACTTACAGTAAGTTACCATGCTTTTGGGACGACGCCCGAGTTAAAAGCTAAAATGGTCTTTTCTTCAAGCTTCTTAACTCAAACAAATCTATTCTCGGTGAAGATGTGAAAATGATTATTACTGCCAGGAAAATTCAAAAATCGCCCAACAGCTCTTAAAAAGTTTGCGCTATTTTGTTCTTAAACCTCCATGGGTTTTGAAAGACTACTCTTTTGACATTTCGCTGTCTATGCACAAGAAAGAAGACACTCCAAGTTACGTCTTCAGGAATCTATTTGCTGAAAAAACTCAAGTACTGGAGAGTAACGGTTGGTATCTTTTATACACAGTTGAATCAAAATCTTCCGGTCTGCCACCTGGTGCCATGGTAGATGCTTTAGCACAGGTTTTTCTCAATCACATATTTCACGAAAGTGCTTCAACTTTCACAACTGAAGCCAGAGCTACCCTTCACGCTGCGAGGCTTTCTCATAAAACAAACTGAAAACCGTCATTGTTACTGATAGTTTGTCTGCATTAAAAGCTTTACGGAATCCTTCGACTTCGAGATGGAGTACCATCAACAAATTAAGCAATATCATTACCGGCGAAAAAATTAAAATGTTTTGGGCACCAAGTCATATCGATTTATTGGGAAATGATCAAGCTGATCGAACGGCGAAGAATGCAGGAAAAGTTGGATCTTCAAAAGTACATTGGAAGAAAAGAGAAAATTATAGAAAGAAATCTACAATGCCATCATCAGCACTACTTGCCTATTAACCCTCCATTAATTCCACCTTTATATTCAACAAATGTTGAGAAAATCAAGATTAAAACATTTTCGAGAATTCGCCTTGGCCATACAATTGCAGCTCACCAATGGATCTTAAAAAGGTCTTCCTCCCCAATCTGCAATTGTGGACAAATTCTCACTATAACGCACATTCCCTGTGACTGCCTTAACTTTTCCTTAGCTACAAGTATTGCATTTGGAGCTACTAATCCTATGGACATTCTAAACTCAGCTACAGAACAGGATATGAATACAATGTATTACTTAATTAGAACTATTTGGCTCAATATCTAATGTACTTTTATAAACTAGAGCCGATAACCTGTGTTGCTAGTGCTTATTGTCCTTTTTTATTTGGCTAAAATTATAATAATAATAATAATAATAATAATAATAAAATTTTTAGGACTGAGGATTCTAAGATATATTTCGGCAGCATGCACGCATCCGAAAAAAATCTGGATGCTTCATTTCTCTAATAGGAAGTGCATGGAAGTAATGGAAGGATGGAAGTGATAAAACTAGTGGTGTTTTTGCCGCACACTAAAATACGAATAAAAAAGTCTATAAAAACGATGTAAAATTCATACAAAATTAATATTTCTAGCTTGTCTTCATTTTCAGTATACATATAAGTCTTTTAATTTGCAAAGCAACAATAAGTGAATGTAACGTAAATAAAAATACTGACTGACTGAATAATGAACGGATTAAATTTACTAAACAAGTTTCTAAAATATAAATATTTACTTTTTTTATCCAAATATTTTTTTTAGCGAGCTAAGCGTTCCACTGTTTTTCTTTGACTTTCTTTTCATGAATTTTTGCATATGTTCTATAAATTTCTTTTTTTCGTCGCTGTTACCTTTATAATAATACATGTTTTTTGTTTACGTTTTGAATGACGGCTTTCATCCACAAAGAAAAAACTTGGCAACCAATTCTGTATAGAATTGATTTTATCGTGCATAGAATTACATTTGTACTTCGAATTCAATGTAGAATTCCTCAAAAACGCTAACATAATAACAAGTAAGAACATTACATTCGGGCGAGGCCGACAATTGCACAATTCTTCTTTTCATTACAGTACACAGAAATTATATCTTGTTTCCATGTAAAGACATATTTTTCGCATGCGTATTTATAGGGACGCAGACCCAAAACGCAACCTAACGTAGTACATGTTTAATATTTACATAGGGTAGAATACAAGGATCTAAAAAATAATGGTCCAAATTTTGTAGAGTTCACTTTTCTGTGAAATTATCAATTTCCATCAGCATTTATTAAATCTTAGACTCTTATGCTCTACAAAGGATCAATTTTCGTGAAAGTCGTTACTAGGGTGGGATCCAAAAGATAGGCTGAGATGGTCCACATTTGGCACAGTTAATTTTTTTATGTTAAATTTCCATTGCAATAACACTTTCATCGTGAAGCGTTGAAAATTATACCTTTTCTTCGTATGAACTTCAGTTTTAGCTATATGAGAGCGGGTTCAAAAATTGCCACAGCTGGTCCAAAATTTTCATACCTATGTAGAAAGGCGAAATACTACTACTTAGCCACTTTTGCCGAGAAATTTTGAAAATTACAATTTCTCTCCGAATAGGGCGTTATGTGGGGAAAAGGGGACCGATCTGAACCATTTTCAATAGCGTTCATCCTTGGGCCAAAACACGCCACTGTACCAAATTTCATCAAAATCAAATTCATCTCTAAAATTGCGACCTGTAGCTAGAATATCAATTTACGTGAACAGATGGACAGACAGACTTAGATCAATTCAGATAACGATTCTGAATCGATCAGTATAATAAAAGGTGGCTGCATTTTAAGCCCTTCTGCGTGTTACATACGACCAACCATGAGTCATTACGCGGTTGCGTAAGTTTCCTGTTAGAAAATCTTTGACATCGCCAATGAATTGAATACTTCCCTCGTCGAAGGGGAAGTATGTTAAATTCTCAATTCACATCATTGACTCAACAAAAAACTCTTCGAAATGAGAAGGTAACATGGTCAGAAACGCATTTTAGTCACCAGGTTAGTAAAAATTTTGCAAACTACATTTTTTAAAGTATTTTTGAAACAAAAATAATATGTGTAAAATTTTGCCATATTTCTACAAAAGCTTTGTTTGAACACTTGCTCGTTTTCCACACAATAATCGTATATCTTAAAAATCGGCTTTATTGCTAATCTAAGACCATGTGTTTAACCGGTTCCCAGCCATGTATATAAAACCTTTTCTAAGGAAATTCTTTGAATTTATTTCGCATTAATATTTAAAGATACTTTAGCATTCATAACTTCTATAATAAATTATTTTGCTCTAGTACTTTAATTGCTCTGGTATTCTTTAATGTGATTTCGTTAATCAAACTTAAGCTTTTAAAGCAGGGTAATGACTTCTAGTTTATACAAAGCGTTCGTACGTGAATGGCTACGTAACTACAAACAAGTCGTAATTCATTCAATTCTTTTTGGGAGTTTTTTTGAAAACGAAGAAGAGGTTATTTTCATTACTGTTGCTGTCTCGTTAAGAGTTAATTTATAAACACATAATGAATTCAATGAATAAATAGGGTCTATAATAATATGTCTTCAGACTAAGATTTACATATAAAAAACTTTTGTAATCGTCATCCACGAAAAGGGGTATACTAGTTTGGCCACACTATTGGTAAAGACCATATAAAATATTTATAGTAGAGACTGATCTGAAAAGCGTAGCTTGTTCACCCGCTTCTAAGCTTCCGCCGGTTTGCCATCTATTATACTCTTCATTTATTGGTTCATGTCCCTAAATGTTGTGTCAGATAAGTTTTTAATTGAACGCTTCACAACCAAGCATACGATCATCACAGCACTTACCATCTATCGCAGATATTCGTAAAAATTTGGTACAAATAGATTTTAGAATCTCCTAAAATTTTTACAAAGGCATGGCCTCAATTCGACCACTGACACAGCCGATTCTAACATATTAAAGATACTTCTCAAAGTGAGCACAATTTTCGCCAAGTTTTTTTTTTTAATATTTTCATCATTTTCATCACTTACTCTCTTTTATGCTATGAAAAACATAAGTTTTTTTTGTCTTTATGCATAAATTAATTCCTTTGCTTGTCTATGCCAAAGTCTACTCTTTCTTATTCAAGTGAACGTGTAATCATTCTAAATGTAATTGTGTCCAAGATACAATTACTTGATTTTTTTTATATATACGACTATATTTTTTCTTTCACACAATTTACACACATTAAAATAGTCTATTGTCATTGGTCCAGCAAAGACGAGTAGAGAGCAAAAATATTTTAATAAAAAATTTTTTTAATTTTATATGTTCTATAACGGAATAATATACGTTTATATACATATTTGCTTACATAGATTTAGATCTGAGCAGCAATGCGATAAGTAATGTGCAGTTTATGCCTTAAGTTTTGTGTAGCTTTGTGTGGAGGACAGAGACACAGATGCAGATTTAGAAACCGCTAGTAAATGAACAAGTAATGCTATGAAAACAATATGTGAAATGAAGGAATACAAACACTACACATAAACCGGTATAAAAAAAAAATTAAAAACCAATATTCACCTTAAGCCGAATCTTTGATATCTATTACCCTTGACGCGATACGTAAAAAGTGAACAGAATTTCGTTTTTTGTGAATGTGCGAGCTGACCAAACTTGAGGCAAATGTGCCTGTATACAGTTATATAGTTTGTCAGTATATTGTATTAAAATCAATATTTTCCACCTTCTTCTCCTTGAGTTCCTGTTTCCCAATTTTTGGATTTTGCGAGATCTTCTTTATAATGTACAGCATGTATGGAGAAAAAAAGTGGTGAAATTCTTTCTTTCAGCACGTGTTCTGAAGAGCTCCGCTTTTTTCTTGCGTAGACAAATCACGCCCTAAAGCTGGTACCTTCGTACCTAAAAATGGGAACATTGAACAATCTTCTCATTTTTCTTTATATAATCATAAAAATTCTTACGTAAGCCTAATTTAAGGCACATACAAAGCACTATTATCCTTCAAGGGAACTATCCTATTTTTTTTTTAGAACGATAATTATCAAGAAGCATGTCCGACGTACCATTAAATTATATGTTGAAAACGGAAATAAGTTGTTGTTTCCATGTATATCACGATTTAATTCTCAAAATTTTAAACATTTAAAGTGTGTTTGAAATGGTTCATATGAGATCTGTATTTTATTCAATTCCGGCGGAAATTTGACAGTTAGAGAAATCGCAAATAGCTTCACCTTGGGAAAAAAATGAGCCGAACCTTTTGCAGCCGTTTTAGGCAATCCGTTAATATTCAACTGACGTGAAATTTTTGTGTTTGCTAAGAGGTGGTTGATAGGTATCGTCACACTTGGTTCGCGCCTCTGCTAAGGTGATTGATAATTGGACGATATTGAAAAATAACAAAACAAAAACTAAACAAAAATAGAAAATACAAACATAAATAAAAAAAGAAATCATACGGAAATATTGTAAAAAATTTAAAAAAAAATTGAGTGTTATTATTTATAGAAGATATATATATGTAAGATAGGACCTTTCGCTAGCAGCGTTTTGCGCAGAAAAATTATACCCAACACCACTTGTGGTACAGGGTATATTAACTTAGTACGGTCACGCAGAAGGGCTTAAGATGGGCAGAATCATGATCTGAATTTATCTTGTCTGTTTAGCTTGCCTGTCCGCCAGTTCGTCCGATGTCTATCCATGAAAAATTTTGTTCAAGCTTGGTGCAGCCACGTGTTTTGACCCAAGGGCGAACGCTATTTTAAACTGGTTCGGATCGGTCCACTTTTTCGAGCACTCCCCCTATAACGCCTTATTGTGAAAAAAATTGTATTTTTCAAAATATCTCAACAAAAGTGACTAAGTAGTAGTATTTCCCCATTCTAAATTGGTACGAACACTTTGGAGCGGCTGGGACAATTTTTCAACCTCCTCTCATATAACGAAGTTCCTGCGAAAAAAAGATATAATTTTCAACGCTTCACGATAAAATTTATATCGCAACAGCAATTTAACATAAAAAAATTAACTGCGCTAAATTTGGACCATATCGCTTTATTTTTTGGATTCCACCCAACGATTTTCACGAAAATTGATCCTTTGTAAATCAGAAAACTCAGTTTTAATGTGTCGTGATCGAAATTGACCTATAGTATTGTAGTAATTTCATATAAAAATGAACTCTGCAAAACTTAGACCATTTACCAATTTTTGGATTCTGCCCTATGTAAATTAAATTAAATTTGTACTACATTAGGCTGTGTTTTAGGCCCGCTTCCCCATAAAAATTTTTGTGTTCTATAATAAAAATAAGAATTGTGTTAGACAATGTGGTGTATGGTATTTAACTGCCGGCCTTCCCCGAGTGTATGTTCTTACTTGTTTTTAATTAAGCATTGAAATTAGAACTTTACTCACGCTGTTGAGGTACCACCACGCGGCATTTTGTTTAAATGACGATCACGCATTTACACGATTTTAAAAATATCTAAGACAATTGAATGCACGCAAATAATGAATTCTCTTAAGAATGTTTTTCTTATTTGCACGATAGCATAAAATTAGCCACGCGGCGTCACTGCATATAAAATTGTTTGTTTAGCTTTTCTTTTAACAATTAGCAACAGAATTTTAAATAGCAATTATGTACATACATTATGTCGCGTACAGTAATTTTTTGTTTTGCTCTTATTTTAATTTAATCTCGTTTAGTTTATATTCCATTTCTTCTCTTTTCGTCTAGTTACTTAACAGTTTATTTAACAATACATATATTGTCGTTAGTAACTTGTCTCTTTTTTTGCGACTTGAAAAGATTTTTGAGACAATACAGTACATCCGTACCACTACATGGGAATTAAAAAACAGTTTCTTACTTGAATATCCGTCTTATATGTTATTAGCCTAACTCTACAAATGATGCTTTATCTACGTTAGTAGAGCTGGGTTAGAAGTATAGATGATTTTTAGCGGGTTAAAAGTAGGCACTTCCAAAGGTGGCTGACACTGGATGTTTTCGCACCTCCCAAAAAAAAAAAAACAGAACGGCATTGCGTTAGAGCTACAGTTAAAAGAAAAATAAACGAGGAGCAATCTAATCGAACTATCTGTGAATGTTATTAGAAGAGGAATAGGGGCACTTCCTCAAGCAATATTACAGCCCTACAAGAGTCATTATTAAAGAAACCGGATTATGATAAAAAAGAAGGTGTGACGGGACTTAAATTACTTTGAATTCGAAAACCTGGAAGAAAAAGAAGAACAAGCAATTCACACGGCAGTCAGATTACTCTGAAAATGGTAACCCAGAAACCAAACTATTTTGTATTTTAGTGTTTGAAAGCGCACGATTAATACAAAAGACAATCTGAACGTCAATCCAGAATACAATTAAAAACTCATGTAAGCTGTTGTGAGAATCGTAGTTCCAGAATAAAAATTCTACTACAGTAGAGAATCGGCTAAAAGAACCACCAAAATTCTGAAAGGCATTATAATAGACAGATAATATTATAATAGATAAAGGTTCGATATTTTTGAGTTTTTAAAAAAATTTTTTTTGTTTTTTTTTGGGTTGTTGAGTAAAGTTGGACTAAGCCAATAAATTTGTGACTTATATGTCCGAAGTGCAATACTTTAATGAGTTTTTAAAAATTACTCCAAGCTTCGTTGATGTTTGTTTATTTACTTACCTACAAATGGAATTCAGTTACAATAACATAACAGCCGAGTACAATAGACTCTTCAAAATAAATCTTAAGCTAAACATTAGGACTAACTTTTAAAACGCAAAAATAAAGAAATAAAGAAAGAAAAATAAAGAATCGGCAAAAATCAAATTCGTGTATAAACAAACAATAATAAAAAGAACAAAGGAAAAAAACGCATGAACACTTCTAGCTTGGAGGCAAACTCGCAGCCTGTGTAGACTCAAGCTAGGAGTGACTCACTAAACCGATGCAAACAAGCAAAAGCTTGGTAATCAAAAATTGCACACATTAGTAACGAACCATGCGAAGTTGAAAGATTAGAAGCTAATTTAGATCCGTCGTAAGCAAGGCACGTATTTTGAGGAGTGTTGATCTCAATATTTAAAGTATCCGATATCGAGATAAAATTATAGATATCGAGATAAAATTAGATATTTGTACAGCACCATGAACGGGTGCACTGGCTAAGTTTTATCAAAATAAAATTTCTCGAAGTATGGTCAGGAACATTGAGAAATTAATATCTCTTAATAAGGTGGAAGAGCCAATAGCACCATTTATTAACTTAACTAAGAATGAAACATCTAGGAACACCAAAACGTAAGCCTGAAGTTAGAACTACAAGAAGTAATCTGTTTTCATAAGGCGCAAAGAAGACCAGCGAATCCCATCTTAAATTTCTAAGGCAAATAGCGGCAATTGCTTTGAAAGTAACTCTATTGAATTAACGTAACACCCACCGGAAGGAAACCACCAACCAAGTATTGGTCACATCAAACTCATGTATAACCTCTTTGTTATGGGTCGCCAAGCTCTTTGGACCAGCGTCTCATAAAGCCAAATGCTGAAGACCTTTATTAATAGGAAGCTCAATGTGCAGATTAAAACGTTATCTTCGGTCAGATAAAACCCGTAAATCCATGAACCAATCGGATTGAAGAAGACAGAGGTGCGATTTCGAGGTAACTGGAGAGGACAGCTTAACATTGTCCGCCTACATTTAATCACCGATGGAAGATCGCTAATGGACAGGAGAAATAGCACGAAACTCCTAAGTGACTATTTTGAGTTATGTAAAAGGGAATCCCTATTAAAAGCGGCAGTCAGAAGGGATAACATAACCAAGTACGAATACGAAAATTCTATTAGCGACAAACGTTGTAGGCTAAGAACATAAAAGGAAAAGTCCAAAGCTCGAAGCATATGGCATAAGTATGTAGTCGAAAAGTCAGGCCTTACTTACCGAAGATAAACAAAACCTTGCTTGCATAGAATTTTACTAAAGCACAATAAAGATAATGCGTTCACTTGCATTTCCACAGCAGATGAATTGGAACCTCTTGATCTACCGAAATTCAAAGTCGATTTGTTCGTGTCTTGCAGATTGTCTTTTCTACATTTCCGAATCTTGAACGACGTACGAAAGCGAAACTTTTGACATCAATTTGCGTTTGATATTCGTAAATGAAATTTGAAAACATTCCCAATCGTCGATATTCTTTAACAAATAATGGTGAAAGAAAGAAATTGTTTAAAATGACGGACGTCGGAAATATATATATTTTTTTAATATTTAATTTCCGTTTTTTTTTTAGTTTTAATTATTGTTTTCAATTCGCTTAAACCTTAACTTCGAATAATTGTCATGTTCCCACAGCAAAAACTTAATACGATGTTAAATTTAAATTAATTTAAACTTGCATGTATTGATAAATGAATAATTTAACGCAGATGTCGCTAAATCGTTTTTTGACGACACTCAATGTTCTTATTCCCAATAAAGCACTGTTTTAAAAAAGGATCAAAATTCTTTGTTAAAACCCAAAGAAAACTCCGCATTGATGCGTCCAATGCGTAAACAATGTAATCTTAAAAATTGAAAATAACATAATAAAAAAAACGTTCTCTTCAGTTTGTCTTGCAACAATTTAACGACAAATTTGAAAGTTCGTCCATTGCTGGTCTTTCTTGATTACAATTAGCGGTTTGTAATCAAGCAAACAAGAAACGGTTGAAAATTTTCACGGAAATCATTGATAATGACAATGTCTTATAAATATGTGAAAAATTTTTCATTATTTTTCATTTCAAATAAAATGGCTGGGCGGGCTAACGAAGCATTGGACGAAAATTCGACAGAATGGAAGATCGCATAAACGTAGAAAGTAAATGATTACCAATTAAATCCACGTAACGTCTGCGTAAACTTATCATATAAGTAAAATATTTCCTTCATATTGCTGCAATGGAAAATTTTTTAGTGCTAACTCAGAAATGGCTTAAGAACCTCTGCTTGAAATGCCTGACTAAATAAATTAAAGTCCAATGATCTGCTTCCCAAAAAGTAGGTTATAGATTCCACCAAGTGAAGTAATAGCAAAAGCATAGCAATAATATTAATAATAATTTATTATACGCAGTATTTTGTAAACACAATGGTGTCCAAGCTAAGCACGATATTGTATTATAAAATACTTACTAAACACGCAGGTGCATATAGCATAGGTTCTTAACAATTGACAATACAACAAAGAGAAAGTATAGAAAGGGCGAAAGGTTACAGGAATTGTAGATATGATTGCAGTTCTAATTAATTTTTCGAACCTTCCTAAGGCCGCTGTTATGTTAATAAATTTCAGCAAGTGTATAATGATTATCACCCATAAAGCTATACAGTCGATTCCCCATCCGGCAGGTGTACTAATAGATAAGCGAAATTGTTTTCAATATAAGAACACGAAAAAGTTCATAAACCAACAACCCGGTAAGAAAAAGGTATGAAGAACAGAAATGCAACAATACACTGACTGTATTCAAGAGCGGAAAGTATATGGCTATAATGATTTCGGCGCAGGGCGTGGAATGGCTATAGACCAAGAGAGACTATAAAATTGCTACCACGAATTAATTTTGAATTGTTCGACGTATATGATATAATATGTAGTGCATGATATACATATACAAGCTTTTGTTTTATGTGAATAAAAGTTAATTCGCAAGTAATGTCCGTAATTATTTGATATATTGCCTAAACACATATATGTGTTACTGAAAAGATGAGACAAAAGTGACATTTCTCATCAGAGAAAAACAATAATAAATCTGAGGTAATCAATAGTCAGCTAAAGCTTCATGCAACACGTACAACATATGTAATTAAAATTTAACACGTCTTCTGCTAATTTGCCAGCAAAATTTAAATAAAGGATGATAAAAATTCTCATACCCAAATTAAAGATACTGATTTCGTATTCAAAATTTAGCTCAGTTATGAAAATCTTAAGACAACAGAAGATATCTTTATCTCCCATATATTTTGCATTGCTTTGCAGACTCAAATAATAATATATTTTTCTTCCCTTGTTTTCCTATAATTCCTTTGAATTTTTAATGAACACAAACATCCATGTCTAAAGTGATTATCATTTTAAATTAACTATGTATAGAAATCCGTTAAATTTATTTTTCCTTTAATTATGCTTTCTGCTGAACTCGTCTTGATATCGGGTAAAATCTCAAAATGAGAAAAGTGCTTATGATGCAACATAACGAACGCATTTAGTACAAAAGCAAACACACAAAATGATCCATCTCACTTTATTGTGTACAATTTTCACGTTTGAAAAACCGTTATAGCTTTTAAGTTTTTCCGCATTTATACTGTCGGGTCTAAACTTAAATTAACTAAAAACAAAAAACTGCGCGCTGCCACTTTTAAAATCTTTGCTATTGACGCGCACTGTTTTAACAATGTTTACAGAATATTTAAAATTTTTTTAAATTTATTTTTCAATCTCGATAACTTTGAAAAGAAAAAAAGAAAAATGGAGCACCAACAAAAAAATGTTTTATTATATTAATTAAAGTTTTTTTATTTTTTTCGGTAGATTTTTCTTGTGTTTTCACGCTTTAATAAGTTAAGTTTTACACATTAACTTTAATTTTATATTAAAAAAAACAATATATCCGCCATTCTTGATTTCTTCAAATTCACAAAAAATAGAAAATGATGAAGATACGTTTGGATTTATATTGTAAAAATGGTAGCTCTATTTCTTTTTCTCTCTTTCAGGCATAAGTAAAACAATCGAAAAATCTCTTCTCATAAGAAAAAATATGTTTTGGTTTTGACTGAGAATAAAATTCAATTTGTGAGAGTAAAATTGAATTTGTTGTGCATTTCTTATGCAAAGTTGAGAATAATAAAATTCAATTTTTGAGTGTAAAATTTTGAATGCTGTAAAAAACACTTGTTCGAAAGAAGCGGAAGCTGGGCTGGGCTGGGCTTTACTGTCAAATCTTATTCGTTGAAACTTGAAAGCTTTTGTTTATTAATTTTGATAATTTTCTTGTTTCTTTCTTTAAAGTTGACGATGCCTGTTCAAAAGCGCGTAAAACTATTGCTGCATGTTCAGAGAATTATCAAAGTTTATCTGAATTTATCTATAGAAATCAATGGGTGGTGTACGGATTTGAGAGGAGAATATATAGAAATCAATGAGTGGTGTACGAATTTGAGAGGAGAATGTATAGAAATCAATGGGTGGTGTACGAATTCGAACGAAAAACACCTCCATTTAAATCACTGCTTTTTAATGTTTCACAGAAAATGAAATAGATTTTCAATTTGTTTGCCAATTACAGATGCAACAAAATTCGATAAGATTAAAAAGGAAAAAGGCCGCTGTAGTACAGAATTATTCGCTTTGAACATATCGTGTTTTCAAAACCAACACTCACAAGAACATTTAAACGTAAAGTAAATTTTACTCTTAGAAAAAGAATTTTATTTGAGAATTTTATTCTCAGTAAAAAGTAGCATATGAGACTATACAGCAATTTATACATGCACAAGAACGTATCAAAAACAGCAAACAAACAACATTTGTTTTGAAATTTTATTCAAAAAATTAAATATGAAAATCAAAATTTGTCGTGGTATGTGATCGCAACCACTTTGCAAAAAAAGAAAGAAAGAAATTACATATCGAGAAAATAACTCTCTCAACTATTTATTGTTGTTACTTAATCTGCTGCGAGTGCGTCTTTATCATATGTTAGAGGGATCATTGGACACAACTTCGGGAGCTCCCAAATAAAATCATGGGCCGAAGGGGACCATAAGTCGGGCAAGGCATAGAGTGGCTCTGCGCATAAGACCAGTCCGTTTGATAATTTTCGCATGTCCGTTTTTCCTTTGTAATGTGGTTAATATTTAAGAAATACGTAAAGTTGGCAACTCTGTTTATTCAGAAAAACATTCTCTTCACATGTTCTATATCTCTTTCCCTCAAGAGCTCTCTCATTGAACGTATGTTTTTGGAACACAAAAACAATGTCTGCTTTTGTACGCAGAAAAATCTGTGAATAGGTATAAAATTTATTTGTGCCTTTAACAGATAAATGGATTTTTCATATATAGAGTTTCTATTGGAGCTCATATGTAAAAGCCAATGAGGCTGCCAAAATAGATCCTAACATAGGTGAAAGAGCGTGCCAACTTTTCAGTCAACCGGAGGGTGAAAATTGTGAGCTTCGTGCTTATTTATATTTTCTCTTGCTATGCCTAAATGTGCGCTTACGTATATTTGCTCTTTCTACTTTTGCTTAAATGTGCGCTTACGTATATTTGCTCTTTCTATTTTTGCTTAAAAGTGCGCTTACGTATATTTGCTCTTCCTATGTTCGCTTAAATGTGCGNCTCTTTCTATTTTTGCTTAAAAGTGCGCTTACGTATATTTGCTCTTCCTATGTTCGCTTAAATGTGCGCTTACGTATATTTGCTCTTTCTATTTTGGCTTAAATGTGCGCTTAGGTACATTTGCTCTCTCTATTTTTGCTTAAAAGTGCGCTTAGGTACATTTGTTCTTTCTATTTTTGCTTAAAAGTGCGCTTAGGTACATTTGCTCTTTCTATTTTTCAAAAAATAATTGAATTGAATTCTGCGGGCGAAGGTTTATATGAGAAGAGATCATATATATTTCTTATATTTCTGGTATTGTTTTCTGCACCGTTTACTCCCTTCTCAAATCAGGTTACATTTTTCTTCTCGATTTTTCCTTTTTATCTTTTTTTTGCATTTTTTCGTCACAAGAAAATTTGGTTCGACTCCCGACTTAATTTCATATTTATGAATTTCTATTCAACTAAAATATGAGCTTTGCTCGAATGTTTCTAAATTAGAAGCTTTCTACATTCGTTAAACTTTCATCGGCTTCTCTAAATTGTATTAAACACATTTAAGGTACAGGCGCCCCTCGTACAACACGGTACTTGTAAAACAGGGTTGCGGTACGAAGCGGTACAAAATTTGCGATTGTTATAGCGCGACTTTGATGTAACATTCTTTCCAAAAATCGAATAGCATTCCACTCATGGTACAAGATATGCTGAGTTTGTCCGGACATATGAAACACCCATAGACCCATCTTTTAAGCTTGTCTGTCAATCTGTCCGTCTTGTTTTCTTAGCTTCAAGCAGCAGGCCGCAGTCTTTGAGACATTTTAATGAAAGTGAGTACATTGGCGTGTTTTCTCACATTTTCGAATACTCATCATGCAACGCCCTATTTTGAAAGGTCGTTATATGAATAACTCTAGGGTGGTGTAAAGCATTTAATGATGCGCCCTGGCCCTTTATAGCCTTTGTATTCGTTAACGATTTATTTCATTTCATTATTTCACTATAAAGCTCAAATTTATGTTACTTTTCTTATGAAAGCGAACATGTTTACTTTTTCATCTATCAGTAAGTTCAAGCTTACATAAAATTTTACACCTTAAGATTTGGTTTCGATATAACACGCTACACATTCCCTTGCTTTATATTATTTCAAGGTCTCGGATAACACGGCTTCGATGTAACACAAGAAAAATGATTTCGATACAACTCGATACCCATTGCCTTGATTTATATTATACCGAAGTTTAAATTACATTAATCTATTTTTATTCTATTAATGAGGTTATGTCGCTATGATTTCCTATATTCAGGAATTATTCGTTATACCACGATGTGTGTCTCAACGATAGTTCTTAAGAATTTTGTTTCAAGTCAAAGTTTTGTATAACAAAATCGCGAAAACGCGAATGTGAGCTTTTTTTTTGAAGATTCAATACACATCTTAATACGAAAAATTTGAAAATTTGATAACTTATAACTTTACAGGTGTGTGGCCGATTTTTTTATTTTTGAAAACGAGCTGCTGCAAAAAAATAAATGTAGAAAATTTCAATCTTGTGTCTTTCAAAGCAAATAAAGCCCACAACTTTTTGTGTAGGAAAAGAGAATTAGTTTGAGCTTATTTTTAATAATAGCGTGTATGTAAAAACTTCCGTGTGCCTGCCAAATTTGAAATTGATAACTCCATCTTTAGGTTGCTCGTCTTTGTTCTAATTTCGATATTAAGCACGCTATATATAAAAAATATTTGAATAACAGGTAAGTTAAAAATGAAAAGTTTAAGAGATTCTCCCAAGGGAAGTTTTTCCAAATGACCCCGCGCAGCTCTTCGCCAGGTGTCTTCGAATTTTTAAAAGACAAACGGCAAAAGTTTATCATTGTCTCAATGAAGCGCATTTAAAAGAATGGAGATACTTCTTTAAATTTTGGTGAAAAAAAAGGTTCACATATTTTCCATGCTTTATTATTATACCCAACACCGAAAGACGAAGATAAGTCATTTTTCCATAATGTTTCGAACAGGATCCCTCTAGAGTATATATATTCTTGATCAGCACGTAGTTTTGAATCGTTTAAGCTATATCTGCTCGCCTGTGTTGGTGTGTTCTTGACATTCTCCTGGTTCCAAAAATTAGGAATCTACTTCAAATTTAGTAGAAACATTCGAGTTTTCCGTAAGCAGATTGGTATTGAAAATGGACCAAATTGACCAAAGAGCAAGCCATTACTTTAAGCAAAATTTTTGTAGGTTTTTTCTCATTACTTACAAATTTTGAAAGACAGAAGGCTGAAATTTTCTACATTTACTTCACGGAAAATTGTCCTATTTATATGCAAAAATGGATTAAATCAGCCAGGCCCACAATAGACGATCAATTTTCTTTATTTTACTTTTTTCAGGTTTTATGTCTACTAATCATAAGGTAAACAAGGCAGAATGTGTAAAATTATTTTTTTCATTCCTCAAATGATGATATATTATCTGACTACAAGTGCGTTAATTCTAAACTGATTATGGTGGCAGTCACGACGTGTTATGCTAATTCTTTCTTAACAATATCATCGATATAAGTATGAAATAGAAGGTGTTGCAGAGTCGAATGCGACAAGCTAAGTGTGTTAATTCTAAATTAATTATGGTGGACGTCACGACGTGGTGAATTAATTTGTGCTTATAGTGATATAAAAGATGCAAGATAAATTTTATCTTTTCTTATAACCATAAATAATAACATGTGGCGTTAAACTTTTAATAGTGACGGTTATACCAGATTCGGTCCCAACCGATATAACATTCTTGCTTGGTTATTGTATATACTGCATATTTGGTATATTTGTCAAATGTTTGTAAACTCTTGAAAACTTAGGTTTTTATCCTTCATCAGCGCAAACTTTGAGGCTGATTTAAACACGCTTATCTCTCTCACTAATATTTTGCTATCGAGTTACATTTACATTACAATCCAAATAAGTGTCGAAAAGGATAAACTTCGTTTTAAATGCCTAATTTTACAGTTTGAATCCTTCAACATTTCTGGCTAACACAAAGTCCTTGCCCCTTTTTTCGAAGAAAATAGCAACAAAACAACTCAAATGCTAATAAATAATTTGCAATTTATATAGCATTTTATGGGCAAAACGCACCTATATAGCACATTCTGGAGCAGTGAAGTGAAGCTTTGCCTAACTTGTCTCTTATATCCTTTGCTTTTACTAATGGAAATTTGTCATTGACAATTTCGTCGTATAGTTTTCTGTAATCGGCGGCCAGTCTCCATTGCTTTGTTTTTCTTTTTTGGTGGTAATAGCGAGTTATAAGTTAAAATTCTCTATATGAACATGTTGCAAAACTTTGAGCAACATGCCTACTATTAATTGCACATCATATACACCTATATAAAATTTCCCCGACCAAGACGAAAATTCCTTCCGACCATAATAAAATTTTCCCGACCAAGATGAAAATCCCTTTCGACCGTGATAAAATTTCCTGGACCATGATAAAATTACATTCACGTATACATGAATACGGAGAATTGTCTCACGTTGAGACCATAACTTATAAAATAACATGCGATAAAATGTTGAATATTGCTAAGAAACAATGGAAATGTCAGCTAAGATGTAAGCAGAAGGGACACAACAACATGATGAATTACTTACAAGCTTTCTTAAGGATACCAAATGCGGAAATAAGATGTGTGAAGTGAAAATGAAAGAAGCCGATTTAGGAACGTATTTATTATCTTCTTTAAAATTAATATGGTTTATATACTCGAACCTAACTTGTGTGCGTGCGGGAACTCCTACATAACGAAAAGCTGATGGTGGATTGAGTTGGTGGAACAGGAGCATGAATTTATCACTTAATTAAATTATCCAGACGTCTGTCGAATGAGCGAAAAAAATTTAAACTTTTCTTTCGGGAACTATTTTTAACGATTTTTTACGGTAAAGTATGCATGCCTCCCATATTGTATATAACAATATTTGTATGTACGTACAGGTTCTGTTCTCTTTGTAATTATTTTATGACACATTTATTAATTGGTCAACATAATACACTGGCAAATAGTATATAGCTACAATTGTATAAGCGGACACTGTGACCCTTTTAAAGCAGCGTTATTCAGGTCTTCAGTTGTGTATCTCTTTATGCTTCAATATATGAAAATTTATTTTTCAAAGACAACGGTAAATTTCTAAAAATTGCACTTTTCATCAGCTAAAATTGCGGGCACTTTTTATCAGTCAAAAATTCACATATACACATTCTCTCTGAGAATAAAAAAAATTGTATTATTTTTAAATTGCAATGAACGTAAAATGGCAATGTCATGTTTCCAAACATCTGTTAATAGCAAAAAAATTAAATTATTTATTAAAACTGCAGAACGAACACAAATAACTCCTTTACTCTTTCAAAACAAAGAAAAAAAAAACAGACCGGGCGGAACTGAGAGAATGTAAAATATGTTAATGATAGTATCTAAATGCAATCAAAAGATAAGGGGGGCGAATGTAATAAACTCAATTAATTAGCTGACTTTACTAAAGCTGAAACAATCTTGAGCATGAATTGTTGAAGTAAAGACAGTAAATTTAAATGAATATCGAGTAATTTGGAATGTTCTTTCAATCTTGCTTTCATTTTAATCTTTTAATTAATGTGTTGAAGTACTTAACAGTACGCTAGCAGGGTCTCCTGGACAAATCATCCATCACAATCCAAGATTATTTTCGTGGTTATATAACATTAACTATAGTAGATCTTACGTATGTGTATAGCATTCTAATAAAGTAAAATAGATTTTTTTTTAACCGGCACAAATATGCGAAGCTTAAGTGTAGTGCGAAGGAGCTGCGATCTATATATGGGACGGCTGATAATATCTGTTGTTTTACCTTTATCTATCTTCTTCTTTATTGACATTTGCGAAAAAGTACACCTTTAATCAAATTTTTAGTAATTTGCTTCATATTATTTATCATACCTCATTTTAGATAAGAACTAACTCATGCATCCAGAATAGAGCAACAAAGATAATAAAAGTTGTACAGACAAATTTATTTAGCTTTCATGTGAAGTGAAAATAATACAAAATATTTTCTAATGACTTGTAATAAGATAACAAGAAAATTGTAATTTTTTGTTTTTGTTCGTCACATTATTTAACACATTATACCTAATATATTCAGCAGTAAGATGTACTTTATCATTGTGCAAATACAAACGTCAGGTCAATGTAAAGACGCATAAATTAGCAGCAACTATGTATTTCCATCGTTCAGCAGATTTAGGTTAAAAGACGCAAAAAACGTCTCATGTTACTCACTTTGCGAGATGATCCTGTCATATCTAACGTCTGAGAATAAATGTTGTTGACAGTAGGCGTCAATAATTCTAAACATTTTTATAGTGCTTAGTAAATGGCCCTAAAACTATTTCAGCTTTCAAGTCTCAAATCGATATCCGCCGTCAAAATTTTTTGAATAAAATATTTTAAAATTTTGCGTTAGTACTGTGAATTCTTTGGGGTGGGATCACCAATTCTCCATAATTTTTCACATTTTCAAAATTTTAGAAACAGTCCCTTTACGATCCACCGTTCTCCAATACAATATGAACACACAACATCTCCATTTCAAAGTGATCAGATCATTTCGCGATATCATCTAAAAAGGAGAACGTATCATTATCATTTTATTTCTCGACGGAAAATATGTGTCCCAAAACCAGTGTGTGTGCGTGTGTGCCTGTGTGCGTGTGTGCGTGTGTGCCTGTGTGTGTGCGTGTGTGTGTGTGTGTCCTGGCGGTGTTCTAAGTTACGGTGTTCTAAAGGCTACGTCTGTGAATAACAGCTTATTTATTATTCTACGTGTTTTAGTGAAATTTACAAAAAAATTTGGTGGCCACTTTACAACCACACCCAACAAATCCATTAAAACGCGATTAGTTGCTTCTGCTACCGAGCTGTGAGTAAAATGCGTCCACTGTCAGCACGCCTCACGCGGAACAGAAAATTTTGAAAGATCCCACAAATTCGGTTGTTGTTATTCGTTTATTGGAACATTTGGCTGAGAGCAAAAGTTCCTGCTTAAAGCAATCGATTTTGTCTGTCCGCCTTTTATGACGAATTACTTGAAAACAAACATAGGGATAAAATTCATTTTGATTTTCTTTTTATTGATGTACTGATGTTTAAGACATTACTTTGAAGGTAATTATGTTTTACTTCTTCCAGGTTATAACACGTGTACAAACGAGAGGTTTCCTTTATTTTGGAATAGTAACACTAATATGCTTAAATGTTTTAAAAGTTCCATGGCTCAGATGAAAACTAGCGCAGCTTTAAATAACATCCGTGCTGATATTTTAAAGATGAAATACAGTGAAACGCTAAATCTAGCCGATATGTTGCACTATTTTGGTAGTTCTTGAGCTGTCTCTTTTTTTTATCGTTTATGTAAAATAACTGACTTTTTTCTAGGCTTTAATATATTATCAAATGTTTACTGGGTAGATAATTTTGGCCACACCAAATGCTTTGAATTAATTTTTTGATTAGTGTCCATCAAGTTCCTTCAAGTTCAGATAAAAAATCAGTCAATGGCAAACGAAAATATGGTTTTATTAGTAAATGTAATTTCGCAACGTTCGGAATATCGGGAATGGGATAAGTAGGCTTACGGTTTAATAACAATAGAAAAGTTTAATTTAACAACAGAGGTATGGAGAGAGGATGGAACTTAACCAAGTCTGCAAATATTTGATTGGAATAAGAAGGAAGCGCAACGTTTTCTTCGCTCTTTTGATGAAAGGTATCCTTTCGAAAAACGTCGAGATTATTAAAGTGAAAAGTACTGCCAAGGCAAAAGATAAACGTACCTTCGGCAGAGCGAAGGGACTCCACAGATTTGATGAATGCAAAATTGTGCTAAAAAGTTATACCAGTTACATATGGTTAACATCTTAAGCATATGTAACACTAGCACTATATACACTAGCACTTAGTAAGAATGCGTCTACAGCATATGGCCTTTTATGCATGTTTCCACCTATTCCAAGCAAAATATATGTCTCTAACAGAAGATACCCTAACTTCTTTGAATAGCATCTACGAGCGTACGCATATCATATTAACCCTAAAATTTTTAGAGTCGTCATAATGATCGCAAACAACTTACTTCTCATCGGGTGGCGGCGGCATGTCAGTGACTGACGGTGTCCCTGGTGGTGTCTTTTCATTTTCCATCATGGCCAGTGGAGCATCGAGTGGCGGTAAAGGACTTACCGAATTCGTTTCCATTTTTAATGACGTAATTTTTTTGTAATAAATCTACAAGAAGAAGAAGGCAATTAAATGTTTTATTATATATATATATCTATACATATGTCGTGTTGTTACTATATTACGTAGACGTTAGTCATGAATAAAATATTAAAACAAAAAAGAAAAAAAAATGACAGAAAAGTTGGAACACATAGTTAGGAGATTGTTGAACTCTCCATCATGCACTATAGCTGTATGTGTCCCATTTTCTTTTCTATTAAAAAAGCTCTTTTTCTCTCATTCTGTCTTTCCTATTTATGATATTAACATAAATTTTCATTTCTGCATCTTGCAAAATTATGCGTCAAAGCATTAATTCAAAGAAGAAGGCGAATTACATGGGATGCATATGTGTTGCTGTACAACATGTTTTGCTTTAGCAAAGCTCGTTCGAATTTATTAACACGTTGACCACCATGAGAGTTTTCAAGAAAATCTCCGTCATCCCAAGCGCCTGCTATATTGCGCTATTCTTTAATAACCGTGTATGAAGATAGATATCTTTTTCTAGGATAGGAAACATATTTGGAACGGAACATTTCATGACATAACGACATCTTTTTTCAACAACGAAGTATCCAAGAAAGTGTTTGAAATTCTCCTTTATCAAATATTTTTTCAGTAGTTATGAATAGTCGAAATTTGTTTGTGTTATAACTTTTTCCCCAATTTTTTGTGATGGAAGGGTTATCTTATAGAAAATCATATAGTAGTAAAGAAGATAACTGTTACGAGGCGATGGAGAACAATCGAGATTTTTCAAAAATTAATTTTATAATTACGCCAGTTTCTGATTTGGATACAGATGCTCAATGTGAAGATAGTATTTGTGATTGGATTGGATGTTGAGAAACATTGATATCTAAGAACGCACAATACAATTTAATGAATGAAACGAATTTAATTGCCGTAATTTTTCATTACCTAGTATTATCAATCCCTATGATGTTTTTGCTTTTCTCCTCGATGACAGAATGACACGACCTGCACTAGAAACAAATCGATACGCCTAACAAAATTTAAATATATCTGAGTTATGTCCAACTTCGCGCATGCGTAAATGACTACAAACTAACTCTGAAGGAAAGAAAAACTTATTGGGATTGATTTTATGGATGGGATGCGTAAAAGCAAACCCCTATACCTAAATATTTGTCGGAAAACCAGTATTTAGTTCTTAGTACCGTTCAGAACATTCGTCCTGCTTCTACAAGCTACCATTCATCTGAAAAATTGAAACTAATAGCTGTCTGTATAAAGGAAATTGTGATATAGTTCATTCCGATCAAACGGTTTTTATTCCATTACCGAAAACTTGACATCCAGCCCCTTCTGGGAATTACAGTTATAAGCGATTCAATCAATTGCAGGATTGCAACAACAAAACAAACATAAGTATCAAAAAATTGAGGGAACTAAAAGCTGTGAACTTATGAGCGCTGATTGACAACATAAATAATATTTCAGGTCAACGTAGTCAGCGTAATATTGCCATCCGAAAAAATGCTTTTGGACAAAACATTATAAGGAGTTTTAAGTTATGCTATTCAAATAAAAGACTTCATAAGGGCCGTTCATAGACATGACAAAATGTGATAAAGACAACAAAGTTTTGCCCAAATTTCCCTAATCAGCCCCAACTTTTTGTGGACTATTTTAATGCATTTTATAGTAAATAATTTTTTACTTTACTTTAATAAGAATTCAATTTTTTTTAGTAAACTTTTACAACAATCCCATAGTCTCATTTTCTATGAAATATCTTTCGAAATACTTACTAATTTCCAAGTCCGGTGACGTAGCATTTAATAGTTTTTGCCGTCACCCATGTATGGTTGACACGGCAGTCACAGTGTTAAATTTAAGTTAACATTGAAGGAAAATATTGATGAGTACACACCAAGCACGGAAAAAAAATCTATTAAGCTCTATGAAAGTTTGAAATATCAAACATTCTTTAATTTGTACAAATTCTTAGTAAGAGCCGCTAAAAATTTATGCGCTTTTCTGCCTCTTGAAATCACTTCCTTCTTTTTACTCATGTCAGTTAAATTCAAGTGTCAAGTTTCCAGTTTTCTATTTGCTTATTTTTCATTATTTTGTCACAAGTAATTTGAAAAAAATAGCAGCAACGATTACACACAACAAGATATTATAAATATATAGCAGTGATATTTTGTGTAAATATATTTATTTAACAAATTTAAACACAAAAAATTTTAAGCAACTTATATACGAGAAGGTCCACAACAAATTCGTTGCATGCAAACTTGTTAGATATCCGACCCATTTAAAATAATTCCATACATTTTCTGCGCTCTGCTCCTTGCCCGACAGAGTAAAAGAAAAGGAGAACTTTTGGGAAACATTTAAGGACAATAATGTATTATCTCCGCCGTTTTGAAACAATCAAAAATTCTAAAATTTTGCAAAATTT